>OY757012.1:156208125-156660127 GCA_963580285.1 Lucinisca nassula | reverse complement strand
AGTCTGAGATAACAGTGTTAAGATAACAAGGTTCCATTGCATATTCAATCAAAGCACTGACAGCACTGTTTCCGCGCAGAGCTGAATCCGGCCTGCACACTAGTACTGGTAAACCACCTAGAGGATCTAAGCCTGTCCAGGAACTGCGGTGCGAGGCTGACGGTCCATGCTAATAAACCCTATTGATTTCATTGGGCAACAGGGCTTGAGATGTCATTCCATCACAATGTCGGGTAAAAGTCCCACAAAATTGGAAGCAACGTCTCCAAAATGACCTTTACAGTGTTGACGGAGACGTTAAAGGTGCATTATTGAGCTACAGAGTCTCAATTTTTTTTCTGGTTTTTATCTTCAATGCATACTCCTTTGTCATGTGTACACTTTTGGAGCCAAATACAGCTTCAGAACGATGGTCGTTTTCATTCGTGTTTACCCTTCGCTCTGAACATGTTTGGAATTTCTGTTCTAAAAATAAATCTGTCACTTTACACATACATGGCGACAGTATCGTCTCTGAGTGTCATTACTTATGGCATGGTATTCAGCATCATATTTTTTTCCGATTCAGGCATGGCCTAAGCAAACAAGGCCAAAAATGAACGTCGCATAACTTCATATATGGGGATTCTATTTTTGTCACAAACTAAAAATAGATCTAACTAGTGTTCGAAACCTAGTTAGGGAATCCTTCTCAAACTCGTTTACCTGTCATCATAATTGTACGCATTTTTGCATAAAATTCATTCATTTGTATTGTTTTTTTAAAGAAAAATACCGGCTATATGTATTTTATTTTTGGAAGCACTTTTTCCAGATAGCTCAATAATGCACCTTTAAACCTCAAATCAAACAAACAAAACTGACAGCACTGGTAGGCTGATTGTCTCCGAGTGTAGACTGGAAAAATGGTTCTGAATGGGGACTTAGTCTGTTTTGTTTAACCCTTATCTTGCTGAATATTCAGTTTAACCACACCCGTTTTTGACTTTGAACCAATTAGATTACTTGATGTAATTTATTCCTACAAATTCATAAATTGAATAACAAACAGTGTAGATCCTGATCAGATGGCTTCTTCAGAAGCCATCTGATCTGGATCTACACTGTTTCCAAAGATAGGGGTTGTTGTGAACAGCAGGATAAGAGTTAACCATTAAATTCTTGTACCGTAAGTGTAGACCTTATTTGTGGTCCCAAGCTAAGCCAAACACATGCTTTCTGTCCAGATTCTATAGATAAGCCTCTTATGCAAAACTCTGACCTCACAGCAATAAGAACAGTGTGATAATTTTTCTATAAATTACTGCTACCTGGATTTCCTACAAATCAGTACCAGTCACATGGCCATTAGCACTGAAGAGCTACTGTGCTTAGTAACTCTGGGTCAATTGACAAACAATCAACTGACAAACAATTAACCCAAAATTAACATTAGTACAAGCATTTTCTTGAGTTATTATTTAAACCTGTTTCATATATGCTTATCTGGTGGTCAAACTGTTTTAAAGAAAAATTAATTTGTTCCAGTTCTGAAGATAATCACAGAAAAAATATGGTGTCTAAATATTTCGTATTTTAAGATCAGCGTTTCTTAGTGGACTCAGCTACCTCCTTTGAATTAGGGCAGGTATTTTCCATTAGTCAAAATCATAAACATAATAGCAAACAAACAGTGTAGGTCTGGAACCAGCTGTTCAAACCCACAATAGTTATAATAGTTATAATATCATTATAGCTTTGATCATGTAAATTGGCTATACACACCAATACTTGTGTTGAAACATTTTTTTCAGCAAATGATCAGAGTATTAGAAAATTGCACTTTTTAGAATAGTTAAAAACTTACGAGCTTGCTTTAAACAGACGGCCCTGAACTGTTTGCAAACGTATGGCCTACATGGTTGAAAGGGTTAAGACTGTTACTGTAAGCCCTTCTGCATTGATCATTAAGATTTGGACGTACCTTGAGGCAGTAGTATGCCACCAACATTGAGAAAGCAACAAGCGAGTGAGTGGCAGCTAGAATTCTCAAGATATGTTCAAAATAGTATATCCCTTCATTCATTGATACAAGCTCTTCTACATCTTCATCTTCATCATCCCCAGTATCAGTTCCATTGAGAGCAGCATCAGCCTCACCAATCTCTTCACCAACAAGATCAACAGTCAGTCTCGAAACCTGTGGAATAGAAAGTAACATATATTGCCACAAGCTCTCTAATTTGTTGTCACTCTCCTCGGCATCAGTTTCAGTGACAGCATCAGAAGCATAAGCCTCACCAATCTCTTCACCAACAAAATCAACAGTCAGTCTCGAAACCTATGGTATAGAAAATAACATATATTGCCACAAGCTCTCTAATTTGTTGTCACTCTCCTCGGCATCAGTTTCAGTGACAGCATCAGAAGCATAAGCCTCACCAATCTCTTCACCAACAAAATCAACAGTCAGTCTCGAAACCTATGGTATAGAAAATAACATATATTGCCACAAGCTCTCTAATTTGTTGTCACTCTCCTCGGCATCAGTTTCAGTGACAGCATCAGAAGCATAAGCCTCACCAATCTCTTCACCAACAAAATCAACAGTCAGTCTCGAAACCTATGGTATAGAAAATAACATATATTGTCAAAAGCTCTCTAATTTGTTGTCACTCTCCTCGGCATCAGTTTCAGTGACAGCATCAGAAGCATAAGCCTCAACAATCTCTTCACCAACAAGATCAACAGTCAGTCTTGAAACCTATCCAATAGAAAGTAACATACACTGAAATTCCGCTATTTAGACCACCTAAAATTAAGACTAAATCAGTGTATTTTATTCTTTCTTGGACACCTAAGCCAGTTTTGGCACTTCTTGAAATTGAGTTCACCTTTAGGGAGTAACATTTTGCAAAATTGAGGGAAATTGGAACACCTGGCACCTTTTTCCGCAATTTTTCAAAGGGAGATAACCTTTGGGACTTCCTGTTCACTTTTCTATAAGCCCTGTCCCACTGAAAAAGGGGTCTACTCTTAAAGGAAAAAATTTGCTCCATAGGAGCAAATGTTTTCTTTCAAGAGTTGAACCCTATTGACATTGGAGAAAAAAGCACTTTTGCAGGAGTTGCCTCCCCTGAAGGTGTTCCCATTCCCCAAAAGGCCGAAGTTTGAAGTCTCCTTGACCCTTGTCAAGCTGAACCATGATATGCTCTACCTTTGCAGTGTAAATCCGGATCAGATGCAGATCAGTCAGCTTGAAGCCATCTGATCTTGATCTATACTGCTTGTCATTCAAGTGGTGAATTTATAGGTACAAATTACATCAAGTATACCACAACCAAACAGTGTTTATTATAACATGGTTTTGCATTACGAAAACACGCCTTTACAAATACATTGTAACCTCTATCGCCGAAAAAAATAAAATTTTAAGATGAAAAATTGTGATATTTTTCTTATTTCTGCTCAAAATATAGATTGTGGGTACTCGTTAGAACCGCCTCGTTGAGCGATTCTTACGAGTACCTGCAGTCTATATTTTTGCTCAAAATATAGATTGTGGGTACTCCTTAGAACCGCCTCGTTGAGGCAGTTCTTACGAGTACCCGCAATCTATATTTTAGCGCAGAAATGAGAAAAATAAGGTTTACCTCTGTAAACCCAGTTTTACTATATAAAAGTGGGGTTCAAGGGGGTCAATATTATATAGGCGTGTTTTCGTGATGGTATATATGGTTTAAAGATGGATCCCAAATGGTATAGATAATATAGAAAAAAAATGTCATTTTTTATATCATCTATACACTTTTGTTTAGATATAAAATGGTTGTTTAACTGTCACACAGTTTCAGCTTTGGATCCCCTCTTGTTATGACAAGGTTGTGGTGTAATTTTATTGGCTGATAGTCAAACAAGAGGGCCCAGAGGGCCCTGGTTCGCTCACCTGATCCAAAGCATAACAAGTGGGCCCCGGGCAGGGTCAATTTTGGCCCCAGGGCTAAAATTTGAACAATCTTGGTAGAGGTCCACAAGATGAAGCTTCATATCAAATATGAAAGACCTGGGCTTTCTGGTTTCAGAGAAAAAGATTTTAAAGGTTTACCCTGCATATATAAGTCTATGTAAAACAAGATTTTCCCTATGTAAGTCTATGTTAAACCAAAGGGCCCCGGAGCAGGGGCATTTTTGGCCCCAGGACTATAATTTGAACAATCTTGGTAGAGGTCCACTAGCTGAGGCTTCATAACAAATATCAAAGACCTAAGCCTTGTGTTTCAGAAGATGATTTTTAAAGATTTTCCCTATATAAGTCTATGTAAAACCAAAGGGCCACATGGCGGAGGCATTTTTGGTCTCAGGGCTATAATTTGAACAATCTTTACTGAGGTCCACTAGCTGAAGCGTCATAACAAATATCGAAGACCTAAGCCTTGTGGTTTCAGAGAAGAAGATTTTTCAAGATTTTCCCTATATAAGTCTATGTAAAACCAAAGGGCCCCGGAATGGGGCATTTTTGGCCCCAGGGCTATAATTTGAACAATCTTGGTAGAGGTCCACAAGATGAAGCTTCATACCAAATATCAAAGACCTGGGCCTTGCAGTTTCAGAGAAGAAGATTTTTCAAGATTTTCCCTATATAAGCCTATGTAAAACAAAAGGGCCCTGGTGCGGGGGCATTTTTGGCCCCAGCACTATAATTTGAACAATCTTGGTAGGGGTCTACTAGATGAAGCTTCATACCAAATATCAAAGACCTGGGCCTTGCAGTTTCAGAGAAGAAGATTTTTAAAGATTTTCCCTATATAAGCCCATGTAAAACCAAAGGGCCCCCGTGCAGGGGGCATTTTTAGCTCCAGCACTATAATTTGAACAATCTTGGTAGGGGTCCACTAGATGAAGCTTCATACCAAATATCAAAGACCTGGGCCTTGCAGTTTCAGAGAAGAAGATTTTTAAAGATTTTCCCTATATAAGCCTATGTAAAACAAAAGGGCCCTGGTGTGGGGGCATTTTTGTCCCCAGCACTATAATTTGAACAATCTTGGTAGGGGTCCACTTGATGAAGCTTCATACCAAATATCAAAGACCTGGGCCTAGCGGTTTCAGAGAAGAAGATTTTTCAAGATTTTCCCTATATAAGCCCATGTAAAACCAAAGGGCCCCCGTGCAGGGGCATTTTTAGCTTCAGCACTATAATTTGAACAATCTTGGTAGGGGTCCACTAGATAAAGCTTCATACCTAATATCAAAGACCTGGGCCTTGCGGTTTCAGAGAAGAAGATTTTTAAAGATTTTCCCTATATAAGCCCATGTAAAACCAAAGGGCCCCCGTACGGGGGCATTTTTGGCCCCAGCACTATAATTTGAACAATCTTGGTAGGGGTCCACTAGATGAAGCTTCATACCAAATATCAAAGACCTGGGCCTTGCGGTTTCAGAGAAGAAGATTTTTCAAGATTTTCCCTATATAAGCCCATGTAAAACCAAAGGGCCCCCGGGCGGGGGCATTTTTAGCTCCAGCACTATAATTTGAACAATCTTGGTAGGGGTCCACTAGATGAAGCTTCATACCAAATATCAAAGATCTGGATCTTGCAGTTTCAGAGAAGAAGATTTTTAAAGATTTTCCCTATATAAGCCTATGTAAAACCAAAGGGCCCCCGTGCGGGGGCATTTTTGGCCCTAGCACTATAATTTGAACAATCTTGGTAGGGGTCCACTAGATGAAGCTTCATACCAAATATCAAAGACCTGGGCCTTGCGGTTTCAGAGAAGAAGATTTTTAAAGATTTTCCCTCTATAAGCCCATGTAAAACCAAAGGGCCCCCGTGCGGGGGCATTTTTGGCCCCAGCACTATAATTTGAACAATCTTGGTAGGGGTCCACTAGATGAAGCTTCATACCAAATATCAAAGACCTGGGCCTTGCGGTTTCAGAGAAGAAGATTTTTAAAGTTTTCGGTGAAAAAAATCTATTTTTGGCTACTGTTACCTATATGTGCAACAGACCGGAACCATTTGAACAACTTTGAAAGGGGACCACCTAAGGATCATTCCTGTGAAGTTTGGTCAAAATCCGATCAGTGGTTTAGGAGGAGATGTCGTTTGAAGAAAAGTTTACGGACGCACGGACGGACGGACGCACGCACGCACGGACGCACGCACGCACGACGGACGACGGACAAAAAGTGATCCCAAAAGCTCACCTTGTCACTACGTGACAGGTGAGCTAAAAATGGGGGTGACAAAATAAATGTATTCAGCAAAACAAGGGTAAATATGATACGAAAATGAATGTACTTACCCTGTAGAAGAGCAATATGAAGTTGATGAGGAAAGCCAGCATCAAGGCAAGGTACTTGAAGTTGTAGAAATTCCTTGCAAACAAGCTCTAAAATACATAAACAAATAAACCCTATTAGTATAGTATAGCTTTATTATCTTCCATTTATATAGTTTAAAAAAACCAAAGGTATAGGCCAAAGCAAATGCTTCAGCAGGAGAGTAATTCTGGCATACAGATCAACACAGATATTGGAAAACAAATAGAATAAAGATATACAAGCTTTATTTAATGTCACATATTAGAAACAATTTACATAAGCTCTGTTGAGCTATTTTGCGACAAACAAAGTATCCTTTAACAAATACTTACCTGCCTTCATTTATCTTCCCAGGACTACTACCAACTGCTGCAAAAGTATTTTCGTCTCCAATGTCAATAAGGGTCCTTTATGAGTAGACCCCCTTTTTCAGTGGGACAGGGCTTACAGAAAAGCAAACAGGAAGTCCCGAAAGTTTTCTCCCTTTGAGAAATGGCGGAAAAATCTGGCAGATGTTCCCATTCCCCTTAAGGGAGTATAGAATTGCAAGATTGTGGTTCTGAAGGAGAATCAATTTTCAGTTGTATGTTGGTTAATTATTTGTCCGAACCATGTAAATGAGTAAGTTCTAAGAACATCAACAATCTATTTTTGAAGCAGTAAAAGAAAAAGTATTATCATTTTCTGTCAGACAAAAAAAAAATATCATTTTCCAAAAAAATGAAAAACGAGTGTGTTATCCTAATATCCAATTACCTTAGACACAGGAGATTAAAGTGTATCTTAAGCATATTTTTGTTGTACAAAAATACAGTAAAATTCCTTAATAAGGACCACCTTTGGGAGTGTTCAAAAACCACTTTCAAAGATGGTCTCTTAATAGAGGATACACAGTGTAGAAAACACAAAGGAAAAATTTTTGCTGGTCTTCAAAGCAGAATTTCACTGTATCTGGAGTTGTTGGATTTAAAATCTTATGAAATCTAACAAATACGATCAGAACAAGTGACTTTCTTTGAAATAATTGTTTATCTTAAAATCAGCTCTAAGCTCTTAAAAGCAAATAAATATTTGTTAAACAGCATAACTATGTACTATTATCATTCTGTCAGTTTTGTGATATAAATATACAGTTATGTATATGATTTTCATTCCTAAATACAAAAGTTGGATAATTATTAATGCAATAAGCCATATAATTATTAATGCAATAAAATATCTGTTGTACATATAATTTGTCCCCGTATAGCCATCACATATGCAATGCATGCATGAGAAAATGACTGGTTCCCTGTAAATCAAAGGCTGGAATTATGTGAGATAATAATGAAGTACAGTAAAATTCCTATATTAAGACCACCTTTGAGACTGTTCAAAAGTGGTCTTTAAGATCACTTTTGAACAGTCCCAAAGGTGGATTCTTACAAGAGGACTGTGTGTGTACAAAACACAACAAGAGGACCATGATGGTCCTATATCGCTCACCTGAGCTAAGAGATTTATATGTGGGTGTCAGGGCAGGGCAATTTTTGGCCTCAGGTCCATAATTTGAACAATTTTGGTAGAGGTCCACTAAATGAAACTTAATAACAAATATCAAAGTCCTGGGCCTTCTGGTTTCAGACAAGAAGATTTCTAAAAGTTTCCCTATATAAGTATGTGTAAGACCAGTGGGCCCCATGATGGGGTAAACAATCATGGCAGAGGTCCACTAGATGAAGCTTCATACCAAATATCAAAGACTTGAGCCTTCTGGTTCCAGACAAGAAGATTTTTAAAGGTTTTCCCTATATAAGCCTATGTAAAACCAGTGGGCCCCGGGTCGGGGCCATTTTTGGCCCCAGGGCAATAATTTGAACAATCTTGGTAGAGGTCCACTAGATGAAGCCTCATACCAAATATCAAAGACTTGAGCCTTCTGGTTTCAGACAAGAAGATTTTTTAAGGTTTTCCCTATATAAGTCTATGTAAAACCAGTGGGCCCGGGGCGGGGCCATTTTTGGCCCCAGGGCAATAATTTGAACAATCTTGGTAGAGGTCCACAAGACGAAGCTTCATACCAAATATCAAAGACCTGGTCCATCTGGTTCCAGACAAGAAGATTTTTAAAGGTTTTCCCTATATAAGCCTATGTAAAACCAGTGGGCCCCGGGGTGGGGCCATTTTTGGCCCCAGGGCAATAATTTGAACAATCTTGGTAGAGGTCCGCTAGATGAAGCCCCATACCAAATATCAAAGACCTGGGCCTTCTGGTTTCAGACAAGAAGATTTTTAAAGGTTTTTCCCCATATAAGCCAATGTAAAACCAGTGGGCCCCGGGGCGGGCCATTTTTGGCCCAAGGACAATAATTTGAACTAGAGCTATCACTAAAGGTGATGAATACCCCCACAAAAACTGCCTTGATAGTACATCAGCCGCATTTTGCAATTTTTTCACTTGAAAGGGGCCATAACTATGTCGAAAATTGACGAATTGTAGTGGAAATCGAACTTGACCTGTATTTTATGATGTTACATCAGTGTACCAAAAATTATAAAAATCGGTGGAGTGCTTTTTGAGTTATCGTCTGGAAACCAAGTCAACAGACCGACAGACCGACAGACCGACCGACCAACCGACCGACCGACCAACAAGCTCACTCCTATATACCCCCCCAAATTTCATTTGTGGGGGTATAACAATCTTGGTAGAGGTCCACTAGATGAAGCTTCATACCAAATATCAAAGACCTTGGCCTTTTGGTTCCAGACAAGAAGATTTTTAAAGGTTTTCCCTATATAAGCCTATGTAAAACCAGTGGGCCCCGGGGCGGGGCCATTTTTGGCCCCTGGGCAATAATTTGAACAATCTTGGTAGAGGTCCATTAGATGAAGCTTCAAACCAAATATCAAAGACCTGGTCCTTCTGGTTCCACACAAGAAGATTTTTAAAGGTTTTCCCTATATAAGCCTATGTAAAACCAGTGGGCCCCAGGGCGGGGCCATTTTTGGCCCCTGGGCAATAATTTGAACAATCTTGGTAGAGGTCCATTAGATGAAGCTTCAAACCAAATATCAAAGACCTGGTCCTTCTGGTTCCACACAAGAAGATTTTTAAAGGTTTTCCCTATATAAGCCTATGTAAAACCAGTGGGCCCCGGGGCGGGGCCATTTTTGGCCCCAGGACAATAATTTGAACAATCTTGGTAGAGGTCCACTAGGTGAAGCTTCATACCAAATATCAAAGACCTTGGCCTTCTGGTTCCAGACACTATGATTTTTAAAGGTTTTCCCTATATAAGCCTATGTAAAACCAGTGGGCCCGGGGCGGGGCCATTTTTAGCCCCTTGACAATAATTTGAACAATCTTGGTAGAGGTCCACTAGATGAAGCCTCATACCAAATATCAAAGACCTGGGCCTTCTGGTTTAAGCCAAGAAGATTTTTAAAGGTTTTCCCCATATAAACAAATGTAAAACCAGTGGGCCCCGGGGCGTGGCCATTTTTGGCCCAAGGACAATAATTTGAACAATCTTGGTAGAGGTCCACTAGATGAAGCTTCATACCAAATTTCAAAGACCTTGACCTTCTGGTTCCAGACAAGAAGATTTTTAAAGGTTTTCCCTATATAAGCCTATGTAAAACCAGTGGGCCCCGGGGCGGAGCCATTTTTGGCCCCAGGGCAATAATTTGAACAATCTTGGTAGAGGTCTGCTAGATGAAGCCTCATATTAAATATCAAAGACCTGGGCCTTCTTGTTTCAGACAAGAAGATTTTTAAAGGTTTTCCCCATATAAACCAATGTAAAACCAGTGGGCCCTGGGGCGGGTGGGACCATTTTTGGCCCCAGGATAATAATTTGAACAATCTTGGTAGAGGTCCACTAGATGAAGCTTCATACCAAATACGAAAGACCTTGGCCTTCTGGTTCCAGACAAGAAGATTTTTAAAGGTTTTCCCTATATAAGCCTATGTAAAACCAGTGGGCCCTGGGGCGGGGCCATTTTTGGCCCAAGGGCAATAATTTGAACAATCTTGGTAGAGGTCCACTAGATGAAGCTTCATACCAAATATCAAAGACCTGGGCCTTCTGGTTCCAGACAAGAAGATTTTAAAAGGTTTTCCCTATATAAGCCTATGTAAAACCAGGGGGCCCCGGGTCCGGGCCATTTTTGGCCCCAGGGCAATAATTTGAACAATCTTGGTAGAGGTTCACTAGATGAAGCTTCATACCAAATATCAAAGACCTGGGCCTTCTGGTTCCAGACAAGAAGATTTTTAAAGGTTTTCCCTATATAAGCCTATGTAAAACCAGTGGGCGCTGGGGCTGGGCTATTTTGGCCCCAGGGCAATAATTTGAATAATCTTGGTAGAGGTTCACTAGATGAAGCTTCATACCAAATATCAAAGACCTGGGCCTTCTGGTTCCAGACAAGAAGATTTTTAAAGGTTTTCCCTATATAAGCCTATGTAAAACCAATGGGCCCTGGGGCGGGGCCATTTTTGGCTCCAGGGCAATAATTTGAACAATCTTGGTAGAGGTCCACTAGATGTAGCTTCATACCAAATATCAAAGACCTGGGCCTTCTGGTTCCAGACAAGAAGATTTTTAAAGGTTTTCCCTATATATTAAGCTTATGTTAAACCAGTGAGCCCTGGGGCGGGGCCATTTTTGGCCCCAGGGCAATAATTTGAACAATCTTGGTAGAGGTCCACTAGATGAAGCTTCATTCCAAATATCAAAGACATGGGCCTTCTGGTTTCAGACAAGAAGATTTTTAAAGGTTTTTTTCTTATTTTCCCCTTTTGTTGCCATGGCAACCAGAGTTCTGCATGGAATGGAATTCTTTGAACAACTTTGAGAGAGGACCGACCAAAGATCATTTCTGCTAAGTTTGGTTTGAATCCATCCAGTGGTTTAATAGGAGATGTTGTTTAAGGAAAATGTGAACGGACATACAGACGACGACGACAGACGGTGAGTGATCACAATAGCTCCCCCGGAGCCTTCGGCTCAGGTGAGCTAAAAACACACAGAAAGACGAACTGAAACCTTTTAAATTTGTTTTGAAAGTAGAATACATCTCAAATTAAGGCGGTTTCAATAGTGGAATTTTACTGTACCACCCTCCACAGATAACTGACAAAGGTTCCAATGTAAAGTATATACATAACAGAACTTACAAATGAGCAAGTGCATGACAAAACCTACATTAAAACAACTGTGAGCAGTAAAGACTCAGATCAGTTTGCACATCCACACGCTATGGCCAGATTTGTCATTTATCTCTCTTTGAACTGCCCAGAGGGTATACAAGGTATGCGATCAGCGTAGCAGCATGACCACAAGTCTGTCCAATGAACACCCTTTTAAACCCCCACTTTATATAGATAAAACTGGGGTTTGCATGGGTATACAATATTTTTCTTATTTCTGTTTCAAGACATAGGTTGTGGGAACTGGCCCCCGCCCATAAGGGCTTGAAGAAATATATGGGCTGCATGATGCTTCCACACAGAGCTGAATCCGGCCCGCACACTAGTACTGGTAAACCGCTTAGAGGATCTAAGCCTGTCCAGGACCCGCGGTGCGAGGCAGACGGTCCATGCTAATTAACCTTATTGGTTTCATTGGGCGACAGGGCTTGAGATGTCATTTCATCTCAAAGTCGGGTAAAAGTACCACAAAATTGGAAGCAACGTCCCCAAAATGACCTATACAGTGTTGATGGGGACATTAAACCTCAAATCAAACAAAAGTTGTGGGAACTGATTAGAACTGCCTCAATGAGGCAGTTCTAATAAGCACCAACAACCTTTGTTTGGAGTATAAATAAGGAAAAAATATCACAAATATGAAAGAATGCACTTGGTCAAATGGACCTGTTATCGTAATGGGCTCTTATCAGACTGCACATATGTGCAGGCTGATCAGAGTCTTCCATGGTTGCACAAAGTCTTATTGTACGTTTTGTAATGCACAGGCTCATACATGTAGTCTCAGAGGATGGTAATGTAGGAAGACAATGAGGACAATTTTGTAGGAAAGGAGAAAGTAACTTCAATGGCAAAATACCTTCACCAACAGGAATCTTAAACATTTACAGTCAATTCAAAATGGGACTACAAGGCAAATTTTAATCATCAATATACACTATATGGTGGAGCATTTCAGACATAGGGGATGTGAAAAGCTCAGATTTCAAATATACTTAATCAGCAGAAAGTGCACTGAAGTGTAACTGTCAAAGACTGCTCTGGATTTGTGCTGGTCATGCAGGTACTCAGGGCAGACTTTAAGGTATTTTGTTGTTTTGGTACAAGTCCCCTTAATGCTCCATTAAAATATAAATACAATATCCACTGTAATATTTGGTGTATGTGGCCTTAATACTCCATGGAAATATAAATACCATATTCACTGTAATTTTTGGTGTAAGTGGCCTTAATGCTCCATTAAAATACAAATACCATATTCATCGTAATTTTTGGTGCAAGTCGCCTTAATGCTACAATAAAAATACAAGTACCATATTCACTGTAATTTTTGGTGCAAGTGGCCTTAATGCTCCATTAAAATACAAATACCATATTCACTGTAATTTTTTATGTAAGTGGCCTTAATGCTCCATTGAAATACAAATACCATAGTTTTTCATAATTTTTGGTGAAAGTCGCCTAGTTTTGTAGCCTTAATACTCCATGGAAATATAAATACCATATTCACTGTAATTTTTGGTGTAAGTGGCCTTAATGCTCCATTAAAATACAAATACCATATTCATCATAATTTTTGGTGCAAGTCGCCTTAATGCTACAATAAAATACAAGTACCATATTCACTATAATTTTTGGTGCAAGCGGCCTTAATGCTCCATTAAAATACAAATACCATATTCACTGTAATTTTTTATGTAAGTGGCCTTAATGCTCCATTGAAATACAACTACCATAGTTTTTCATTATTTTTGGTGAAAGTCACCTAAATGCTCCATTAAAATAGAAATAACAAATTCATTGTAATGTTTAGTGCAAGTGGCCTTGATGCTCCATTAACATTTAAATACCATATTCACTGTAATGTTTGGTGCAAGTTGCCTTAATGCTCCATTAAAGTATAAACACCCTATTCACTGAAATTGTTGGTGTAAGTGGCCTTAATGCTCCATTACAAATACAAATACCATATCTATCATAATTTTTGGTGCAAGTCGCCTTAATGCTCCTTTAACACACAAATACCATATTCTCTGTAATTTTTGGTGTAAGTGGCCTTCATGTTCCATTAAAATAGAAATGCCAAATTCATTGTAATGTTAGGTGCAAGTGGCCTTAATGGGTGCAAGTGGCCTTAATGCTCCATTAAAATAGAAACATGAAATTCATTGTAAAGTTTTGTGCCAGTGGTCTTAATGCTCCATTAAAATAGAAATATCATTTTCATCATAAATACTAAACATGGTCTAATAAGTGCGCACCAATGCTTGGACTGTAAAAATCCTAAAAGTTTGGACACCTTGAGAACTTGCTGTAATTCTCAAAAAAATTAACCACTTTGTTTTACTATCCAGCATGGAGTCCAAAAGGTGCAGACAGAATGGCAAACAGTGTAGGACCTGATCTGTCGCAAAATTTAGGATCATTATGGTACTTTACATCAAGTATTTTTGACTATAAAACTTTTGCAGTCTACTGAAGTTGAAACAGTGCTGAAAGATCACATTAACATATCAATTATTATGCTTGTGTGAGAAATAGATGCAAATTTCTGACTTGTGTCTGTCAAGGAACATATTGTGTTTTAATATATACATAAACTTCTTGTGCTGACTTTGGTCCTTTTGGTTCAACCAAACATGTCCAGAGTTGGCAAAACATCATGTGAACAACTCTGTAAAATGGAAACACCTCTAAACCCCACTTTACATAGAGAAAACTGGGGTTACTGGGGTACACATTATTTTCCTTATTTCTGCTCCAAGACATAGCCTCAATGAGGCGGTTCTAACGAGCACCCACAACCTATGTTTTAGAACTGCCTCGATGAGGTGGCTCTTATGAGCACCCACAACCTATGTTTGCAGTATAATTAAGAAAAATATCATGGATTTTCATCAGAAAAGGAGCCATTTTGAAGAAGTGAAAAAATGTACTATATCACATGGATGTGTTATCGTAATGAGAAGCATGCTATTGCACCTGACCATGCACTTATAAAAGAACATTCTAGGGCTTGTTTTCATGACTAAAATGAAATGTATAGGCACACTATGTTATTATAGTAAATATGGCATGTTGTAAGTACATGTACTAATTAGTACCCCACTGAGTAATACAATGATAATTCTAATGAGTTGTAGAGAAAAAAAATTCTATATGGAGAACAGAAACTCTATATAAACAACACATAAACCTTTTCATATTGTCGTCTGTGGTAGCCATCTTATTACTAACACTGGGTTAACAAAAGTAAATTTCAATGAACATGTACTTTAGATGTAGGTAAGGATAAATAACGGGAACCATAGGGAACCACATGAAGACCGACACAGGAATAGGACAGACTGGCTGTGCTTTTATAAGCAGGTATAAATAAATGAGACAAAGTTTTACCCCTATTTGCTGAAGAAACTTCTGAAAGAAAACAGCAACATAACAAATAAATTAATGAGTCAGCCTATAAAAGCTGGTTATTGAATACAGTGACAGCAAAAGCTAAAGATGGTCTTCAGGAATGTAACGTCTTGCTTGAACCTTTATTATTAGCACACACTTTGCCATTGCTACTAGTTTGTAAGGTAACCAGGCGCTAAAAGCACAAAGGGGCTACCCTCTACTGGCACACACAATAGGTGCATCCCAATAAATACAGACCAACCTCTTAATCACACTGTTGATTGGGTCCAACGCTGCCACCCATCACGTGACCAAGTCCGTGAAATGAACAGCTCCCTACACACCACTTTATATAGAGAAAACTGGGGTTTATGGGGATATACATTATTTTTCTTATTTCTGCTCCAAGACAGGTACTCATTAGAACCACCGCAATGTGGTGATTCTAACAAGTACCCACAACCTATGTTTGCAGTATAAATAAGAAAACTATCATGGACTTTCATCAGAAAAGTAGCCATTTGAGATGTGAAAAATGCACTTTGTCACACGGTTGTGTTTTTGTAATGACATTAGTTATGCATTTGTTATATCCAAGAAAAACTACAAAGATTATACAGATAAATGTCCATTTATGGTCATTTCTCTAAATAATCTTTACATTTTTTGGGATCCATCTTTAAACCAAGAACCATGTAATAATGATCAGTGTTATAAAGAGGCTTATATGTAAACATTTTTTATAATCATTTGAGCTAAGACACCTTTTCTTCTTAAACCTTATCATGCTGTTCCTAACAATCCCTACCTTTGCAAACAGTGTAGATCCAGATCAGATGGCTTCTGAAGAAGCCATCTGATCAGGATCTACATTGTTTGTCATGCATTTTGGGAACTGAACGAGAACATTATATTAATTTGATTGGTTGATAGTCGGAAATGGGTGTGGCTAAATTAATTTATTCAGCAGCATAAAGGTTAAAACAGTCAGCAATACTAGAACCTTGATAAAGCAAATGTGATTTGGTGTGTCCAATTATATCAAAGGTGTGTATTTTTACTTTCAGTAATTCAAAGTTTTGGTAATTCAAAGAAAATCTGTCAACGTCAATTGGATTTTGAAATATAGAGGTACTACAGTATTTTTACAGGCTTTGACAGACTTTTTATCTTTCCATATTATGACAAATTACATCTTGCATAGAGTTAGTGGGTGTTACTTAAAACAAAGCCCAGCTAATGGAACAGACACTAATCAAAGTAGTTTGAAAAAGAAACTAAAAGTTTTAATCTGCTTGAAGGAATTAGTAAACTGAACCTCAAGTTCTTACAATAAATAGTTAATCTACTATCTTCAACATAAAATGAATCACACTCTTCCCCAAGTTAACCCTTTCAACCCGGTCGACCGATACAGATACCTATGTTCACAGTGTATATAATGAGATGGCTTATAATGAGCCATCTCATTAGGATCAACACCATTGACCATTTTTTAAAGAATTTGGCCTAAGATGACTTTTGGCAATAATGGATGTAAGTGATACCTAGGCAAACAGTAAAGATCCAGATGAGATGGCTCATTATGAGCAGTCTCATCTTGATGATCAGTATCTACACTGTTGGCCAGTCTTTAAATCAATTTGAATAAAACAGTAACATATATCATTGGCAAAAAGTAATGCATCCAAAAACAAAGATGGAAGATTCCTCTTCTCCCGAAGTGGAGGTTGAAAGAGCTATACACAGGATTCTATCACTACAGTATCACAAAAACAACCACATACATATTAAGATGAGCCACAACATGAGAAAACATATCTAACATGGGCAGCAAGTAAACATACAGATCAGTCTGTACATCCATACCTTGATCCAAACAGCATAGCTCCAGAACAAAGAGGAGAAAATGATAATTAACCCTTATCCTGCTGAATAACTAATTTTGCCACACCCATTTCTGACTATCAACCAATCAAATTACATTATATAATGGATTTGTTGAAATTCACAACTTGAGTGACAAACAGTGTAGATCCTGATCAGATGGCTTCTTCAAAATCCATCTGATCAGGATCTACACTGAAGAAGCCATCTGATCAGGATCTACACTGTTTGTAAAGTTAGGATTGTCGTCAACAGCAGGATAAGGGTTAAGAGCTATGTTTCCTTATTTCCTGTTATAAACATACATTGTGACTAATTGTTAAAATCGCGTCTGTGCAGGCTCAACGTGCCTTTTCTGCTCAGCTCACCTACTCTTTTTTCATGAACAGGCTCTATTGTGAGTTCTCATTAGAACTGCATCAAAGAGGCTGTTATGACAAGTGCCTACAATCTATGCTTGCAACAGAAATTAAAAGAAAAAGAAAGCATGTTTTCTAGTAAACATCCATTATTTTTATCAGTGATAGATAACCTAATCTCGAATGGACCTGTTCTTATAAGTGACCAGGCACAGGGATTAGTTAGAGACTGATCTGAGTCTTCTCCAGTTACATGTTTTAAGACAAGTCTCCTCATCAAGTGGCTCTACTGTAGGTGCAGATACTAACCAGAGCATATTTTCCGTAATCAAAGTCTTTAGTCTCATATGGTACTTCGTCTTCAGACTCTTGTCCTGCTGAGATGCCAGCAGGGCCGCCATTCATACCCCTAAAATTAAATTGAATGTCTTAAGTTTTACTGGAATTGTTTCACATTGAGGGGAGGCAACATTTTCGATCACAACTTTGCCTCCTTTTCTATAGAGGTCTATTCTTAAAGGAAAGAATTTGCTCCAGTCCAGTGGGGTAAATTCTTTCCTCTAAAAGTGAACCCCTTTTACCATTACAATAACAGACCCGTGCGTCATAGTGTATTTTTCATATCTCCACAACGGTCAATTTTCTGGAAAAAAATTGTGATATTATTCTTATTTATACTCAATACATTTGTTGTGGGTACTCACCTATGTCTAGGTGCAGAAATAAGGAAAATAATGTATACCCCCATCAACCCCAGTTTTCCCTATATAAAGTGGGGTGTAAGGGTGTGTTTATTTCAAGGACTTGTTAGCGTGATGCAACGGGGCACACTCTACAGGTAAGCAGACAGGAGGTTGTGAAAGTTATCTCTCTTGCAAAGAATGGCAGAAAAATTGCCAAGTGTATCAAATCCCCTTAAAAATTCCAAGGTAAATTCACTTTCATTTTGTTAAGAATAAAAGCCTGAAGGTTCACACATTGTTTCATTTAACTGCTAAATTATACCACACTTCGAAGTTATACCACACTTTGAATACTGGCATCTAACTCATGCTTAGAGTTAAGTGATAACTGTATTCAAAATTGTCATTTGGGGAGGTAAATCACATTTTACAGTCGGAAATTTTGTTTTATGGCAACACGCCAGCGGAGTCCGTAAAAAGTAATTGGAAGCCGTAAAACAGACAATTTACCTCGCCAAATGACAATTTCAAATACAGTTATCCCCATTCTAATGCACTTACTCCATTATTAAGTTAAATTTTAAACTATTTTGCACAAGGTAGCAAGCCCTGTGGGCTGCGTGAAACCAAGAACCAGCCAATGAAAGGCAACGTTACGTAATGTCGTGTTCTGCGGAGTCTGATCTGGGCCTGCACTATTTGCCACGTACCCGTTTAGGGGTTTCCAGTCTGAAATGGGTTAATGTATACTCACTTTTGGATAGGACCCATTGACTTGTACACATTTGATTC
Source organism: Lucinisca nassula (assembly GCA_963580285.1). Taxonomy (NCBI): domain Eukaryota; kingdom Metazoa; phylum Mollusca; class Bivalvia; order Lucinida; family Lucinidae; genus Lucinisca; species Lucinisca nassula. The sequence goes on along the minus strand of OY757012.1, from coordinate 156,641,506 downwards.
TTGATCTACAGCAAAAGGATCACCCTGAAACCAAAATACATCATGACATAAGAAACACGTCACTTGAAACAAGAACCAGTACATAGAAAAAACACTAAACCTCTTTGTTTGTTTGTTTGATTTCAGATTTAACGTTCCGGTCAACACTGTATAGGAAATTTTGGAGACATTGGTTCCAATTTTGTGGGACTTTTACCCGACACTGAGATGAAATGACATCTCAAGCCCTGTCGCCCAATGAAACCAATAGGGTTTATAAGCATGGACGGTCCGACTCCACATTAACTATCTTTCAGCATCTTAACTATCTTTAAGCATATTAACTATCTTTCAGCATCTTAACTATCTTTAAGCATATTAACTATCTTTCAGCATCTTAACTATCTTTAAGAATATGAACTATCAGCATCTTAACTATCTTTAAGCATATTAAATATCTTTCAGCATCTTAACTATCTTTAAACACAAGCAGGCTGAAAACACACCCATATGAGTTCAGCTTAAACGTATTTATTCATAGAAAATATATACATAAAATCTATAACCAGATATAAATACAATAAAGTTCCTATATTAAGACCACCATTGGGACTGTTCAAAAGTGGTCTTTAAGACCACTTTTGAACAGTCCCAAAGGTGGTCTTTTATTAGGAGTCACTAGGTGTATAAAATACAAAGAAAGAATCACTGAAACCTTCTCAATAAGCTTTTAAAAGCAGATTAAGTCTTAATTTTAGCTGATCTTAATAGCGCTACCAACACAGGCTGTGGCCTCTTGTCAGACTCTCTGCTACCACCACAGACTGTGGGCTCTTGTCTATCAAGTACTTTGAGCAAAGTAAAAAAAAATAATATATAGGGCCCTTATAAACCCTAATTTTCTCTTAAATAATGTGGGGTTTAAATTGGTATGCATTACACTGACTTGTTAAAATAATGTACTGATTATACTGCATTGATGCCCTGGTTTCAAGGAGTCATTGAGTTCTTTTTTCTGCTATGTGGAGGCTACAAATTACTACATATCAAAGTCAAATATCAATGGCTTGAACACCTTTGGAACCATGAAGTCTGAGACAGGATTAGGTCAGGAGGCATAATTGGGAGATCTTTTTGATTTGTTTTGAAATAAGGGTATGTTGTTTGTACATATGAGAATTACTTTGAGGTGATTCTAATGAGTAAACACAACATATATTTTCAAGATAAAGTGAGAAAATTCTGCCTAAACTAGAGCTGTCAGTGAAACTGACTAGGGCCCCGGCAGCGCTATCAGAGGATAAAAAAATTTGTGGACGGACAGACGGACAGACAGACAGACAGACAGACAGACAGACAGACAGACAGACAGACAGACAGACGGACGGACAGAGTGATTACTATAGGGCACCGACACTTTCAGTGCGGGGCCCCAATTATCCAAATTTACTAATATCTGCACTTATGGGAAACTTTTCCTAGGAACTAAAAATCAAGTTCAAAATAGCTGTCGTAAATGAGCCATCAGTGTTCGAGCCATCCACGTTTCATTATGTAACTACTCACAGTGCAAGAGCATTTGCATGTTGACACAGTAATATAGAAACTAACCTCTACTCTAGTAGGTGAAGCTGGTGGTGCAGGGGTTGGGGGCAAGTCCTGTCTTGTTTCCAGAGGAAAACCAGCATCTCCATTTGGCTGAGGTGTCAGAGGCGGCTTTAGTTCTCCTAATGTTAAACTGAAAGGAAGGTGAGACATCAATTTATGTTCAGATATTCTAGAAAGTGTAGTTTTTGTTCTAAAAAATTTTTTAGCAAGCATGGTTCTTTCTGCTCAAAAGTCCAAGCAAGTGTGGTTCTCACTCATTTTTTATGTAAAGTCAACAACATGGAAAGGGCAGCAATGTGGATTTCAGTTTGAACAAGGGAAGTAAGGGAGGCAATACAGAGCAAACTTCTAAATAAACTTTTTTTTTTTTTTTTTTTGGTTTGGGTTTTACGGCCCTTTCAAGATTATTTCACTCATATTGAGCCGATCTTTAATCATAGGTGGGCGAAAACCGGAGTACCCGGAGAAAAACCACCTGACCTTCCGTTGCAGAACTTGGCGTCTCACACGTGACCCGAGCGAGGCTCGAACCCACGGCGGTGAGAGACCTAATGACTAAGAGTCAGTGCTCTTATCCATTAGGCCACGGAGGCCCGTTAAACTTAATTTAGAACAATGGTATTCACATGTTGTAGCAAAAACATTGGAATATTTGCCATATTACATGATCAAATTTTTGATGATTTTTTAACTAAAAATGTCATTAGTTTTGAACAACTGGCCCCTGAGTTATAAGGCTCTTATCAACTCTTCCTTGGTTTGGTTTTAAGGCCCTTTCAAGCCTATTTCATTTATTTTGAGCCCATCGTCAATCAGAAGTGGGCAAAAACTGGAGCACCTGGAGAAAAATCACCTGACCTTCCAATGAGGAATATGTCTGGAGTGAGGCTGGAACCACAGTGGTGAGATACCTAATGATTAAGAGTCAGCACTCTTACCCACAAGGCCACAGGGCGCATAAATAAAAACTCTTTTGCTTGGATCCCAAACAAATAATTTGTTACCTAACTGACCATGTTACCTAAATCAAACACATATGTTATGAATTGAATACTGAAAAAAAGACCATGTTAACAAAAATATAGAATATTGAAATAAATGACCATAGAAATGATCATTTTATCAATATTCTATGTATTTGTAATTAGATATATTTTTGAGATCTGTTTTTGATGTTATCTAAATGCATGTCTCGTCAGAACCTTCACTGCTCGCTCATACAAGCAGTGAATCAAGAGGAACCTTCAGACAGAAAGCCATATTCCTGGCCCCTCTGAATGGCTGTGCATGCGCAGTTAAAATTTGTCATGACGGAATGCTCGAAGACACAAATTCGCTTGGCGGGGCTCAGGTAGTCCTCTTAGTAGGAAGAGGTAAATAAAAATTAACTTCACTTACGTTTTGCCCTCTTCCTTTTCTTCTTTAGTTATGGACACTCCAAAGGCTACCATAGGCTCAGCTGTCTCTGCATCAGTAGGTGTAACACCTTGTTGAGCATCTATGGTGGATCCAGGCCAGGGCAGGGCTACAGGGCCCGGCGGGGCCTCAGGTTCCTCCTCTCTCTCACCCATCATCATGTTCACAACAAACCTCAGGAGTGTCCTAGCAAAAATTATACAGTAAAATTCTTATGTCAAGACCACCTATGGGATTGTTCAAAAGTGGTCTGTAAGACCACTTTTGAACAGTCCCAAAGGTTGTCTGTTATTAGAAGACACTGTGTGTAGAAAACACAAGGAAAGAATATCTGAAACCTTCTCAATAAGCTTTTGAAAGCAGATTCAGTCTTAGTTATAGATGGTCTTAATAGCGGGATTTTACTGTATGTAAATGTGAACAGAGTAAACATACAACCTATTACATTTTCCCAGAAAATACAATTTATGTTGTATAACGTTCAAAATTGCTTCCCATACCTCCAGATAAAATATATTTAGACTGATTTTTCTTAGTTTATCTTGAAAGTGTATGTTGAAAGTACTCCATTAGTCACTGAAGCTAAACACAAACTACCGTAATGATCCTAAGTATTGGGACAGACAGGCCTAAGCAAACAGTGCAGAACAATATCCGATTGCTGACTGCTCCTAATAGAGCTGTCTGATCAAAGTCTACACTGTTTGTCATATAGTCTGTACCTTTTGAACTCCTTGCTGGAGCATGAAACAAATGTTAAAATTTTAGGAGAATTACAGCAAGTCCTAAAAGTGTCAGAGTTTTTAGGATTTAGATGGTGACACTGTTCAGCCAAGCATGAAAAGCAGGTCAATGTCAGTAATGGTCGATGGCAGTGGGCAGGGTGTGCTATTGCAGATATGGGTACAAAGTCTCAATAACATAGAGGGCACAGTATTCGAGAAATGGAGCTAAATATGCTGACTAAACATTGTTCAGCCAAGTGTGAATTGTATGGGATGGTCAATTACTGTTGATGACATTGGGCAGGGGCAGGGTGCATCATGGCAGATGTGTGTATGTAATTTCATTTGCCTAGAAGCTTTAGTGTTTCAGAAATTAACGCTGTTGATGCCAACAACACAAGCGCCAGCATCAAGCATGAACAGTAGATCAAGGTCAACTAGAGCTGTCAGAGGATCTGACTATAGCCCCGCTATAGCGCTATCAGAGGAGTAAGACACATTGACTCTAAAAGCTTTTAACCTATCAGGGGAGCTTTCTTAGTTCCAGTAGTTCCTGAGAAAACTGTGACCAAACATTTTCATTTAAAAAAAACCTATATTTTCATTTATTTAAAAAACCTATCAGGAGAGATAACTCCAACAGTTATGGGCCCTTGGCCATTATTTTGGTAAGCTCCCTATATCCACCCATTGTCCACATTTATGCAAAGTTTGAGCTTTCTAGCTTCTTTCGTTCCTGAGAAAACTGTGACCAAACATTTTCATTTAAAAAAACCTATCAGGGGAGATAACTCCAAGAGTTATGGGCCCTTGGTCATAATTTCGGTAAGGTCCGTGGAGGCACCCATTGTCCACGTGTATACAAAGTTTTAGTTTTCTAGCTCTCTTAGTTTCGGGGAAAACTGTGACGAAAAAATAACGGAATAACGGAATTACGGAATTACAGAATTACAGAATTACGGAATTACAGAATTACGGAATGACAGGGCAAATCCAATATAGCCCCACTTTTCAAGCGGGGCTATAATAATGGTCAATGGCAAGGTGCAACAAGTTGGATGTGTGTATGAAATTTCATAAGCCTTGATGTTTGAGAAACAGAGCTAAATGCACGATGAAATTTCATAAGCCTTGATGTTTGAGAAACAGAGCTAAATGCACTATGTGTGTATGAAATTTCATAAGCCTTGATGTTTGAGAAACAGAGCTAAATGCACTATGTGTGTATGAAATTCATAAGCCTTGATGTTTGAGAAACAGAGCTAAATGCACTATGTGTGTATGAAATTTCATAAGCCTTGATGTTTGAGAAACAGAGCTAAATGCACTAACTTAACATTGGAGCTGAACTTACAGAATAAACACTGTTCATTCAAGCCTGAAATGTAGGTCAAGGTCAGTAACAGACAATGACTTAGCCAACAAAGATATTGTTATGTCCATCCTGCTTGTAAAAGCAGTTGCAACAACAACACATCTTTATCATATGACGTCGCGTCCAAGAATGTAATAACACCATGTATTAAATTCTGTAATCTACCAGTGGATTAAATATGCAAATTAGTTAGATATGCCCCATAACGTTACACATACAAAGTCCTTAACAATGTCACATTTACTAATGGCAAAATAATGACATTTTTCTTAAAAATCCTGAAAAAAAATGCATTTTAAATAGAATCATGCATTCCTGTTCATGCATTATTAAATTTATTAAACTTGTTGAGAAAAAGAGATAAAATGCTTGACGAAGCCTCACATTCTATCCTTTTTCCTCAACTCGTTTAATAAATTCAATAATACATGAAGACACACATAAGATCCTCTATTTATTTCATAGAAGATCAAAAGAGATATCCCCATCATGCCTCTTAACCTGGTGCTATGATCAACCTTCAGTGGCTAGTACTACCCTCCCAAAGTCCTAAAGATGACTAAGCCACCGAAGTTTGACTACATGGTACTTACGATATAATATGGAAGAGAACAGTTAGCATGAAGAAGGCCAGTCTAAAGTTGAGTTTGAGGAAGGCCACAAACAGCTGCCAGTAGGTCATCTTCTTGTAGGTCCGGTAGGAAGTTCTCAGGTTAGACATTGTAAACAGGGACAAGAAGGCTCCAAGACCATCTTTGAAGAAGTTGTAGCCCAGTTTCAAGGGCTCCAGGACTCTGAAAACAGAAACATAGCACTATATAAGCAGAAGTGGCAAGGTTATTTAAAGGGTTAGTTCCCTTATTTCTTGTTGGAAACCTACGTTGTTGGTACTTGTTAGAATTGCCTCTATGAAAACACGCCTATACAAATACATGGTAAATTTTACCGCCATAAATATGGATATTTTTAGACGAAAAATTGTGATATTTATCTTATTTCTGCTCAAAACATAGATTAGGTGAGCTCGTTAGAACCGCCTCGGCGAGGTGGTTCTAACAAGTACCCACATTCTATGTTTTTGATTTTGAGCAGAAATAAGAAAAATAATGTTTACCCCTGCAACCCCAGTTTTACTATACGAAAGTGGGGTTAGAGGGGGTCAAAATTATATAGACAGGTTTTCGTGAAGCCTCTATGAGGCAATTCTAACATAGAGGCAATTCTAACAAGTACCCACAATAAATGTTTTCTTGGCAATTCTAACAAGTACCCACAATAAATGTTTTCTTGGCAATTCTAACAAGTACCCACAATAAATGTTTTCTTGGCAATTCTAACAAGTACCCACAATAAATGTTTTCTTGGCAATTCTAACAAGTACCCACAATAAAAGTTTTCTTGGCAATTCTAACAAGTACCCACAATAAATGTTTTTCATGGCAATTCTAACAAGTACCCACAATAAATGTTTTCTTGGACCCAAAAGAGAAATAAGAAAACTTTTCTCAGAATTTTCTCTCTTAACCCATTCGGTACCAGAAACACCTAAAGGCATCTGATCAGGGCCTACACTGTTTGTGAAATGTTAAGTCATTTTCCGAGTAAATTTTGAAGAAAACACAACCTGACACCCATTAATTTTGAAATGGACTCCTGCTATTTATAAGGTGGAAGATTCCATTTGGTACAAAAAGGTTTAATATTACTCCTTATTTTCAGCATAAGAGGGAGTAACAAGGATTATAAAAGGATAATTTTTCTTCTTTCTTGTTAGAAGCTTATATTGTTGATACTTGCTACAATTGTCTCTATGAGGCAATTCTAGCAAGTACCCACAATAAATGTTTTCATTACGCTAACATACCCATGCGACACAGTGCAGTTTCACATCTCCAAAATGGCTACTTTTCGGATGAAATTCCATGATATTTTTCTTATTTCTACTGCAAACATAGGTTGTGGGTGCTCTTTAGAACCGCCTCATTGAGGCGGTCCTAACGAGTACCCACAGCCTAGGTCTTATATAAAAATAAGAAAAATAATGTTTACCCCCGTAAACCCCAGTTTTCTCTATATAAAGTGGGGTGTAAGGGTGTGTTCATGTCATGGACCTGTTCACATGATGTTTAGAGAAATAAGAACAATCTCAAAATTATCTCAGTTATTCAGCCTCCTTATCTTGATGGGAAATCACCAATTAGTCTTCTTGTTTTAAGTGTCAATAGCACATCCTTGTGATATAGTGCCCCAAAACGGTCATTTTTCTGAGGAAAATTTTTCACCCTTTTCTTATTTCAATGCCAAACATAGGTTGCAGGCGCTAGTTAGAACTGCATCATTGAGGCGGTTCTAGTGAGTACCCACAATCTATGTTTTTGAGCAAAGATAAGGAAAACTAGAATTTGTTTTTCTACAAAAACACAGCTGTCTCCCCCGTTTTTGACTGCTAAGTATAACCTTGACATTGGAGGTATTGAGCTGGGACTTGTGTGCAACACATCATCTAATGAAGATGAACATTTCTGCATAGTAACTTTAAAAATGTTCATAGAAAAATAAAAAAGTTATTGGCTGTAAACAAAAAAAGCACTTTTTTACCTTTGACCTCTAAGTATGGCCTTGACCTTTGCGGTACAACACATCGTCTCATGATGGTTAACATTTCTGCCAAGTAATTTCATAATCCATCAAAGAATAAGGAAGTTATTGACTGTCCTTTTTTTACCTTTGACCTCTAGGTATGACCTTGACATTGGAGGTAATGCTAACAAATAAATCAAAGGACAATAACTTTTGAAAGGGGCATAATGCAGATGAGAAAAAAATATGTGTCAGCTAATTTTCCATAGCGAATCCATATATGAAATTTCAAAACCCTAGCTTACACGGTTCTTAAGTTAATCTCGATGAAAAAAAAATATGTGTCAGCTTATTTTCCATCAGGAACGCATATACAAAATTTCAAAACCATAGCATACATGGTTCTAAAGTTATGGAATGCATCACTTTTAGCATACATTACAATAGACACAAATTACCAAAATGACAAAGGGCCATAACTCAAATTTTGTCAAAAGTTAATCAGGTCATCTACTCATCACCACCAATCTTTTCATCAACTTTCAAGACTCTAGCTATAATAGTTTTTGAGATCTCTTGCTGACAAGATTTTATTAAAAAAACTTCAAAAGGCAAAAACTCTTGAAAGAGGCATAATCTGGATGAGAAAAAAAATACGCATCAGCTTATTTTCCATCAGGAATGCATATATGAAATTTCAAAACAATAGCATATACAGTTCTAAAGTTGTGCTATGCATCACTTTTAGCATACATTGGGCACAAATTACCAAAATGACAAAGGGCCATAACTCAAAAAGTATTTTTTGGAATTTTGTCAAAAGTTAAGCAGGTCATCTACTCATCAACACCAATCTACGTGTATTCACCAACATTCAAGGCTGTAGCTATAATAGTTTTTGAGATATTTTGCTGATAAGATTTTATTAAAAAAAACTTTAAAGGGCAATAACTCTTGAAAGGGGCATAATCCAGATGAGAAAAAAATGCTTGTCAGCTAATTTTCCATCAGAAATGCATATATGAAATTTCAAAACCATAGCATACACGGTTCTAAAGTTATGCTATGCATCACTTTTAGCATATATTACAATGGGCACAAATTACCAAAATGACAAAGGGCCATAACTCACAAAGTGTTTTTCGGAATTTTGTCAAAAGATAATCAGTCCATCCACTCATCACCACCAATATGTTCACCAACTTTCAAGGCTGTAGCTCCAATAGTTTTTGAGATATCTTGCTGACAAGATTTTATTAAAAAAAAATTCAAAGGGAAATAACTCTTAAAAGGGGCATAATCCGGATGAGAAAAAAAATACGCATCAGCTTATTTTCCATTAGGAATGCATATATGAAATTTCAAAACCATAGCATACTCAGTTCTAAAGTTATGCTATGCATCATTTTTAGCTTTCATTAAAATGGGCACAAATTACCAAAATGACAAAGGGCCATAACTCGCAAAGTATTTTTTGGAATTTTGTAAAAAGTTAATCAGTTCATATACTCATCACCACCAATATACTCAACAACTTTCAAGGCTCTAGATCCAATAGTGTTTGAGATATTTTGCTGACAAGATTCTATTAAAAAAATTTCAAAGGGCAATAACTCTTGATAGGGGCATAATCCGGACGAGGAAAAAAATACGCGTCAGCTAATTTTCGATGAGGAATCAATATATGAAATTTCAAAACACTAGCATACACGGTTCTAAAGTTATGCTATGCATCACTTTTAGCATACATTACAATGGGCACAAATTACCAAAATGACAAAGGGCCATAACTCACAAAGTATTTTTCATAATTTTGTCAAAAGTTAATCAGTTCATCTACTCATCACCACCAATATATTCACCATACTTTTTGAGATATCTTGCTGACAAGATTTTATTTAAAAAATTTCAAAGGGGAATAACTCTTGAAAGGGGCATAATCCTGACGAGAAAAAAAATACGCGTCAGCTTATTTTCCATCAGAAATGCATATATGAAATTTCAAAACTATAGCATACACGGTTCTAAAGTTATGCTATGCATCACTTTTAGCATACATTACAATGGGCACAAATTACCAAAATGACAAAGGGCCATAACTCACAAAGTATTTTTCGGAATTTTGTCATAAGTTAATCAGTTCATCTACTCATCACCAACAATCTATTCACCAACTTTGAAGGCTCTAGCTCCAATAGTTTTTGAGATATCTTGCTGACAAGATTTATTAAAAAAAATTTCAAAGGGCAATTACTCTTGAAAGGGGCATAATCTGGACAAGAAAAAAAATACTTGTCTGCTAATTTTCCATGAGGAATCCATATATGAAATTTCAAAACCCTAGCATACACGATTCTAAAGTTATGCTATGCATCACTTTTAGCATACATTACAATGGGCACAAATTACCAATATGACAAAGGGCCATAACTCACAAAGTATTTTTCGGAATTTTGTCATAAGTTAATCAGTTCATCTACTCATCTCCAACAATCTATTCACCAACTTTCAAGGCTCTAGCTCCAATAGTTTTTGAGATATCTTGCTGACAAGATTTTATTTAAAAAATTTCAAAGGGCAATAACTCTTGAAAGGGGCATAATCCGGACGAGAAAAAAAATACGCGTCAGCTTATTTTCCATGAGGAATCAATATATGAAATTTCAAAACACTAGCATACACGGTTCTAAAGTTATGCTATGCATCACTTTTAGCATACATTACAATGGGCACAAAGTACCAAAATGACAAAGGGCCATAACTCACAAAGTATTTTTCGGAATTTTGTCAAAAGTTAATCAGTTCATCTACTCATCACCACCAATATATTCACCAACTTTCAAGGCTCTAGCTCCAATGGTTTTTGAGATATCTTGCTGACAAGATTTTATGAAAAAAATTTCAAAGGGCAATAACTCTTGAAGGGGACATAATCCGGACGAGAAAAAAAATACGCGTCAGCTAATTTTCCATGAGGAATCAATATATGAAATTTCAAAACACTAGCATACACGGTTCTAAAGTTATGCTATGCATCACTTTTAGCATACATTACAATGGGCACAAAGTACCAAAATGACAAAGGGCCATAACTCACAAAGTATTTTTTCGGAATTTTGTCAAAAGTTAATCAGTTCATCAACTCATCACCGCCAATATATTCACCAACTTTCAAGGCTCTAGCTCCAATAGTTTTTGAGATATCTTGCTGACAAGATTTTATTAAAAAAATTTCAAAGGGCAATAACTCTTGAAGGGGACATAATCCGGATGAGAAAAAAAATACGCGTCTGCTAATTTTCCATGAGGAATCCATATATGAAATTTCAAAACCCTAGCATACACGGTTCTTTAGTCATGCTATGCATCAAAAGTGTAAAGGATGGACGAACGGACGAACGAACCAGAACCAATATGCCCCTCCAACTTTTTCATAGTTGGGGGCATAATAAGAAAGTTATTGACAGAACACAAAAAAGGCCCTTTTTTTACCTTTAACCTCTATGAATGACCTTGACCTCTCAGGTACCAAACTGGTTCATGCGTGCAACACATCATCTCATGGTGGTTAACATTTCTGCCTAGCAATTTCAAAATCCATCTAAAAATAAGAAAGTTATTGACCAAACACGAAAAAAGGCCCCTTTTTTAACTTTGACCTCTAAGTATGATCTTGACCTTTGAGGTACCAACCTGGGTCATGCGCGCAACACATTGCCTTATATTGGTTAACATTTCTGCCAAGTGATTTCAAAATCCATCTCAAAATAAGAAAGTTATTGACCAAATACGAAAAAAGGCCCCCTTTTTGACCTTTGACCTCTAAGTATGACCTTGACCTTTGAGGTACTGACCTGCCTCATGTGCAACACACATCGTCTCATGGTTGGTAATAATTATGCCAAGTAATTTTAAAATCCATCTCAAAATTAGAAAGTTATTGACCAAATTCGAAAAAAAAAGGCCCCTTTTTGACATTTGACCTCTAAGTATGACCTTGACCTTTGAGGTACCGACCTGCCGCATGTGCACCACACATCGTCTTATGGTTGTTAATAATTATGCCATGTAATATTAAAATCCATCTCAAAATAAAAAAGTTATTGACCAAATACGAAAAAAAGGCCCCTTTTTTGACCTTTGACCTCTAAGTATGACCTTGACCTTTGAGGTACCAACCTGCCTCATGCGCACCACACATCATCTTATGGTTGTTAATATTTCTGCCAAGTAATTTTAAAATCCATCAAAAAATAAGAAAGTTATTGACCGGACACGATTTGCCCATACATATATACATACCAACAAACTTCCAAGGGAGATAATTCAAAAATTATAAATGCTAGAGTTATAGTTCTTGCACACTGCACGTCATCTAATGCTGATTAATATTTATACGAAGTTTCGTGAAGATAGCTCTAACGGTTTTCAAGTTACAGAGCGGACACGAAAGTGTGACAGACAGACAGACAGACAGATGGACAGACAGATGGACAGACAGACACCTTGGGGAAAAACAATATGTCTCTCCGAAAAAAATTTTTTCGGGGGAGACATAATAAATATCCCACCACCATAAATCCAACATTCTCTAGATATAGTGAGTTTTAGACTTCCTTTCATCACATGTATTTGATAACATGATGTCCAATAGCATAGGTTAATTTCTTCTGAGCCCAGTTGTTCAAGGCAATGTTAGCTTAACAAACATGTTCATTGTTAAACTGTTACCTATTCTAGCAAGAAAAATATATAATACTATGTTTGTTTGGGGTTTACCATACCATTACGATAACACTACCATGTGACATAGTGCATTTTTCACATCTCCAAAATGGCTACTTTTCTGATGAAAATTGGTGATATTTTTCTTATAAATACATGAAATATAGGTTGTGGGTGCTCGTTAGAACTGCCTCAATGAGGCAGTTCTAACCAGTACCCACAACCTATGTCTTGGAGAAAAAACTAGAACTGTCAGAGGATCTGACTATAGCCCCGCTATAGCCCTGTCAGAGGAGAAAGACTCATGAATTAAAGGTAAAGACTTGTGAGAGGGTTAAATCCCTAACAAGGTACCTATGCCTTATAGACTTTTCGCGTTATTAGATCTGAAAAACAGTCTAAGTTAAAAAATAAGTCTTGGATAATATAAAAAGCACATGTACATCTTCAGACCTATATGAAAACACCTGTTAAGTTTCAAAAGGATTGACCTAGAACTGTAAGAGGAGTTGTGGTCACAAGGTAGCTACTCCCTATAAAAAATTTTATTAGTAGATCTCAAAAATTGTCTAAGTTAAAAAAGGTGAAATAAGTGAAAAAAATTATATAGGATAATGAAAAAAGAATATGCACATCTTCAGACCTATATGAAAACACCTGTAAAGTTTCAAAAGGATTGACCTAGAACTGTAAGAGGAGTTGTGGTCACAAGGTAGCTACTCCCTATACATTTTAACATTAGTAGATCTCAAAACGTCTAAGATAAAAAAGAGGAAATAAGTGAAAAAAATTATTTAAGGATAATGAAAACATAATATGCACATCTTCAGACCTATATGAAAACACCTGTAAAGTTTCAAAAGGATTGACCTAGAACTGTAAGAGGAGTTGCAGTAACAAGGTAGCTACTCCCTATACATTTTAACATTAGTAGATGTCAAAAATTGTCTAAGTTAAAAAAGGTGAAAAAGTGAAAAAAATTATTTAAGGATAATGAAACTAGAACTGTAAGAGGAGTTGTGGTCACAAGGTAGCTACTCCCTATACATTTTAACATTAGCAGATCTCAAAAATTGTCTTAGTTAAAAAAGGTGAAATAAGTGAAAAAAATTATTTAAGGATGATGAAAAAAGAATATGCACATCTTCAGACCTATATGAAAACACCTGTAAAGTTTCAAAAGGATTGACCTATAACTGTAAGAGGAGTTGTGGTCACAAGGTAGCTACTCCCTATACATTTTAACATTAGTAGATGTCAAAAATTGTCTAAGTTAAAAAAGGTGAAATAAGTGAAAAAAATTATTTAAGGATAATGAAAAAAGAATATGCACATCTTCAGACCTATATGAAAACACCTGTAAAGTTTCAAAAGGATTGACCTAGAACTGTAAGAGGAGTTGCGGTAACAAGGTAGCTACTCCCTATACATTTTAACAATAGTAGATCTCAAAAATTGTCTAAGTTAAAAAAGGTGAAATAAGTGAAAAAAAAATATTTAAGGATAATGAAAAAAGAATATGCATATCTTCAGACCTATATGAAAACACCTGTAAAGTTTCAAAAGGATTGACCTAGAACTGTAAGAGGAGTTGCGGTAACAAGGTAGCTACTCCCTATACATTTTAACATTAGTAGATCTCAAAAATAGTCTAAGTTAAAAAAGGTGAAATAAGTGAAAAAAATTATTTAAGGATAATGAAAAAAGAATATGCACATCTTCAGACCTATATGAAAACACCTGTAAAGTTTCAAAAGGATTGACCTAGAACTGTAAGAGGAGTTGCGGTAACAAGGTACCCACTATCAAATATTACAGACAGACGGAATTCCGGACAAATTACAGACAGACAGACAGACAGACAGACAGACGGAATTCCGGACAAGCCAAATCCAATATAGCCCCCACTTTTTCAAAGCGGGGCTATAATAAGAAAAATAATGTATACCCCCTTAAACCCCAGTTTTCTCGGGGGTGTTCATTTCACGGACTTGTGCACCTGATGCTAACTGCAGTTTTAACTTAATATTAAGTAACAACTTCATTAGCTTCAAAAAGCTGGGCCCTGGTTATTTTGGGCATCATCATTTGTACTTAAAGCAGATTTTAAGACAACATGAACAGAAGGGTGTGTGCATCATTGTGAAAATCCATACTAGTTGTTGTGCACAATAGCTGGTTGTTACCATTTTTAAGTGTTCCTAAATTATTTTCAAACAATTTTTCTGGTGTGAAAGCATGGGTTTTAACTCAATTTAGTGCTGATGGGCATATGAATCCATAACTGCACATTGATGATAGTATAAAATTTCAATTTTGGCCAATCCATGAGAAAAGGGCCCTTAAATAAGCATGCTCCAATTTACATTCTTCAAATATGAGCCAGCACATGACAAAATTTACAATAAGACCTGGGCGACCAGCTAAGACTCAGATCAGCCTGTGCATCTGTGTAGTCTGATCAGAGTCTTCATTGTTCACATGAGCCTCCTATAGCCTCTGGGCTATTCATAGGACAACAAGAGAGTGCTCCAACCAGGCTGACCTGACGGGCCAACTGAACCGAGTCTTCGACTATAGCATGGGTCTTATTGTAGGTTTTGTAATGCCCTGGCTCATATTTGTGCACAGCCAACTAACGGGGAGAGATGGATGATTTCTTACATGCCTATACAAATACATTGTAACCTTTATCAAATGAAAATTTTAATATGAAAAATGTGCTAGTTTTCTTATTTCTGCTCAAAATATAGATTGTGGGGACTTGTTAGAACTGCCTCATTGAGGCAGTTCTAACGAATACCCACAATCTATATTTTAGAGCAGAAATAAGAAAAATAAGGTTAACCCCTGTATACTCAATGTTTGATTTGAGGTTTAACGTCCCCGTCAACACTGTAAAGGTCATTTTGGAGACGTTGCTTCCAATTTTGTGGGACTTTTACCCGACATTGAGATGAAATGACATCTCAAGCCCTGTCGCCCAATGAAACCAATAGGGTTTATTAGCATGGACGGTCCGCCTCGCACCGCGGTTCCTGGACATGCTTAGATCCTCTCAGCGGTTTACCAGTACTAGTGTGCGGGCCGGATTCAGCTCTGCGTGGAAGCATCATGCAGCCCATATATTTCTTCAAGTTTTACTATATAAAAGTGGGGTTCAAGGGGGTCAGTATTATATATGCGTATTTTCATGATGTCTATATGACTGTGAAAAGCAAAAACTCTGGTGAGACTGCTCATCAGTGCAGTCTTGTATGAGCCTTGCTGCCAGTCTATGTTATATGGATCTTTTTCTAATGCTCTGGCTAACATATATTACTCTGGCCCCCACCCATCGGGGCTTGAAGAAAAAGATGGGCTGCATGATGCTTCCACGCAGAGCTGAAACCGACCCGCACACGAGTACTGGTAAACCACTTAGAGGAACTAAGCCTGCCCAGGCAAAGCAGTCCGAGTCCGCCCGTCCATGCTTATAAACCCTATTGGTTTCATTGGGCGGCAGGGATTGAGATGTCATTACATCTCAATGTCGGGTAAAAGTCCAACAAAATTGGAAGCAACATCTCCAAAATGACCTATACAGTGTTGACAGGGACATTAAACAACCTCATATCAAACAAACAAAACATATACTACTCACCCTCCTCCTTCTTGTACATTACCACTGCGTAATGCAGCAATTCTCTGTTCTTCAGCACTAATACTGGTGGCATGTTGCATCTGAAAATAGGGTACACTAAAATTCCACTATAAAGGGGATTGGGAACACCTGGCAGATTTTTCCGCCATTTTTCAAAGGGAGACAACTTTCTGGACTTCCTGTGCATTTTTCTATAAACTCTGTCCCACTCAAAAGGGGTCAAGTCTTAAAGGAAAGAATTTTCTCCTTAGGAGCAAATTCTTTCCTTTAAGAGTTGACCCCTAAAGGAGCAATTCTTTCTTTTAAGAGTTGACCCCTATTGACATGGGAGACAAAAATACTTTTGCAGGAGTTGCCTACCCTGAAAGTGTACCCATTCCACTTAAGACTACCTAAAATTAAGTCTAATGCTGCTTTAAAAAGCTTTTTTGGAGGTTTCAGTTATTCTTTCTCTGTGTTTTCTGCATACAATGTACTATTGTCAAAGACCACCTTTGGGTCTGTTCAAAAGTGGTCTTAAAGACCACTTTTGAACAGTCCACCATCCCAAAGGTGGTCTTAATACTTTTGGAACTGTTCAAAAGTGGTCTTAAAGACCACTTTTGAACACTCCCAAAGGTGGTCTTAATACAGGAATTCTACTGTATTTTCCATCAAAAGAATGTAAAGACAAGTAAACTACAGAAGGTAGTACTCTGTTAGCTGGAATTTAATCTGAATGGAACAGTTGATTCTCCCATACAGTTGATGCAAATGGTGATTGATGGGTGGAATGACAAAATGTGGACATCAACCCTTGAAATGCTGAACCCCGATCTATATACCTTTTTGAAAACAGTATAGATCTGCTGAGAATGGATTGCATTTCGTCCAAAAGCTCAATGAAACCAGAATTTTTGTCAGCAATTTTCAGCTGTCAACAAGTACATGTTCAATGAAACAAATCTGCATTAGTCATGTGCAACTGTTGAACCATACACATATTCATTTCTTCAGATATGTATACAATAAGCCATTTTCATCATTTTGTTTGACTTGAAATGATCTCAATAGTTATTTCATTGAAATCAGCAAGAAAATATAGGAAAATAACTTCTAATGTTTTCACTATGTATCCATTTTTTCACTTGAATCTCATGCATTTTTGGGACTGAAAAGTTTTCACTTTTTTCATGGACTTGAACATTATTTTGGGTACACAGATATACAGTAAAGATGAATTATGATGAATATAATCTACCTCAAAGATGGTGTCTTCACAGAAGTTGACAAAGCTCTCCAGTTTTTCCTTGTCTCCTCCTTCATTGACAACACTGTGTAGAAATGACCTCTTAGATTCCTAAAATAAACAGTAACATACAGGTATAACACATTACAAAAACACACCTATACAAATACATTATAAACTTTACTACCGAAAGAACGAAAATTTTCAAATGAAAAATTATGATATTTTTCTTATTTCTGCTCAAAACATATAGATTGTGGATACTCGTTAGAACCGCCTTGGTGTATACCCCTGCAAACCCAAGTTTTACTATATAAAAGTGGGATTTAAGGGAATGGTGAAAGTATAATGAACCATTTAGGGTGGATTCCCACAAATTTTTTTCTACTTTCAATGCTGATTTTTTTCTGTCTTCTCTCCCCCAAAGACTCCTGCAAAGATGCCTTGAAAACATGTAAATATTGTATTTAACCTAAGTATTTTGACACTTTTCAATGAGCCTTATTATTCATTATACATTTTGGCCACACATACTTCTGTTCAGTGGCAGTCTGACCAAGGTCTTCACTGTTTGATCAGGCCTATCTTTATGACTTTTAAGTGTCTGAATATTTATGGCAAATATGGTGATGACATTTGTTGAGTTTTTGGCTGAATGGCAATGAACATCTAACATGTCTGCAGGATCTTCAAAACTGGAAAGGAGAGGTAATCTAATACATATGCCTCACAGTCAGCCTGATAGAACTTCTCATGTGGAAAGCAATACCTTTCTCCAGCTTGGTGAGAAAACAATGGTTCTACAGCTGGGTGAGAAAACTAAGGACCCAAGGCTTGTTATAGTCCAAAACCGAAAGACTGATATCTGACTGCATGAGTCAGAGTGCACAGAATGATGCAAGACTTCACTTGCTACACCTATTATTTTGGAGATGCTCAAATGGAATCCACACTGCATTACCTTGATTTGTGGTTTCTCCCACTGGTCAATGTGGGATTGTTTGATCTCAAAGTAGACTCTCTCAATCCTATTAGCTCCACCCATAATCTCAATTCTACCAAGGTATGGCTCAAAGTAGTCCATCACACATTTAGCTTTCTCAAGGAACCTCTCAAGTCTGAAAGTATTTTACAGAATAAATAATTTTATTTTAACATTTTAACTCCCGCAACAGAATCTTAAACCATTGTTCTACTAAATAAATAATTTTTTCAACACCTATTTTATCAAGTATCTTGGTGTAAGGTTAAAATCCTTATTTTTTTCTATAACCTTTATCCTGCTGAATAAATTAATTTAGCCACGCCCATTTCTGACTGTCAACAAATCAAATTACTTGATATAATGTAATCATTCGAGTCACAAACTGCTTGACAAACAGCTACACTGTTCAGAAAGAAAGTGATTGTCTTGTTCAGCAGGATAAGGATTAATAGCAACATAATTACAGTGTGTGTACTTAAGAGTGAGTGTGTTTGAATTTTACATCCCACCAACAGCTAAGGTCATACAGAGATGGGACCTTGGTTTAAACACCCATCCGAAAGTCTGGGGAAGCCTGTACTTCTTAGAGTTGATTGCAATGAGTACCAAGGAGAATAAGTGAAAAGTATCTCATACAGGTAATTACCTTAACTGAAGCAATGAAGCTAGGATGATGATATATCTGGCTGTTTAGGAAAAAAGTTACATACCTTGGGTCATTTGGCATGTGCTCTGATAGGTTTGTCAGTAGCAGAGCTGTTGTGAAGCCAATATCTTTAGCAGGATTATGGAACCTGTCTGTGAACTCATGGAAGTCCACCTTGCCATCTTGGTTGGCATCTACACACATCATGATGTACTCTATCTCCTCCCTACAATGTTAATTAGCTTTCAATGTTTAAACATTCTTTTTTACAGGGTGCAGTTGTTCAAAGCTAAACCATTCTTTTTAGTTAATTTGATAATTAAATACTGCAAATTCACTAATATTTTTGCAGAAACAAGTTGCCCAGTGGGCAACGATTGCTCACCTGAGAATAAGCACAGGTTGTCAGATTCAAGCCAAATTCGAACTCATCTGAGGTATTATGCTTGTCCTTGTTTACTAAAAGTTTCACTAAGATCAGATTGAAAACAGCATTTTTCGCTCATTTTTATGCTCAAGGGCAGAAAACTCCAAAGCAGTTGATCCTGTGAGGCCCAAATTTGAACTCGACATAGACCGTATGCTTCTCCTGGATATCTGCAAGTTTGATAATGATCTTATCAGAAATGGCTGAGAAAAGTTGGAGACATCATTTTCCCAAATATAAGTCTATGGAACATGTTTGTTTCCATGGTAACCACAGTTCTGATCAAAACTGGTCCGAAACCTAATTCAGCCAATCCCCCAACCTAGTGATGTTGCACTTAAAATTTGATCAAGATTGGCCAGCTAGTATCTGAGATATTGAAGTTCAAAGGTGTGGACAACGGATGACGGACGCTACTCACACTTTTTCAGCAGAAGTACCATTCTATTAAATATTGTTGTAACTAGGACAGTAAACGTTTTGACCAATAACAAGTCTGTTAAACTAGTGATGCTTTGAACAACTGGCCCCTGATCAAAGCTGTTCAAGGCCTCATTAGCTTAACAAACTTACTGGTGGTCAAAACGATAGCAGTTCTAGCAAGTACAATATCTGATTCAGTAGCATTTTTGCAGACAAAAAGTGGTGAGTGGCTTTGGCAACGTAACACAAGTTTTTTGACATACTAATGACTTTGTTGGCTTTGGAACAACTGGGTCCGGGTATTTATTAATTTCCAATTAACCCCTGTCCTGTTGTTAACTCATTCTGCCACACCAATTTCTGACTATCAACCAATCCAATTACTTGATATAATGTATTCATTCAAATTCGTAAACTGAATGACAAAGAGTATAAATCCTGGTCAGAAGCCATCTGATCCGGATCTAATCTGTTTGTAAAGGCAGGGGTTATCATGTTCACAGGACAGGAGTTAGATATACAGTCTCACCCGTCAAAGCCACAACAGTTTACAGACTTAGAAGACAGTTTACAGATATGACAAAATTATGTAGCTACAAATGCCCATCTGGTTGACCAACGGTAACAGATAACAATGACTAATTCTCCTTTATAAAAGACTAAAAACCTTGCAGTTGGCTGATCAATTAACAAATAAATGATAAGAACTCTTGTTATAATTTGTTACAATTGCTAACTTCATTAAATGAGACCTATCAAATATTGACCATTTTATGACAAAAGGATATTCCACCTTATCACGTGAACAAGTCCGTGAAATGAACACCCCCCTAAACCCCACTTTATATACAGAAAACTGGTATACATTATTTTTCTTATTTCTGTTCTAAGACATAGGTTGTGGGTACTCAATGAGGCAGTTCTAATAAGCACCCACAGCCTATGTTTACAGTGTCAATAAGAAAAATATCAGGATTTTCATCAGAAAAGTAGCCAAGATGTGAAAAACTGCACTATGTCGCATGGGTGTGTTACCGTAATGTCCTACCATTTAGACAAGCCCATTCCACATTTTAGGCAGGTCTACTGGGTACTTTAAAAATTCATTTGCTGTAAGTCTAGCAAAACTCCATGCATTCAAAGTGAGCAGTGTAGATCTGGCTAAGAGCCAAAATTATCAAATATTGTAAGTGTTTCTGTAATGATTTAAGCTCAAGTGACATTTTACATTAATTAAATTGCAGCCATTTTTTCACCATACCATTCAAACTGTAACTTTTGAATAACAAGCCTAGCTTTTGGCATATAAGCACATTAACCCTCACCATGCTGAATATTTCAATATACTACACTCCTTCCGGATTTTTCAGCCGTATGTGTTATATGATTTCAATTTTTACCATTGGATCAGAGGCAGAAAGGAAAGCAGTATAAAGTAAAAATCCTAAAAATTTGGACACCTCAAGGAATTGCTGTAATTCTCCTAAAATTTTAACCGGTTGGTTTTGGGATCTAGCAAGGAGTCCAAAAAGTGGAGCCCAAAAAAATGGCAAACCATGCAGACCCTGATCACACAGCTCCTTCAGGACCAGTGATCAAACTGCAGGAGCAGTCTGATCTGGGTCTACATTATTTGCTTAGTCCTGCCGGTCCCAATACTTAGGATCATTACAGTAGATGCTGATCAGCTGGTTTCTCAGAAGCCAGCTGATCAGGATGTATATTGTTTTCAAAAAAGGATATATCCCGGCTCAGCATTGTGAGGGTCAAGTAGGAAAAGGGATATATCAACATAGGGCAAACCAGAGCACCTATATCAAACATAATTTGCACAATGTCATTACTGTTCTCCAAACAATAAAGGCAGAAATTAGCCCATGGGTATGGTCTATACTAGTGGGAAACATCAATGCTCCACCAGTCCACAGAAGCATAATGTAAACATTTAAGAGGAATGGGAACACCTTCAGGGGAGACAACTTGTGCAAAAATATTTCTGTCTCCCATGTCAATAGTGGTCAACTCTTAAAGGAAAGAATTTGCTCCTGAGGAGCAAATTCTTTCCTTTAAGAGTAGAGCCGTTTTCTAGTGGGATGGGGCTTATGGAAAAGTGTACAGGAAGTCCCGAAAGTTGTCTCCCTTTAAAAAATGATGGAAAAATATGCCAGGTGTTCCCATTCTCCTTAAAAACCGGTCAGTCTGAGCAAATAAGCTCATAGCATACGTTTAAAGCAGGTCAGCTTGTAGGGTGGAATAACTAACTTCCAGACTATTTGAACATTACTATGGAAGAACTGTTAACCCATTGTATACTGATGGACTCTTCCATTGCTATATGTTGGACAAGTTCATTTGTCATATAAGGGGTGTCAGGCCTATTTTTTCATTTTGATTCAACTTCTGACGGAAAATTCTGTTAGCAAATAGTGCAGGCCCTGATCAGAGGCTGCGTTCTGCGGTGTCTAATCTGGGCCTGCACTGTTTGCCAAGGTACCCCTTTTTGGGTTTCCCGCATGCAATGGGTTAAAACAGTTGTTCATATCAAGTGACTCAAAGTTCCTTAATGAACAAGAGGCTTTCCTAAGGTTGTCCACATGACTTTTGCTAATACAGTAGAACTTCGATGGCACGAACACCGATGGCTCATTTACCATGGATGAGTCAAACACATTCTTGAGCCCCTAGCGAAATCCTCTACATAAGAAAAGTGGGGGATAATTAAGGAAATTCTAGTCTTTTATCTTGCAAATGTATGCTGTGTGTACTCATTAGAATCCCTTCGATGAGGCGATTCTAATGAGTACACACAGCATACATATTCATTATAGAACACCGAAAAGATGTCTAAAAGTATCTCGTTATGCCTCTTGACAGTAACCCTCAGTGGCTCGAACTACCCCTGTCTCGAACAGATTTTCTAGGTCCCAAAAGTGTTTGAGCCATTGAAGTTTGACTGTATGTATGAAATCCAGGTAATGGTTCTTTGTAGAATTGCAATTCTTGCGGCTGTGCCATCAGAGTGCTTCAAAAAAGATGGTTACCTGTAAAACCTGGACTGGGCTCATGTGCTGGGACCCAGGCAAACAGTGTAGACAAAGATCAGATGTCCCAAAATATGACATCTGATCTGGGTCAATATTGTTTACATAAAACAAAACAGTACTATTGTAATAAACAGTCTTACATGAACTTGCAAACATATAAAGGTTATGTTCTTAAAATTAGATAGATTTACACTTCAAATCATGCAGTTCATGCATATTAGAATCCTTATAAAACCATTCAGCTTATTTGTTCCTTAACAGATGAAGCAGTACTTGTATATATACATGTATGGGAGAAAGATCTTGAGCACCAAAAATCAGTGAATATTAAAGCATTGCAATGTAGCAGTAACACACTTACATTATGCAGACAATGTAGATCCAGACGAGATGGTTCAGAATCTGCACTGCTTGCCACCCTCTTAAGGGGAATTGAAACACCTAGCAGAATTTTCTGCCATTTTTCAAAGGGAAACAACTTTTGGGAACTCTGTTCGCTTTTCTACAAGCAAATTCATTCCTTTAAGAGTTGACCCCTATTGACATGGGAGACAAAAAATACTTGTGCAGGAGTTGCCTCCCCTGAAGGTGTTCCCATTCCCCTTCATGATTACTGACTAAACCCTATTCAACCCTTGTCCTGTCTAAAAAACATAAATTTTGTCACACCCATTTCCGACTATCAACCAATCAGATTAGTGAAATTACTTGACACCATGTTTTCATTCAAATTCACAAACTGAATGACAAACCATGTAGAGCCTAATCAGACAGCTTCTTCAAAAGCCATTTGCTCTGGATTAACACTGTCTGAAAAGGACGGTAGAGGTTATCATGTTCACCAGGACAAGGGTAAACAGAAAGACATCATGTCCAAATTATAGAAGAGCAAGTCTACTTCAGAAACACAGGGATAAAACATCACAAAAACATGCCTTTTGATTTTGACCCCCTTGAACCACACTTTTATGTAGTAAAATTGGGGGTTTACATGGGTAAACCTTATTTTTCTTATTTCTGCTCTAAAATATAGATTGTGGGTACTTGTTAGAACTTGTACCCAAAGTCTATATTTTGAGCAGAAATAAGAAAAATATCACAGTTTTTCATCTGAAATTTTTTCCATTTTGGGCGGTAAAATTTACAATGTATTTGTATAGGCATGTTTTCAAAATGAGCATGAATTATGGTGATCCTCATGCACAGGTACAAAAGGTATTTAACCAAAAACTGAGCTACAGCTCACATAACAAAATTCTGATGGTGGAAAAAGTAACAGCAAAGTGTATCATTCAGAAGACTTGATAAAAGAATTGCCTGGTAATAAATCTGGGGAAATCTCTTTCTAAACCAAAAGGTATTAATGCCTTAAAAGAAGGTCCTTGTTTATAAGAAGCCATGGATCAAGTTAATAAGTGTGTGAAATAAACTTTATATATAGAAAACAACTATGGTCAATTAATCTAACCCCTCTTTTCCTTGGCAGAATTAGATCTACTTAGAAGTTAACCAGTACTTTACTATCTCTTTTTCACAGATGACAGACAGTCACAACCGAAGTAAGGGTGAGGCTTGTGGCCTCGTAAACTCGATTTAAGACCCCCCAGTGAAATTCATTTCACTGACCATTTCAAGGCGGTTCTTCTGTGGTTTATTTTTGTTATGGTTTGTCTTTGAGTGTGTGTATCGCTTATATCATTTTGTTTTGGATAGCCAATTGGCCATTTTGTTGGAAAGCAACTGTCCTTTTGGCTTTCTACTATTGATGTTTCCATTAGGGTCTACTTATTTCATGTTTGTGTTTCTTTCCCTTTGGTGTCTCTTTTAGGAGGTGTGGGTTGATTGTATCTGTTCCTTATCATTGCCTCCACTTTTATTTTACTGGAAGAACTGGAATGACTATTGAAAATATTTCACTGTCAACCTCCATAAAAGCATGTTGCTGGAACAAAAAAACCTGATTATGGCTAAGAATGTTGAACATCTAAATGAGTTAGCCAACACTTGTATTGAACAGAGCGCCATTTGCTGTCAAGAGAAACTCATTTAGCTCACTGAACTCTGTGGCTAGCAGATTTTTGATGTCCCAGAATTACCATCAAAGGCACTCCTTTGCTTGTCATCAAGCCATAAGTGTAAAAAAAATTAAACAATCTTGTAAGTCATTCTCAAGGGCAATCACTCTGTCAGAATAAACAGCACTTACTCAGAATAAAATTTTTGTGATATCAAAGCATTCCTAAACTCCTTATGGGAAATACAGCCATCCTTATTTGTGTCAAACTCCTGGTATGTAAAAGGGGAACGATGTAATAAGCATTGTTTAAGTGAAGTTGATACAATACACAACACCTTTTCATGAATACTCAGATTTCTAGTGTATCAGTATACAAAACTTGAAAAAATGCTGTTGTTTTGTTGTTGTTTTTTTCATACTCTAAGTATTAGTATATGAATAAACAGTGCAGGTCCTGATACAAGGAGAAGTCTGATCAGGATCTGCACTGTTTGCTATTTCTCCAGCACTATTTAACACGCTACCAATTAGCAAAGTTATTGTGTTCATAGTTTAGGCTAGCTATAGTAACAGGCATATCTGTCTCTATCAATAGTGCAATGCTAGTATATCTGAAGCAGGTAAGATTTGATTTGCAACTTTAAAAACTGAGTAAACATGGAAGTACTGCAAAGTGAACAGGAACCATTCTGAGTAACATATGTAACATTTTTCAATCTTACAGCATCACATGAACAAATTTATGTGACATGGACGGTCCCATAGCTGCAGATAAGGCACTGTTTAAATCCGAAAAGTACTTATATTTTTCTTATTTCTGCATGAAAACACATGTTATGGGTACTCATTAGAAGCGCCACAGCAAGGCACTTCTAATGAGTACCCACAACATATTTTTCGTGCAGAAAATTTTCATTAGAACAAAAAAGCCAGTTTTAGAATATACATAAAAGAGTTCACTTTGTTGCATGGATGGGTTATCCTTATACAGGGCAGTCCCTTTATAAAGCTATGTTTGGGGTGCACAGAACAGGACCCTGTTATAAGTGAACCGTGTTATAAAGGGATATTTTTATAGAACTTATAGTAAAATGACAATTTAGGAGGCAGGACCTGGTCATGTTATAACCAATACCATGTTATAATGAGTAGAGTACTAAAGGGACTGCCCTGTAATATGAACAGTCCTGCAAACACAATGTTGATCTTTATGTTTTTACAATTTTTTTTGAGGTTTTATTAACAATCATGCACTTCAGGGATTTTATTGAAACTCCCAGTTCTCTAGATGCTGTTAGTTCCTGTTTCCCTACTGCAGTTTATAATAAGAGTAATATCTATGCAAGTATGAGAACCTAACCATGACCCAGAATGATTCCACTGATTCAGGGGTATTTAAGGTAAAGCATACATAAGCTGTCAGATATATACTGAAGTGAATGGATACACTTAAATGACTTTCCCAGGGCCCAGTTTTCAGAGCTATGTCGGGTGCAATTTGAGATGGAAGATGCCTTCCAGAAGCAGAAGCTTGTATTTTCTGTTCGATTTACAGGTTCTGAAAACAGAAGTTGAAAAATTCTTCTGCTTCCCTCAAATGGAATGGCTCACTTCTGGTTTCAGAAGCTCTTCTGCATCTTCTGAATTTAGAGCAGAAGCTGGAAGATAGTCATGTGATCGTTCACCCTAACAACAATGGTGTCCTACTTGGCGATGACAGATGAATGAAATTGTAAAACAGCCAAAACTTAGAGTAACATATATTTGAATCTATTTAAGTGACATTCAAATAAATTTTGCCCTCTGTGAAACTCCCCTAATAGGACTGGAGGAAATAGTAATGGCTGCTGTCCTGAACGCTGCATTCCATCAATCTGCATATAAAAATCTGTCGCTATTTGGACAGATATACTACATCTATTCAATTTTATCTATTTAATTGAGAAAAATTGAATAGCTGTTGTATATCTGTCCATACCGAGACAGATTTTTATGTGCAGAAGAATGGAATGCAACTTTCATGAGGGCAGCCATTACTATTTCCTCCTAGTGGAAAAGCTTTCTTTGATTTTCCCGCTTCCATTTTTTTCTGCGTCTTTGATTTGTTTTCATTCTTCCAACTTCTGCATACCTTCTGTCACGTGGTTTCACATCTTCTATCATGTGATCTTCTTCCAGAAGTTCTAAATCGCACCCGGCCCTAGACCAATGTCTCAGTGAATTTTACAAATTACCTTACCTGGAAATGGACTCCTGCTCTATATAGTGAGGATTGAGGAAGATTCCATTCAGTTGAAAAAGAATCAATTTTTCTAGGATGTGTAAAAGAAGTAAATTTTTCTAGACGGTGTATCCATTCCCCTTACAGGCAGCATGTATACAATAGGTGTTTGGACAGTTCTTTACAGCAGCTGGCTTAGATAATATATCTTGATAGCAGGGCGACACGGAAGCAATATTTTTAAGCAGGGAAGTAGATGGCCCAGTTTCATTAACCCTTGTCCTGCTGAACACCTCATTTGTAAACACGACAACACCTACTTTGCAAACAGTGTAGATCAAGATCAGATGGTTTCTACTGATCAGGATCTACAATGTTTATCAATTAGTTTGCCAATATGAATGAAACATTAAATCAAGTGATTTGTGTTGGCTGAAAGTCGTAAATGGGTGTGGCAAAATTAATTTATTCAGCAGGACAAGGGTTAAGCAGCTTGTATCATTCTGTGTGCCAAGGTAAGGTGTGTGCTAGTATACATGACTATATTCTAGGTACAACACCAAAGTGTTTACACATTTCAAACGTGTTACACAATAATCGGATGTATGCGAACAGACCGAGTATACATCTTCTGTGCCTCCATGGCTCGTCGAAACTCTTTTGCTGAGATATAACCATCTTTATTTGTGTCAAATTCCTACGTAGCAGCATGAAAAAGGAAGTTATCAAACATAGTATTTGTTTGTATATACAAATACGTCACAGCCTCATTATAAGATGGTTCATTATAAAACAATTTTGGATATAAACACAGTTGGAAGATGGATCCCAGATACATGTAAATATTGAAACATGACCAAAATCTATGAAAATGTATAGATTATATAGAAAAATGGTCATTTTTTATATATCATCTTTACATTTTTGTTTGGATATAAAACTGGTTTAAAATGGTTTCTGCTTTTGATCCCAACAACAGGGTTATAATGAGGTTATGGTATATATGAAATGACATAGCCTATGAAAAATACGATGTGTATGACAATCTACTATGCTTATTTAATGAAAAACCTTACTGAATTTGGAGACATCTTTGTTAATTAAAAATACCTAAGTGTCATTTAAGGGGAATGGGAACACCTGGTAGATTTTTCTGAAATTTTTCAAAGGGAGACAACTTTCGGGACTTCCTGTTCACTTTTCTATAAGACCCGTTCCACTGAAAAAGGGGTCTACTCTTAAAGGAAAGAATTTGCTCCTTAGGAGCAAATTCTTTCCTTTAAGAGTTGACCTATATTGACATGGGAGACAAAAATACTTTTGCAGGAGTTGGCTCCCCTGAAGGTGTATCCATTCCCCTTAATACACTGAAGATCCTGATCACGGGTTGCTTTCAACTACATAACAGCGATGTCATAAGAAAACCTGCATTTGCCATCTGTGAACAACAAAGGCACAGATCAGCCTGCACATATGTACAGTCTGATCAACACTTTAGTGTGTCCACTGCCAGGATAGTACAATAATTCTTAGTTTCTATACCAAAAATTCCAACACTCTTGCATATCAATGTAGCGGAGGAGGCAAGTTGCAAATCCCAAAAACATTTTTTTTTCTGGACAGCGTGTGTGTGTGAATTAGGGTTAAACGTCGCTTTCAACAATTTTTCAGTCATATCACGACGGTGTCTGGTTGCGACAGGGAGCTCAATGCTCACTTTTATAGTGCTGCCTCACTGAAGTATCATGTCCCAGACACATTACATGATACCACACCCAGTCACATTATCCTGACACTGGGTCGACCAGTCCTGGCTCTACCCCGTAAATCTGAGTGCCAAGCGAGGAGCAGCTAGTACCATTTTTAACGACTTTGGTATGTCACGACCCGGGATCGAACCCATGACCTCCCGTTCCCTGGAGCGGACACTCTACCAACTGAGCTATCGGGGCCGGTTTTTCTTGACAGAGCTCATCTGATCAAGGTGTACTGTGTATTCAATTCAACCCACAATGGATCTTTTATTGAACAATTTTAATTTGTTATACTATATACGGTATTCGCCCTAATTACAGCACCGTGCGCTTAGTTTTTTCAAAATCATGTCATAAAATCATGGTGAAAAATCGACCTAATTAGCGCACACTTGATACGAAAACAACAGCTTCCAAGATGATGCATACTGATATTTAATGGGACGGAAAAAGATACTTAAGCATTGCCTTCACTGTTGGAAGAAATAATGTTAAGTTTTTATAGATTTACTATGAGAGCTTCAAGGGGAGATTACTGTAAAGTGTGCGCTTATGCATTTCCTTTTCAAAAATAGCTTTGGTGTGCGCTTATAGGAGCATGTGCAGTAATTAGGGCGAATACGGTATACCCCAAATAATGAGCAAGTTTACCAAAAACATGTCCTTAATGAGCTGAGTAGGAAAGAAGACCTGGGCACAGGTTATAACTTTTTCAGGCTCAATTCAAATGAGCATCTAATTTGTATCTGTCATAAATATTAAAATTCTCATTAATAAAGCATGTTTTATGATCAGATCAGCAGAGAATAGTATTTGTCATGCTCATAAATATTAAAATGCCAACAATTGTTGGCATTTTAATATTTATGAGCAAGACTTTCATGCTCAACTGAGATGAGAATGAAAATAATGTGCAACCTCAACACCTGATCAGAAGCAAAGAAGCAGTGTGATTTGGGTCTAAATTGTGGCCTCAATACATATATCCCAATTACATGAATACATGTATAAGTTTTTCCTGGTTATACAATACATTAAAGTGTAGTATAAGAACAACATATTTTTCATCTCCTTTCAGGAACATTTCACTCATCATTGGTGGGTAAATGCCACAGAGTATTTACTAAAACATCTGACCACCTGTAAACTAGATCTGCCATGTGAAACATTTGTTAACATTAAGGTAGACCTGCTACCAAACTTCTGAGAAATATTAGATATGTCTTTGTCTATTTAACCCATTGAATACTAGTGGACTCTTCCATTATTATATGTTGGACAAGTCCATTTGTCATATAAGGGCTGGTAGGCCTACTTTTTTGTTTTTATTCTATTTTTGAGGGAAAATTTTGTTTGCAAATAGTGCAGGCCCTGATCAGACACTGTGTTCCCCTGTTCAGATGACGCAGAATGCGAGAAACCCCTAAAAGGGTAGCTTGGCAAACAGTGCAGGCTCTGATGTTACTGAGCCTGCACTGTTTGCCAAGGTACCCTTTTAGGGGTTTCTCGCATGCAACGGGTTAAATTACTGTTATTTCAGTCTTTATTGCTCACTTTATTAACATTCTGACAAGCAAAAAACTTTTAGAGACATATGTGCCCAGTCAAGACTGGGATCAGTATGAGCATTTGGACAGTCTGAGCAGAATCTTCACTGGGCACTGTACAGGTTGAATTGATTCGACAAAAATCTACAGATAGAAAGGGGGCACAGTACTCTGAAAATGTGGCTGTTCTGGCTAAGTCTATTCATGTTTGCTGTATTATAGACTTGACCCTTCTGAAAAAAAGGAGTCTACTACTAAAGTAAAGAATTTGCTTCTTAGGAGCAAATCCTTTTCTTCAAGAGTAGATCCCTATTGTTACTGGAATGCCATCAGGAGAAATGTTTTTAGAGTTGTCACCCCTGCTGGTAAATCCATTCCCTTTAGTAGGATAAGCAGTAATTGTCCTACATATCTGAGGTCAGTTGGTCAAAACTAACGATATTTTTTGTTAAAATATTGTCAAATCTTTGATCATATATTGCGACAAATATGTCAATATTTTTGCTGAAAAAATGCGAGTAGCTACTCACATTTTTCCAGCAAAAATATCCGAGTATGAGACAACATAGATTCTAGTTGAACAGTAAACAATTTGACCATTAACGAGTTTGTTAAGCAATCAATGCTTTGAACAACTGGCCCTAGGACACCAATTGTATCTGTGGTTGGCTAAGTTCGAGTGCCACCTGTGCAACGAAAACATTTTCATTTGAAGTGGCCAATAAGAAAAAGATCAAAATGAATACAAAACCTACCAGGAAGGCTTCTGATGAAGTTAGGTCCTTCATCTTCAAAAAAATGTCAAAGAACTTCAGTATCATCTGAAAGGAAAAAAAATTGCATGTTAACAATTTTAAAACCATTCTGTGCCACAAAAAAAAATCTATAACACATGACAATCAAAATAGCAATTCAATAGAATGTCATTTCTCATAGCTCTAGAAAGAATTTTGGAACATGATAAAATAATATTAAGTTGTTTTCATCAATCTCTTCTGAATGCAATTTTTGCCCCCTTGTTAGAACTATCTAACAATATCATTTTAACAAGTCCATGTAATGAACACACCTGTAAAACCCACTTTACATAAAGAAAACTGGGGTTTACATGGAATATATTATTTTTTTTATTTCTGCTCAAAGACATAGGTTGTGGGTACTCGTAAGAACCGCCTCAATGAGGCGGTTCTTACGAGCATCCACAACCTATGTTTGGAGTACAAATAAAAAAAAATCACAAAAGTAGCCATTTCAGAGACATGAAAGAGGGCACTATATCACAAGCATGTGATATTGTAATGAGCACCAAAATCTCAATTTTCATCAGAAATAAGAAATTCATGTATGTGTTGTACACTCTTGAGGCTTGATGGGGTATCTACTCATTACGATAACACACCCGTGCGACATAGTGTATTTTCTCACATCTCCAAAATGGCTACTTTTCTATTGAAAATCTGTGATCTTTTTCTTATTTATACCTCAAACATAGGTTGTGGGTGCTCCTAAGAACCGCCTCATTGAGGCGGTTCTAACGAGTACCCGCAACCTATGTATTGGAGAAGAAATAAGAAAAAATACCCCCATAAACCCCAGTTTTTTCTCTATATAGAGTGGGTTTTATGGGGTGTTCATTTCACGGACTTGTTCACGTGATATATAGTGAATATCCAAGAGCCTCTATGCAAAACCAATTTACAAGAATCTTACCTCAACATTACTTGAAGATTCCACCAAAGTATCCACCATCTGCTTACCAATTGGACCATTCATAACATTACCTTTAAAAAAACAACAGCATCAAGAATGAATCCCCAGTCAAAAATGTATATCATCTTTATACTCTGAAATTTAGTAACTTTCTCTTGAAAAAAAATCAAGCAGTTGCTCATCATCCATTGTCCTTACTTCAGTACCATATTAACCCTAAATCTAAAAACTGAAAAAAGGAGAATTTACTACCAGGGGCCAGTTGTTCAAAACTAACGATGTCGTTAGTTAATGTATCGTTAAATCTTTGATCATTCAATATGGCAAATATGCTAATATTTTTGCTGAAAAAATGTGAGCAGCTTTTCACATTTTTTTTAGCAAAAATACCAAAATTTTAAATATTGTCTTGCTAGAACAAATAACAATATGACCACTAACGAGCTTGTTAAGCTAATAATGCTTTGAACAACTGGGCCCTGATATTTTGTCTAAAAACAGCTGGATGAGTGGCAAACAGTGCAGACCCAGATGAGATGCCACAGAATCAACTGGGTCTACACTGTTTGATCACTGAGCCTGTCTGTCCGAATATATATAGTAAGTACGTTAAGTATATTATTCTGCAATGTGAAGTATCTTTCACTTTTCCATACAATTCTGTAATATCCAACACAAGGGATTACCAAGATGTGAACACTCACCCTCTAACATAGACAGGAGCATAATCATCATCTCTTTCTGTAGCTTCATGAACTCTCTCAACAGTTCCAGCTGGGTAGAATCCTGGGGTAAAGAAAAAAACAGTCGTAATTAACTCTTATCCTTCTGTTCACGACAACCCTTTCCTTTGCAAACAGTGTAGATCCAGAGCAGATGGCTTCTGAATCCATCTGATCAGGATCTACACTGTTTGACATTCAATTTATGAATATGTAGGAATAAATTACATGAAGTACTCTGATTGGTTCAAAGTCTGAAATAGGTGTGGCTAAACTGAATATTCAGCAAGAGAAGGGTTAACCCTTTTGCTGCAAAATAAATTAATTTTGCCACACACACTTCTGACTTTCAACTGAAAAAAATACCTTATTTAATGTATTCATTCTGATTTGCACACTGAAGGACAAATAGAATAAACCCAAACAATGCAAGTGAGCTAGTGCACAACAAAACCTACGTTAAGGCTTTTGCGACCACCAAAGACTCAGATCAGCCTGCACATTCAGGCAGTCTGATTGGATGTATCTTCTTCTTGTGGGCTATTCAAAGAGAGATACATGTCATCTCTTGTCTTAGTGAGGAAATGAGCAGATTGATCCAGGTATCTGAAGGTCACACATTGTTATGTATGTTTTTTTGTGCTCTGGCTCTAGCAGTTTATGGGTTATCTTCTGTTCAGACATATTTTAGCTCAACATGACCCAAAGAATGGAAGTATTTTATGAAATATAACATAAAGATGGAGTTTGCAATGACAAGCCAATAGACCTTTGAATGAGATCATTTTATGTTTAATAAAAGAACAAACTCCCATTTTCATAAGGAGGCTATTCTGACACATAAGAGTATGCTTCCCTTTAGCTTATATAGCCATACTGTAATGGATATAATTTTCTTCAGAATGGATTGCAATATTCCTATTGAGATTAAAATGCAAAATATTTATTTTTGTGTTGACCCTTACCGCATTAAGGGAAATTGCTTAGCAGTTGTTATTCATTTCTTCCTAATTTTTTTTTAGATAAAATCAGACTTGACATTATGTGTTAACTGTCTTCTGGCAGTTCATTCACATGCAATGTCAAGCCTGACATTTTCTGAGAACAAGAGGGCCCAGAGGGCCCTGGTTCGCTCACCTGATCCAATGTATAACAAGTGGGCCCCGGGCAGGGTCAATTTTGGCCCCAGGGCTATAATTTGAACAATCTTGGTAGAGGTCCACAAGATGAAGCTTCATATCGAATATGAAAGACCTGGGCTTTTTGGTTTCAGAGAAGAAGATTTTAAAGGTTTTCCCTGCATATAGAAGTCTATGTAAAACAAGATTTTCCCTATATAAGTCTATGTTAAACCAAAGGGCCCCGGAGCAGGGGCATTTTTGGCCCCAGGGCTATAATTTGAACAATCTTGGTAGAGCTCCACTAGCTGAAGCTTCATAACAAATATCAAAGACCTAAGCCTTGTGTTTCAGAGAAGATGATTTTTAAAGATTTTCCCTATATAAGTCTATGTAAAACCAAAGGGCCACATGGCGGAGGCTTTTTTGGTCTCAGGGCTATAATTTGAACAATCTTTATAGAGGTCCACTAGCTGAAGCTTCATAAGAAATATCGAAGACCTAAGCCTTGTGGTTTCAAAGAAGAAGATTTTTCAAGATTTTCCCTATATACGTCTATGTAAAACCAAAGGGCCCCGGAGCGGGGGCATTTTTGGCCCCAGGGCTATAATTTGAACAATCTGGTAGAGGTCCACAAGATGAAGCTTCATACCAAATATCAAAGACCTGGGCCTTGTAGTTTCAGAGAAGAAGATTTTTCAAGATTTTCCCTATATAAGCCTATGTAAAACAAAAGGGCCCTGGTGCCGGGGCATTTTTGGCCCCAGCACTATAATTTGAATAATCTTGGTAGGGGTCCACTAGATGAAGCTTCATACCAAATATCAAAGACCTGGGCCTTGCGGTTTCAGAGAAGAAGATTTTTCAAGATTTTCCCTATGTAAGCCCATGTAAAACCAAAGGGCCCCCGTGTGGGGGGCATTTTTAGCTCCAGCACTATAATTTGAACAATCTTGGTAGGGGTCCACTAGATGAAGCTTCATACCAAATATCAAATATCTGGGCCTTGCGGTTTCAGAGAAGAAGATTTTTAAAGATTTTCCCTATATAAGCCTATGTAAAACAAAAGGGCCCTTGTGCGGAGGCATTTTTGGCCCCAGCACTATAATTTGAACAATCTTGGTAGGGGTCCACTAGATGAAGCTTCATACCAAATATCAAAGACCTGGGCCTTGCAGTTTCAGAGAAGAAGATTTTTCAAGATTTTCCCTGTATAAGCCCATGTAAAACCAAAGGGCCCCCGCGCGGGGGCATTTTTAGCTCCAGCACTATAATTTGAACAATCTTGGTAGGGGTCCACTAGATAAAGCTTCATACCAAATATCAAAGACCTGGGCCTTGCGGTTTCAGAGAAGAAGATTTTTAAAGATTTTCCCTATATAAGCCCATGTAAAACCAAAGGGCCCCCGTGCGGGGGCATTTTTGGCCCCAGCACTATAATTTGAACAATCTTAATAGGGGTCCACTAGATGAAGCTTCATACCAAATATCAAAGACCTGGGCCTTGCGGTTTCAGAGAAGAAGATTTTTCAAGATTTTCCCTATATAAGCCCATGTAAAACCAAAGGGCCCCCGTGCGGGGGCATTTTTAGCTCCAGCACTATAATTTGAACAATCTTGGTAAGGGTCCACTAGATGAAGCTTCATACCAAATATCAAAGACCTGGGCCTTGCGGTTTCAGAGAAGAAGATTTTTAAAGATTTTCCCTATATAAGCCCATGTAAAACCAAAGGGCCCCCGTGCGGGGGCATTTTTGGCCCCAGCACTATAATTTGAACAATCTTAATAGGGGTCCACTAGATGAAGCTTCATACCAAATATCAAAGACCTGGGCCTTGCAGTTTCAGAGAAGAAGATTTTTTAAGTTTGCGGTGAAAAAAATCTATTTTTGGCTACTGTGACCTATATGTGCAACGGACCGGAACCATTTGAACATCTTTGAAAGGGGACCACCTAAGGATCATTCCTGTAAAGTTTGGTCAAAATACGATCAGTGGTTTAGGAGGAGATGTCGTTTGAAGAAAAGTTTACGGACGCACGGACGCACACATGCACGGACGCACGACGGACGACGGACAAAAAGTGATCCCAAAAGCTCACCTTGTCACTACGTGACAGGTGAGCTAAAAAAGGTAAAACAAACTGAAAATGCCATCTGCAACTGGCGATTTGCATTTTTAGGGTTTAAGATGGAATAAAATGCATGCACATAGATGAAAGTCTATCAAACTTACCTTTGACAATTTTTCTTGCATATGAGCAAAGATGAACAGGAATCCTCCAATAGCATCCCACAGTCTGCTGTGAGCCAAGGTGAGCTGGTTCTGGGAGCAGGGACCCTGTACATACTCAGTCAGTGAGGCAAACACCTGTGCCGAGACCTGTATGGCTCTACAGAAGTTCTCCTTGCCAGCGGGGTCAATGATTTCTTTATTTGAGTAATGCCAGTAAAAGTCCATTATTGACTCCTAAAATGTATATACAGTAACAGGTTAATATTTTAGCAAAGATCTAAAATCTGTGTTTTTAGTCTTTATGACCTTAACCCTTATCCTTCTGCTCATGACAACCCTACCTTTACAAACAGTGTAGATCAGGGCCCAGTTGTTCAAAGCATCGTTAGCTTAACGAGCTCGTTAGTGGTTATATCGTTAAGTGTTCTAGCAAGTTTAATATTTAAAATTTTGGTATTGTTGCTGAAAATATGTGAGCAGCTTTTGCAGCTCACATTTTTTCAGCAAAAATATTAGCATATTTGCCATAATAAATGATCAAAGTTTTAACGATTCATTAACTAATGACGTCATTAGTTTTGAACAACTGGCCCCAGATGACCTACACTGTTTGTCATTCAGTTTGCATATTTGAATGACTAAATAACATCAAGTAATTTGATTGGTTGAAATGTAAATGGGTGTGGCTAAATTAATTTATGCAGCAGGATGAGAGTTAATTCTAATCTTTATCTACAGCTGTTGCGACATTGCATTTCTGAAGATCTGAAATTTTCTCCCTTTTATTACATAAATAAAACCATTTTCATGAAGCAATTTCAATGTTACCTTAATCTATATATACTCTTCAGTCAACACAGATATCCAAAGTGATCTATCAGCACTGTATGCCATTGAACATGTACTTTCATCTGCAGCTATGATCATCCTTTTGTAATCAGTGGGAAGAGTCAGAACTAATTATATAATGACAAATTACCACAAAATAAACCCTTTCAACCCTGTATACCAGTTCAGGTACCTATACAAATTGTGTTGATCCAGATGAGCTGGCTCATGAGACATCTCATCAGGATCTACACTGTTTACCATCCTGTTAATGATTTTGACTAAACACAAAACAATAATTCTGCCAGCTATGTCGCACCTGTGGGGCGCTAAGTTCCAAAACCATGAAAAGTAGGTCAAGGTCAAGAAAGGATGCTTGTTAAGAAGTTGCCATCCCTAGATGCAAGTTTGTACCAATCATAATTAATGAAGCTTTTAAAGTTCTTGAGAAATTGACTCATATTTAGGGTGAACACTTGGGTAAAGACAAAAGTTTACAAAATCATTGAACCATGAAATGCCGGTCAAGGTCAAATATGGATGCATGCTTTAAAGTTGTCATCTCTTGATGCAAGTTTGTAAAACGTATCATTAATCAAGCTCTTATAGTTCTTGAGAAATGGACTCTTACATTAAGGTAAACACTAGGGTTGACACAATAGGTTACAAAGTCAGTGAACCATAAAATGTAGGTCAAATTCAAATACAGATGCTTGCATGAAAGTTGCCATTCCTAGATGCAAGTTTGTACCAAGTAACATTAATGCAGCTCTAATAGTTCTTGAGAAATGGACTCTTACATTAAGGTGAAGGCTAGGGCGAATGCAAATTGTTGATGGTTTGACAAATGGATTGACAAATGGATGAACATACAGAATACCAGACTCCTATATCCTGCCATGCTTAAAGACAATAAGAAGACAAGAAGACAATAGGAATGTCTATGTTCAAAGATGGAGAAGTCCACTATTGAGTCTCAAGGGTTGAAACAATAAATGTCAGGACTTTGGCTTAAATGCAGACCCTGAATCTGAAGACAGAATGCATTGTTGTTCTGCTATTGAATAAGTCTACAGAAACATGTTGTAAAACTTTCCTTCACTAATATATAAATATTACATCCTTATATCAAAGGAAAGAGCCATGTAGAAGCTTGTAGCCTGTTTTACCCGTTTTAGACATTTTTATGGAAATGGCAATCGTAGGCATCCCAGCAAACAAAACTGTCATAAATGTATAAATATAACTTACTGTAGCTGATATACTAATTTTGGACATTTTTGATCAAACAGGCAATAATTGACATGACAATGAAAGAAACTCAATTTATGATCTCATGCTCACCTGAAGTCTGAGTAGGTAGTCAACAGTACTGATGATAAGGTTGATAGTGGTGTTGTTACCAG
This sequence comes from Lucinisca nassula, assembly GCA_963580285.1. Taxonomy (NCBI): domain Eukaryota; kingdom Metazoa; phylum Mollusca; class Bivalvia; order Lucinida; family Lucinidae; genus Lucinisca; species Lucinisca nassula. The sequence continues at coordinate 156,603,144 of OY757012.1, read as the reverse complement.
CCTGTGATCTCAGGTAGTTCTGGAATTCTAAGAAAATAAACTAACAATGTAAACACACTTCTTTTAGGGATTGGAAGTAATGTACAAATTTGAACTTTGGTGGTATTATAATGGTATGGCAGTTGATTGAGTAAAATAATTGATGAGGTTTTAGTTAAATAGACCAATCAACAGTATTTAGGTCATGCTGAGTCAGTCATTTTACCTAACCACACTTTGCCAACTTAACCAGTACAGTGCACATGCCTTCTCCAGAAATTGACAAATGTTAAAGAATCAGTTGAAGGGAAGGAATGACTGTAGAAAAGATTTCATTATTAAGCACTTTTGTGCATTATCTTATCACAAAAACTATTAACCCTTAAGATGCCAATAACAATGTTGTCTGCTTTGATTCTCTGGTAACTTTAAAAGTCATTGTTACAATCAGTGCAGTTGCAGATCAAATTTATCAGTCTGATCTTGGTCCACAATGTTTGCTTGTATGCAAAAAGATGTTTGAAATCTTTGGATGAAGTAGCAGCAGGCAGCATAAACTGACAACATTTTCTGATGCAGTTTTTTTAGTGTCTTAACCCTTGTCCTGCTGATCCCGGATATGTATTATTTTCCAAACAATGAAGATCCAGATCAGATGGCTTCTGAAGAAGCCATCTGATCAGGATCTTCATTGTTTGTCATTCAGCTCATGAATTTGTTGCAATAATTTGCATCAAGTAATCTGATTGGTTGATAATAAGTAGTGGGTGTGGCATATATAAATATTCAGCAGGACAAGGGTTAAGGGTTAAGACAAAAAGGGATTGAGCAATTCTGTAAACACAGTACTTCAACTACAACCTTGAGTCCAAAAAAATATTTCTTGACATATTCAATAACAAACTCTATATTCTATTAACTTACCAAGGTTGTGACCTTCACAGAGCAGTTGTAGGAAGCGGAACAGTTTGCAAATAAATTCAGCATCATGAAGGTTCTTCTCCCCAGGGGACTGCTCAGAGCTCATACCCAGACCCTCTGCTTTGTTGGTCCTTTCAAAAGCATCCAGGTCCAGAACACTAAAATAATGGAATATGAGCTGTACAACCCCGTATGAAATTTTGGAGCGGATTTCGCCCGTAAAATGAGCGGAAATGGGGCGAAATACCAGTTTTCCGGGCGAAAAAAGGGCGGAATCTATAATTCCGCTTCGAAAGTTTAAAAGCAACAAGTTTCTCCGGGCGAATTTCTTTTTTATTCCGCCTGTAAAGGTGAGGCGGAATAGTTTGAAGACGGAAAAATAGGACTTAAACTTTTTTTCAGAGGCGAAACATTTTACTTAGAAGAAAATTTGGGGCGGAAATTTGTCAGCATCATTTCTTTAAAAATTTCTGCTGGCGGAAAAAGTTGACTTAGACATTTTTAGTGTTGCTAGAAATTTTAACTTATACACTTACAAACAAAATACTGGCAAGTTTAATATTTGCTCTAAACCAACATTACAATAGCACTCCCGTGCGACGTAGTGTAAAGAAAAATATACCATTGACATTCAAGTCTCCGATTTAAAGAAATAATGTGCCTATTGAATTTCTATGCATTACTACTTGTCAAAGGAAACAAAATTTGAATGTGACCAGCATTGAAAATAATGAAATCTAGAATTAGAAACTAGATTTTTTGTTATGTAACACGAACATCATTATTACTTTCTATTTTATGATATGTAAACAAATATGTTTCGTTGACTATAAAATAATGAGGATTTGCAGACTTCCTGGCATTTAGTAAAAAGAATTTTTTATAATTTCTGATGTGTTTGCCAATAGTAAGCCATAGGAAGACTTCCAAAATCTCGGACATACCCTTCTTGGCATTTACTCCATTTCTTCGTTCAGGTCGCTAGGCATGGTGGGCGAAGCTTGCTTACCAAGTAATGCTTACTATCCTAGGACGCCTGATTACACTCTTCTGGAGTCAATGTCTGTTGATCTGAACATTAATATTTGCCATTTGTCTATGGATTGATGATTTTAGATCAACGCTTTGGTACTACGACCTAAATTACTTATTAGAAAAAAAGCTAACCCAGGTATTGAATTCCTTTTTTGAAGGAAACCATCTTGTTTCAACTTTTTCAAACTAATGATGGCGTTAATTAATGCATTGTTAAAACTTTAATCATCAATTATGGCATGTACACTTACTTTTATTTTGCTGTATAAGAAAATGCGAGTTGCTTTTTCCAATGCAAATAAGTAAATAGGTACTGTAGCATACTCACTATTTACATCATGGTTCATAGCATTGGATGATGGAGGGTGCATATGACTGATCTGACGGAATCGAGACCAGAGCACACAACAGCCCGAGACAGTAGATAATTCAACTGTAAACTGTATAGCAACCAAAGGAAAGAAACTTTATTTGTAGTAACTGGCAGTAGTAGGAATTTGTACAAATTGCATTGGATGCGTGTGCTTAAGTGGTTCTGTTTCGGTGGCAGATATATGGAGGCAGTGGTATCTCGACAAGGCCATAAGGCAGTGGTATCTTGACAAGGCCATAAACTATCTTGTAGAACAATATGAGGCGTGCATCAGCACGTCTCTGTTCCAAGGATCTCCACCCAAGATCATCTGGGCCCAGTCAAGCGATTTTGGTACTTATCGCCTATGCGAGCAGCGAAGGTTCAGGCGAGCCTGTGCATCCGCGCAGTCTCGCCAGAACATTCGCTGCTCGCTCATACAAGCAGTGAATCAAGAGGAACCTTCAGACAGAAAGCCATATCCCTGGCCCCTCTGAATGGCTGGGCATGCGCAGTTAAAATTTGTCATGACGGAATGCTCGAAGACACAAATTCGCTTGGCGGGGCTCATCTAGCGTCTGGGTCACATCTATATGATAAGTAATCATTTTTGACCAATCTAGCAGCTCTTCTTTGAAGCCTTTCAATTCTGGTAATGTTGGACTGGGTGAACGGAGGCTTACTCGACTTTGGAAAGTATTGTATGCTGTGTCTCGTATGCCGATGTTTGGTGTGAATATTTCTACGCGTGAAGCCAATGGTCCTATTTGCCCACGTTTATCTACTACTGCGGTTTATAGGGGTATACGGGTAAGTCATTTTATTTCTACTCAGAGACAGATTGTGGGTGCTCATCAGAACCGCATCGAGGCTGTTCTAAAAATACGAAACATATGTTTTTCACCTGATTTGTTTCCGGCCACAAGTGCTCAAGGTGAGCTATTGTCATCACCCTGTCTCCGTCGTACCTGCGTCGTCCGCCGTATAGATTCACTTCCCAGCAGGCACATGACGTCCGTTTGACGTCAGATCTTGGTTGGATTTTGGTCACGACGTCATATAACCAAAAAACAACGTCGATTAGACGTCATATCCTGACGTCAGCCAGACGTAATGATTAGACGTTGAACAGACGTCAGAACAAACGTCAATTAGACGTCTTAATCTCAACGTCGTTTTACGTTGCATTTTTGTTCTTTTTTGCAACCTGTATGCGAACTTTACTTGCATGCATCATATGTACCGACCGGAGTGACAGGCACTCTACCGCCGGCTCGAGCCTCTAGGCGTAGTACACCTACTTTATACCTGTCACTTCTACATGATGTTATAATTATTAAATTAAAAACAATTGGTTGGTATTTAGTAATTAGACATTATTCGCAACTGACTCAAGCTTTTTTTGAAAGCTAATAGTTGTGTACATGTATTTACATATTTGAAATCAGGCGCCATGTTCGATTTCCGGTAGAAGGTCAAGATTGAAGAAACCTGCAAAACGGGCGTATAATGTCACATTGTGAGTGTTTTAGTAAATATGACGCATCAGAAAAAAACCGACAAAGTAATCTCAAAATCAACCAGTATGTAATCTTTTTAAATGTATGTCGTATGAATGGCACAGTTGCAGATTTGCTACATTGACATATGTTTTCGCGATCATATTCAAAATATTTGTTCTGTCAGACACTAAAGTTGACGTCAGAGTAACACCATAATATGTTAACTAGTTATTTGCATATTATATATCACATATATTTTAAATATAAACTTGTTTTTGTTTGTTTTGGGGGGCTTGTTCTAAAAGGAAAGAATTTGCTCCCAAGGAGCAAATTCTTTTAGGCAGTCTGGCTAGCCGGCCGGTAGCGGACGACCAGTGTAAGTCTGCCCGTCTGTACCGGGCGACCAGCCTACAAAACTGCTCGTACCGGAAAGCAAGCCAACCCACAAAGGAATGGCTAGCCATCTGGTAGTTAATTTTAGCCTCTCATTTCAGATAGGGTATGAAGGGCTGTCAAAGGTTTTTTCTCTTTTTTTTTTCTATATATTATATACAGTGCCATATGCCCTCGCGCGCATTCTAGGCAGGTGTATTTTACATTCACTCCAGTCTTTGCAGGATGAAAGCCTACACAGTAATCATGTAATTATGGTAGGGTTCTTTAACCTGCACAGGGGATGGTTCTCCCTGCACAGGGGGCCTCCGCCCATAGGGGCTTGAAGAAATATATGGGCTGCACGATGCTTCCACACAGAGCTGAATCCGGCCCGCACACTAGTACTAGTAAACCGCTTAGAGGATCTAAGCCTGTTCAGGAACCGCAGTGCGAGGCGGACCGTCCATGCCAATAAACCCTATAGGTTTCATTGGGCGACAGGGCTTGAGATGTCATTTCATCTCAATGTCGGGTAAAAGTCCCACAAAATTGGAAGCAACGTCTCCAAAATGACCTTTACAGTGTTGACGGGAACGTTAAGCCTCAAATCAATCAAACAAACAAAAACAGGGGGCCTCCAGTTTACATCCCGATCCGAAGGACGGTGCACTTTATGACATTCATCCCTGCAAATGATGTCAGTGGAGCGTGTTCGGACACCGAAATTTTATCGCCGCTGCCAGGGATCGAACCCTGGACCTCTAGCATCAGAGGCAAGTGCACTAACCACTGAGCTATCACGCTCCACGAGCGTTAAATAACACAAGTTTGTAACTGGATGATAAACTTTACTTTGAGACTATGTAAATGGTGTGAGATTTTCCTCGTCCGTAATTACCAATGGGTGATATAACTTAATATTTCTTATAAATTTATATATTTTACATGTACCTTTCCTTTCTTTATGTATTTGGGGCTTGAAGGTACTTAAACGTTTGATCCTAGCATCGTGAAAAGTGAGCAGTACTGTAAAAAAAAAAAAAAAATTGGTTCTTGGTGACTTTCAGTTATTTTTCTAAAGTTTAAACAAATTTGTTTTTCACGATCCAGCAAGAGTCCAGAAGGTGTCGATGGAATGGCAAACAGTGTAGACCCTGCTTAAGGAGCAGTCTGATCTGGGACTACATTGTTTGCTGAAGCCTATATTTTCCAATAAATATGACCATTAGGGTAATTGCTCTACTCATCATTGAAAGAATAATTGCCTTTATATGCACCCTGCTAACAAGATAATTACCCCAATTGATATTTCTTGTTGCCTATCACGTGGTTGAACTGATAAGTAAAATAAATATGCTCAACAAATTTAATGTTAATTGATCTATCACGATTAATAACAGGCCAACATTGTACAAAGATGAAGATAAAGAAGCTTTATTTAACGTCGCATATTCGAAACAAATAACATAAGCTCTGTAGAGCTTTTATTGCCACAAACAAAGTATTCTCTAACAAATACTTACCTGCCTTCATTTATCTTCCTAGGACTACCCCTGATAATGCGAGCGTCAGCCAAGGGAGCTCCTAGTACCATTTTTCAGGCCTTTGGTATGACACGGCCTGGGATCGAACCCAATTCCCGAAGCGTACGCTCTACCACTGAGCTATCGGGGCCGGTAAACATTTGCATATTTTGTAGATTTCAATAATAATAATATAAAGATAGAAATAATACTATTAAAATAATAATAATAATGATAATAATAATAATATCTGTCATAGTGCCTGGACAAAGCTTTAAGTACAACATTCTATTGCATTAGGGTCAATTACAGTTACGTCCCTTACTGAAATGGCGACACTCAGGGGATAAGAATACAGTTAGAGTAAATTAGAAATATTTTTATTACATCATAAAGTGGGTAATATATATTGTTCAGTCTTAAGCTTCTCGTAGAGAATACGAGTGGAAAATATTTTTTTATCCTAGCAACATAGCCTTCATCCAGATTTTTTTATTCCGCCCGGAATATTTTATGCCCTGGACGGAATCAAAGTATTCCGGGCGGATTTCTGTTGACCTATTGTGATTCCGCCCGGAACCTATTGGGATTCCGCCCGGAGGCGTTCTTGAATCTCGCCCGTAAACGTTTGCAGAATTCCGTCTAATTTGCATATTTCGCCCCAATATTACGCCAAGATTTCGCCCGGAAGCTTATATATCTTCATTAAGTTTCAAAAGCGTAAAAAGGGCAAATTTCCGGTCAAAATAGAAGAAAAATTTCGCCTTTATTACGGGCGAAACGTTTCATACAGGACAAAGGCTCTAGTAATTCAAAATTACATGTACATTGCATAGAATTGCAGAAAGGACATATGGATAGAAAATGTTCTTCCTGCTTAAATCAAGTTAGCAAGAAATTTGCTCTTAATGACCTGGTTGGTTGAGTTGCAGTTTAACAGCCCAGTCAACACTATTAAGGTCAGTTTACTGTACCACACTTTTCCTGGGTAGACTAGTAATAAGCTGTTAAGCAGTACAGTGCACATTTCTTCACCAGAAAATAACAGCTGCCATTCTTGAATTGGCAGAAGGAACAGAATGACTGTAAAAAATATTACATGATCAATCTTCATGGAAGATTTATGCCGGACACGGTGGAGATAGAACCCATAACCTCCTGATCAGGCAGACTTGCATCTGACGAAGCCACTGACACTGGTCAATATCATCTGGATCTACACTGTTTGCAAATAGGTACCTGTACCAGTTTACATGGCGGAAGGGTTAAGAGCTCTTTTGATGAACAATTTTAAGACACCCATCACAACAATTGTCATCTTTTGCTTAAAAAGTCAAAAAGTCTCTATTGCAAACAGTGTGGACCCAGATCAGATTGCTCCCAGAGGAGCAGTCTGATCAGAGTCTATACTGTTTGCCTGGGACCAAGATCAGACTGCTCCTCTTGGAGCAGTCTGATCAGGGTCCACAGTGTTTGCCTGTCCAAAGGAGCAGTCTGATCTGGGTCCACACTGTTCATCTGTATGTAAAAGTATGTTTGAAATGTTTGCAGTTGGAAGCAGATGACAGTAACAGACATTTTCAGATGTAGTTTTTACTGGTGGCTTATGGGTGAACAAATTCAATTCACAGTACCTGCATTGCTGCATAAGCCCAGCTACAGACATGAAGAATCCTACATCCTTTTTGTCTTTCAGATGTTTCAACATTCTCTGAAAAAATATACAATAGTGTCAAATGTAAAATGTGTAAGTAACATAATTTTGATATAACATGTTTCTTTAATTTATACACTTTGTGCTCTGGACCCAAACAATAATGTTACAAAGATGATAATTATGGTGTACCTCAAATCTATATTTTTAAAAGGTAAATAAAAAATTATCTATACCCATTCCTGTGACTTGTCTGGTATGCTATTGATTGTATTGGAGTTTAATGACATGTCAACCCATGTGGGTCATTTTGGGTCTTCTCACACAGAAAGGGAGAAGAGATAGAAGAGACAGTTGAGGAGATGAAAGACAGGGATAGGGAAGAAAGAGGAAACTGTAAGTGAAGAAACAGAAGAAATTACAACATTCCCCCTCTACCTTTACCTGCTGCAAGGACCAGTGGGGGTTCAATATCAATATCAGATGGGTATCCTGGTGACATAAAATACAGGACACTTTCGCCTCACCCAACCACCCCTGTGTAGGTGTGTTAATTACACAGACTTGTCAAAGTGATAAAAAGGCTGCTCCATTAAGGAGCAGCTGAGTTTGAAGTATGAAATAATGCTGAACTATTTACAATAATAAGGTTCATAGTAACATTTATAATTGTTTTTATACCTTCTGTACATCGATGTTGCCACCTCTCAAAAGAGAGATCCCTAGGTCTATTGTATCTGAGATCATTGGACCAACACAGCCTGAAAAAGATTTACATAATACTGGGCAGATAATTCACAAGAAATGTCAAGCCTTATTTTCTCAGAAAAACAACAGCTGCTTCAGGGTTTAATTAACCCATTTCATATAGGAACCCCCCCCCCCCAACAAAGCGATGTTGGCAAACAGGGCAGGCCCATATCAGAACCAGAACACAGTGTCTGATTTTGTTTCTTTGACTTGAGGTTTAATGTCCCCGTCAACACTATTTAGGTCTTTTGGAGACGTTGCTTCAAATTTTGTGGGACTTTTACCCAACAATGAGATGAAATGACATCACAATCCGTGCCATCCAATGAAACCAACAGGGTTTATATGCATGGGCAGTCTGACTCACACCACTTTGCCTGGACAGGCTTAGACCTTCTAGGCGGTTTACTAGTACTCATGTGCGGTCAGTTTGAGCTCTGCGTGGCAGCATCATGCAGCCCAATCTATTTCTCAAAGCCCGGAGAGAAAGCCAACCCAGGTCTTTATACTGCAAAAAGCTCAGTCATTCTGAAGACTACTCAATCCTGAAGGTTACTCAATCTGACACTCCTACATTTGGGTTCTCAGTGTCTGATCCAGGGTCTCACTGTTTGCCAGTGTACTTGTTTTGAGGGTTCCTGGCTGAAATAGGTTAAGGAGCAACAAAAAACTCATTTGTCATGCATAAAGTGCTAGTTGAAGCCTATCTGAGCCTTTGTTATCATAACGATAGCTGAAGCCAGGACCCAAGGTTATAAAACTTTTTTCATGCTCAACTCAACTGAGCATAAAATATGTAATGCTCATTAATATGCAATAAACAAACATTCCAATCAGCTGAAAATCTGATTTTATCCTGCTAATAAATTTTAAAATGCCAACAACTGTTGGCATTTTAATGTTTATGAGCAGGACAAATTTCATACTCAATTGAGCTGAGCATTAAAAAATGTTTTATAATCTCAGGGCTAGAGTATATAACAAAGACGTGAATCTGAATGAGCAGTAGTAACATGTACTCCTATAGGAACTCTTTGTGTATGAGGCATGTTTTATAATCTCAGGGCTAGAGTATATAACAAAGACGTGAATCTGAATGAGCAGTAGTAACATGTACTCCTAAAGGAAATCTTTGTGTATGAGGCATGTTTTATAATCTCAGGGCTAGAGTATATAACAAAGACGTGAATCTGAATGAGCAGTAGTAACATGTACTCCTAAAGGAACTCTTTGTGTATGAGGCATGTTTTATAATCTCAGGGCTAGAGTATATAACAAAGACGTGAATCTGAATGAGCAGAAGTAACATGTACTCCTAAAGGAACTCTTTGTGTATGAGGCATGTTTTATAATCTCAGGGCTAGAGTATATAACAATGACATGAATCTGAATGAGCAGTAGTAACATGTACTCCTATAGGAACTCTTTGTGTATGAGGCATGTTTTATAATCTCAGGGCTACAGTATATAACAATGACATGAATCTGAATGAGCAGAAGTAACATGTACTCCTATAAGAAGTCTTTATGTCCTTGTATGAGGCAACTCAAGATTTCTTACCTCTGCTTGCACTGATATATAGTAGAACCATTTCAGCAGCCCCTCTGTCAGCCAGTCTTGCCTGCTCTGATAATAACTGTTGTTTCTCCATCTCTTGTTCCTGTCACACAAAATAAAATTTAATGATCTACTGGGTCCACTTGATCAAAACTAATGAATTCATTTGTTACCATCATGTTAACCCGTGACCTGCTGAATATTTATATATGCCACACCCACTACTGATTATCAACCAATCAGATTACTTGATGCAAATTATTGCTACAAATTCACGAGCTGAATGACAAACAATGAAGATCCTGATCAGATGGCTTCTTCAGAAGCCATCTGATCTGGATCTTCATTGTTTGAAAGATAAGACATATCCGGGCTCAGCAGGACAAGGGTTTAAACATCAACTATTTGATAAAGGACAAAATAGTAGTTTTGCTAAAAAAGTTCAGCAAAAATACCACTGCATTAGAGACTGTATTTACTGGAACAGTTCACATTTTGACAGATCAAACTGAGTTTGTTAAGCTAATGATGGCTTGAATAATAGGGTATTAGTATTTTAGCATCATAGCATAAAACCTTTCGGATACATATATAATAAAAGTTAGATGATTGATAAAAATGCACCTATTACTTCTTTGAATCTTACTAAAACTTTTTGCCATATATAAATTTAAAATCACATTCAGGGTTTTTTCCTTTTCATTTTTCATTCTTCACAAATACATCTGTGCTGTAGACCATAGACCAAGATGACTTACATCATGACACCAAATATGGAAATGGATACATCTGGCATATATTCCGCAATTTTACATGTTAGCAACTTCTCAGACTTCCCATTTGAATTTTCTATAAACTGAATCCCTTCAAACAGGGGATCTAATCTCAAAAAGGTAAGAAAAATAATATATCAGAAATGTTGCCGGCCCTTGAGGTCTATGCTATTCCCCTTCAAACCGAAGTTAATGATCAGACTGTAATCCATTAGCCATTTTGATAAAACCATTTCACTGTTAGTCAGCAGGCCTAAAATCTGAGAATCACTGCAGGTGTTCCAATCTGGTGAGTAGCTATTGTAAATTGTGCCACTTTTAACCTCAGTTCAAAGGTTTAAGAGCAAGCTTTTCTTTAAAAAAAAATTGAAACAGTGAAAACAGAACAAGTAAGCAAACAAAAAATTTTGTTGCATGTACAAGCAAACCGAAAGATTGTATTGAGAACAAGAAATTTGTCCATAGTATACAGAACTTCGTTGCATAATATTTTTTTTTCTACCTACTTTTCTTTTCAATCTTTAAACCGTCATGTACTTATCACTCTTTTGTACCTATCCTCGACATGTTTTTATTGTGGCCGTTCTTGTTTGGTACAGACAGCACGCCGTCACAAAGAACATGGGGCAGAATGGCAATTTCAGAGGCTATTTTTTTTTTCGACTTTTTGCCAGGTTTGGAAGCATCCAGTCCTGTTCCAGTATATCTTAGAGGATTGATATGCATGCTCTGAACAGTTGTGGGTATACCCTATTCAAAAAACAGCCTTGTCAAAAGTATGGTTGAATAGGCGAAAGAATGAGGGACATTCAAAAACAGTTTTTGGCAGCAATTACGCATTAATACGCTATGGTAGTGGAAAGAATATGGTGAAGTTATTTAGAATAGTGGAACTAGCAGTTTTAAACTTGAAATCGTTATTTTTCGACATATTTTTGCGAAATATGAGGGAATCAGGGCAGTCTACATGGATTTTCACTTTCTCACCATATCCTTAAGACTGCCGGACATTTTTGAAATCATGACTAAAATGAGGGAAGGGAAGAACATTTCGCCCTAGAACCCGATCTTTTGGGTCAATTAGCCTTGTCTAGCCCGTTCTCAATAGGAGACAAAATGTACTGTTCGGTATGAGAAAAAAATATTTCTGATGACGTCAGAGGTCATGGCGCAGGGGTCACGCTATGCTAAAATATGTGCACAGACTTCTTTTTTTTTTTTCCCTTTTTTTTCTACCTTATTTTCTTCTCTTTTTCTATCTTTAAACCCTCATGTACTTTTCACTCTTTTGTACCTATCCTCGACAAGCCTTTATTGTGGCCACACTTGTTTGGTACAGACATCATGCCGCCGCAGGGGTCACACTATGCTAAAATATGTGCACAGACTTCTTTTTTTTTTTTCCTTTTTTCTTTTTCTACCTTATTTTCTACTCTTTTTCTATCTTTAAACCCTCATGTACTTTTCACTCTTTTGTACCTATCCTCGACAAGTCTTTATTGTGGCCACACTTGTTTGGTATAGACATCATGCCGTCTCAAGGAACATGGGGCAGAATGGGAATTTCATAGGCTATTTTTTTTCTACTTTTTTTGCCAGGTTTTGAAGCATCCGGTCCTGTTCCAGTATATCTTAGAGGATTGATATGCATGCTGTGAATAGTTGTGGGTATACCCTATTCAAAAACAGCCTTATCAAAAGTATGGTTGAATATGCGAAAGAATAAGGGTGATTCAAAAAGATTTTGGCAGCAATTACACATTAATATGCTATGGAAAGGATATAGAAATCATAATCTTGTGACATAGGATATACCTTCAGATAAAGACGAGTGATGAGGACAATAAAGGAATAATTTTTCTTATTTTTTGTTACTAGAAGCATATATTGTAGGCATTTGCAGGAAGCCCCCATTGAAGTGATTCTAACGGCATATGATTTAATGGAATAACAAGGACAAATATCCTCAAATTATTCTCTGTAATCTGCTTAGGAGCTATGAAATGGGAACGAATGTATGCATGTATTTATTGGGGTACAAGCATACAACCAACCTAAACACTTTTTATCTTGGAGACATGTAAATGGAGGGCCATGAAATAATTCTATTTCTTCTTTGGTATTCTACATATACCTTCAGTTTATATGTAAACATCTATCTCTAATGAATAATATCAATATTGGACTACACCACAACCTCTTTATAACACTATTAATGGGGTCCAAAGCAGAAACTGTGTTAGTTAGTCAACCGTGTTATATCCAAACAAAAATGTGTAGATTATATAGAAAAATGACCATTTATGGTCATTTTTCAATATTATCTATACATTTTTGGGATCCATCTTCAAACCGTGTTTTATCCAAAATCGTTTTATAACGAACTGTGTTATAATGGGGTTGTGGTGTACTTCTACTATCCATAAAGCATGCATGGTATATCTTCTAACTTTTCTATGGGTATCTTAAATGCTTCCCAAAAATTACAACATTCTGGGTCAAATTGTATATCACTTTGAACTTCTTCACTGACAGAGACTGATCTCACCTTTTGCTTTGTTCAATGACAACGGCAATGGTTTTATAGTAGCTTATTGTTTTGCTGTGCAAGCTACTACCATCTCAACAATATAATCACAACATATTCACAAAGATACTACAGAAATACAACATTAAGAGGTAACAACATCACCTAAGAACTTAGTAATGTATTTCAAATGAACTCAACATGTAGATACATGTATTTTTATTTCCCAATTCTACATTGAAACAAACCCAATGTAAAGTGTATTCTTACTTACTATGAAATGTGTTTGTTCCGAAAAGTAATTTAAGACCCTAAGCCCAGTTTTTCAAATAAGCTCTTTAGTGGTCAAATTGTTAACTATTCTAGCAAGTACAATATGATATTCAGAGGAGATGTTGCTTTACATTTTGTGCAACTTTTACCAGACATTGTGATGAAATGGCTTCTCAAGCCCTACCACCCAAAGAAACTGCTAGGGTTTAAGGGGAAGTCTAACTCTCACCACTATGCCTGGGCGGGCTTAGACCGTCTATGCAGTTTACCAGTACTCAAATGTCCCGCTGGTTTAAGCTATGTGTGGAAGCATGACGCAGCCCAATCTATTTCTCAAAACCACAATGGGCGGGGGTGTAATGTCTACAGGATAGATAATATCATTTGAACAACTTATATATTCATATTCCACAAACAAATACATTTATACATAACAACATTACAACTTCAACTTTTGACACCATAGCAACTATTGACTGGTTCTATATAATTTGCCTAACTATTACCACACATTTATAGTTATAGACATGGGCTAGCAGACTACCTTTAAAAAGTCCAAGTGAAGCTGAGTGAATAAATCACAAAACAGATCATAAGTGGAACACTATAGACACTACTACAGAGAAACGAGTTACAGCTGCTGCTGCTCAAAATACTGCTTTACACATTATGCAGCATATCTATTTTTGAGACAAAAAGGACACCAATCTCTGCAGTAAATGCATCTTTTCTTGTGAATAAGAAAAAAAAAATCATGGCATTTCTTTATACAAATGCAGAATACACATCACATTAACTTGTATAAGCAAAACCATTGTAAAATCCACTTTATAGCAAAATGTGGAGTTTACAAAGTTTATATTACTTATATCATTTCTACTACTCTGCCATGGTAACCAAAACAAGCTAAATACATATATGTATTCACCATTTGCACCTGCATTAAGGAAGTACCTAAGGGATATATAAAAGGTGCTTGCTTAAAACAGTGCTTGCTTAATACAGGTGGCCACTATGACAAGTTTTACCACAAACACTCTCTCTCACTCTCTCCTAAACGGGGCATATATTGTACTTCCGGAAAAAAAAATAAAGATTTTTAACACGGTACATCTATCACTCAGTGTGACCTGAAAAGCAGCCATTTTATGGTGTCACTTGCTTATTTGATGTTAAATGGTTCAACTTCATTTCTGCATCATAAACATTATAAAAGGACTTAACTCTTAAGACGCCAAGAAAAACTACATCTGAAAATGTCGTCTGCAGATATTTTTTTTTACAAACTTTCTAAAAATATTTTTTTTGCATACAGGCAAACTGGGCCCAGAATTACTTTTAAGGTAACCGGCAGACTTAATAGCAGACGACAATTGTCGTGTTTGGCGTTTTATGACTTAAATACATGTGTTACACTCAACAGTGTTGGTGACACTTTTTATGGTAGATTTTTAGTATGTCAGAATAGAAACAGATCAGTTCTAGCAGTGGATTCATAGCAATAAATCACTGTTTGTCACTCATTTGCAAGGAGACAAATCACTCATGCTACACACTCATGATTTGATCTACTTTACAACTAACTACCAAACAATGAACTATTAATCAACAATTTACTGCTATAGCTAATCTATTTCTTTAGAAGAAATGCTAAAATGCTATAATCTATTCATGATTCCAAAGTTTAGCTCTCAAGCAATATTACTGAATATTTATATTTCATTTAAATGTGATTATATTGTAGTGCCATGCAAGATGCTGGTGTTACCATAGCTACAGATAAGAAGGAGTAACAACAATAGCTCAGGAATAAATTTTCTTATACCATCATTAAAGCATATATTGTGGGTACTTGTTAGAATCGCCTGCGAATCTAACAAGTACCCACAACATATGTTTCCATGGCAACAAAACAGAAAATTATCCCTAATTTATCCTCATTCACACCTCCGAATCCAGAGCTGTGTAGTGGAAACACCGTGCAATTCTCCTGTACTTCTACTGGCATAATCAGAACTGGTCTAATTTACATAAATGCAAAAACAAGAAAACATTTTTAAAAAATATTCATGTAAACTACACTGATATACTTACTAAAATCTTAGGGAAATATACATATGACAAATGTTAAGGTGCAGATCAAAATACAGTGTGTGCAAAAATGTTGTGAAGCCAGAAAACCATAGTGATGAATAAAGCTCTAGGTAGGCTATCAAGTTTTAACTGCTTTCATAATGATAACACACCCTTGCAACATAGTGTATTTTTTACATCTTCAAAAAGACCACTTTTCTGATGAAAATCTGTGAGATTTTTCTTATAAATACTGCAAACATAGGTTGAGGGTGCTCGTTAGAACCGCCTCATTGAGGCGGTTCTAACAAGTACCCACAACCTATGTCTTGGAGCAGAAATAAGAAGAATAATGTAAACCCCCATAAACCCAAGTTTTCTCTATATAAAGTGGGGTTTGGGGGAGGGGTGGTATTCATTTCACTCACTTGTTCACGTGATGAAACACATGTTATGTATTCTCCTTAGAACAGCTTGGCCTTATAACGAGTATCCAAAATAAAAACAAATACAGTTTCCTGTCTTACCTATAGCTTTGTATTGTGAAATAAGCCAAACTGAGTGGGTATAGCACAAAATAATTAAAGAAGGGTCAACACAGAATGAATACGAAGAAAACTCGAGTAGACTTAAGTGGATGAATTTTTCTGATAATATCTTCGTGTATTTTGAAATATAATTCATAAAACGATTGTTATTCCAGCAGGAACAAATTGTGTTCCCTTTTCCTTATCCTGCTGTTCACGACAAACCCTGGCCATCTGATCAGAATCTACACTGTCATGCAGTTTGTGAACTGAATATAATATATCAAGTAATCTGATTGGCTAATAGCTGGTAATGGGTATGGCCTATTCAATATATTCAGCAGGATAAAGGTTAATGGGATGCATCAAGTGAACATGTCTTTTTTTGTATATGTGAGCTCAGTGAAGATATGAATTAGTCTGTGTACACACTTGGAGGCATTCATTTAGCGCACAACAAAGACTCCGATCAGATTATATGGTTGTATATGGATCTGAATCAAAGCTTGGCATAAATGTTTGAAAACAGGCTTTTGCTTGATTTGCACACTACTATAGTCATAAGCATATACTCTGATTCTCTGCTATGTGCATTTAGTATGTCCAAGGATAAATTTTCATTTGCAGATGTTCATGTATCTCGAGACAAAAACTTAGTACTTCTGAAACCTGCAGGAACCCAAATGCAGGAACCCTAAAGTCAATGTACATAAACATTCTTTCTCACTGACATGCCATAAAGACATGAAAGTGAGTCTAAGGCCGAGTCCACACAATATTGTTCAATACAACACTATTCAATTCTGTTCAGATGTCCACACATATTAAGAGGTTGCAGACACAGCATTTCTGTAAGATTTTTCTTCCTTGATCCACCATATTGGAGACACCAGGCAGCTTTTTTTGTGTACAAATTTATTCATTTTTGACCGATTATCCCTCAGTGATAAAAAGGTTGAAGGGGTTAAAATGTTACTGTGATTGTTCTTAAGGGCCATAAGAATGAACTAATCAAGGTTTAATTTTAATTTTCCAAGGGACAAAAAAGTTATTAACAAGTAAAGTACATTAAAATTCTGTTGGAAATGAGCCTGGATGTCTCCAGCAAGAAAGATAACTGGAGGTGTGTGATGTCATCTGCAATCTTTCAACTAAACTGCTGAATTAAACCTTTCCACCTATGAAATTTAACAAAACTTGTGTACATGATAAACTGCATCAAAGTTTGCAAGACTGGTTGTGTGGACATGACCTAACATTGAAAACAATGGGGTAAAGTAAATTTAGGAGGGGCATATATCTCATGGTAAAGAGAAAAGTAGAAGTAAAACAAAGATCAGGAATTGATACAATTAACTTACTCCACCCATAAAAGACACCAAAGGGAAAGAAATACATACATTAAGCGACCAGACCATAATGGAAACCTAAACAAAGGAAGGCCATAAGGACAGTTACTTTCCCACAAAATGGCCATATGGCCATCCAAAACCAAAAGACACAAGTGATACACACAGTAAGTAACAAACAACAACATAAATAAATCGCCACAGAAGAGCCGCCTTGGAACGGTCAGTGAAATACTGAAAATAAAGGAGAAACTTTTCTCATTATTTCTCCATAACAAAATACAAGTGAATATTTGTAATAAATTCCTCATAAGGCATTTCTAGGTAGCATTCTAACACAGCACACCTATATAGGGAAAGGAAAGGTAAAGTGATTAGATTTGCAACAAATCATTAGGCAGAGGAGTGTAATAATTCACATCACTCATTATAATGTCACTCGCAGACTCTTTGGCATTAGAGTGCAAAATGTTATTTTCTCCCATCAAAAACATCACAAAAGCACAAAAATATGTGTGATACAGCCAATAATGTTGGCGTAATTCTTGTAACAATGGCTTAAAGTTTTGAGAATTTGAAGGAAACAACATAATTATTGTTGATTTTTAGAGAGCTAGAATCGAAATAGATCAGCTCTAGCGTGTGATTTGTTCAGAGCATAAATTACAGTTTGTTGGTCATTTGTAAGCAGGCAAATCACTTGGCTCTTGATTTGATCTACTTTACAACTGCCCTTCAAACTCAACAGATCACTTTCAGAGTTTATCTAATTCTTAAATATGAAAACACACACATGCAATGTTTTGTTGTCTTTCATGACTCTATGAAGAACAATTTTAGATGAAAGCCAGTGATAGTTTCAAGCTATAATAAGTTTAATTAGGGCACACAACAGGGTAGAAAAAATATTAAGGAAGCTGAAAACAAAACAAAAACATCAGTGGTGTAGAAATTTCAAAAGCAATGCGTAAAAAGTGCCTCATTTAAAATGCAATGAAAATAAAGTGTATAAATATTTACCTGGAATGATGAGCCTGGACCTTCCTCATCACCACCATCATCATCTTCATCTTCATCAGCCCCACCACAACTCTAAATGAAGAAATGAATCACACATAACATCACGAAAACACACCTATACAATTTTGACCCCCCTTAACCCCACTTTTATATCGTAAAACTGGGGTTTACAAGGGTAACTAGTAAGAAAAGGTCACTCAGGAAAGGCCACAATCCAAGAACACAGCCGTCTCAAATAAACCTTACTTTCCTTTTTTTCTGCTCAAAAACACAGATTGTGGGTAATCGTTAGAGCTGCCTCGATGAGACAGTTCTAACGAGTGCCCACAATCTGTTTTGAGCAGAAATAAGAAAAATATCACAACTTTTCATCTTAAAATTTTTGTTTTTTCGGCGCTAAGGTTTACACTGTATTTGTATATGCATGTTTTCGTAATGATACAGCTGGGTCGAGTTGTTCAAAGCATTGTTTGCTTAACGAGTGCATTAGTGGTCAAAATGTTAACTGTTCTATCAAGTACGACACTTGATATATTGAAATTCTTGCTGAAAAAATGTTTTACTCAAATTTTTTCAACAAAAATATTTACAGTTTAGCTGTATTTAATGATCCAAGTTTTGACAATAAATTACTTAACGACAGTTATTTTTGAGCAACTGGCCCCAAACCTTCTTTTGGCTAAAACATGTTTGGGACTATTAAAGATTGTTCTAGATAGAGGGTTTATCATAGTTCCAGGTCAGGAGGCATCATATAGGCCCCCGCCCATCGGGGCTGGAAGAAATAGCTTGGCTGCATGTTGCTTCCATGCAGAGCTGAAACTGACCACACAAGAGCACTGGTAAACTGCTTAGCGGATCTAAGCCTGCCCAGGCAAAGCAGTGTGAGTCCGTCCATGCTTATAAACCCTATTGATTTCAATGGGCGACAGGGCTTGAGATGTCATTTCATCCCACAAAATTGGAAGCAACGTCTCCAAAATGACCTATACAGTGTTGATGGGGACATTAAACCTCAAATCAAACAAACAAACAGGAGGCATCATAACAATAATTTAGCATCATGTTAACAAGTCTGTGTAATGGACACCCCTCTAAATGCTGCTTTATATAGAGAAAACTGAGGTTCATAGGGGTTTTCATTATTTTTTTATTTCTGCACTAAGGCATAGGTTGTGGGTTCTCGTTAGAACTGCCTCAATGACCAATTTTGAGATATGTAAGCATCACGAAAACACCCCTTTATAATTTTGTTCCCTTGAACCCCACAGATGAAAGAGTGACAAACAGGGTAGACCCTTATTAGACATCATGCTCTGTGGCGTCTCATCTTGGTCTACACTGTTTGTTGAAGCCTATCAGTCTAAATACACACAATATTTCTCCAGATAAAAAGTTTTCACTATATACATTGGAATTTACAAGGATATTCATTACCTGGGGCCAGCTGTTAAAAACTAATGACATCATTAGTTAACATATCATTAAGACTTTGATCATTTAATATGGCAAATATGCTAATATTTTTGCTGAAAAAAATGTGCAGCTCTCATTTTTTTTCAGCAAAAATAACACTATATTAGATATTATCCTTGCTAGAATAGTTAAGAATTTTACCACTAATGAGCTTGTTAAGCTAACGATGCTCTGAACAACTGGCCCCTGGACTAAGTCTTGTTAATGTTATGTTAACAAACTGGCAAAATTTGTAAATGGCAAGTGAAGATGATCAAAGATTCAGCCACAGAAATGTTTACCATACGCTTGATGTGTTCAATGCTGTAAAGGCAAAAGGTCTGAAACATGGGCAACAATAAGCATCAAACACCAAAAGCCAACCAGGTGACTTATAAGCTTAATTTTGCAACTTGCAAATAATTACATGCTGTCCATCAAACTATACTGAAGTAAGAAAGCCTATACATATTTAGCCTGTACATATTTGAGCCAGCTCATGACAAAACCTATGTTAAGGCATGTGCATCCAGTGAAAACTCAGATCAGTCTGCAAAATTGCACAGTCTGATCCGAGTTTTCGCTGATCGCATGTACCTACTATAGGCTATGATCTATGCAAAGAGACATAATCAAAAGGTCTTGTCATAGTGGATGGGTGCACAGAGTGATTTGAGTCTCTGCTGGTCGCACTGGTCTTGTCATGCACCAGCTCATTTATAAAATACAGTATGCCCTACCTGACTCATGATCTGAGCATATGATATATAAATATCATCCTCCGGCATGCTACTCTGTTGTTCTTTAGTGGCTGCTCTACTCAGACACGTGATCAGTTGGGTGATGGGGTCAGGTTTCTCTTCCTCGGCTTCTGATTCCTTCTTCTCAGCTGCCTCTTCTTCAGTCTCATCAGAATGCTGAAATAGTATTATACACCATAACCTCTTTATAGCACTATTGTTGGGGTTTAAAGAAGAAGTCATGATAGTTATATCCAAACAAAAATGTGAAGATTATATAGAAAAATGACCATAAATGGTCATTTTTCTATATAATCTTCACATTTTTTGAATACATCTTGAAACTGTGTTATATTCAAAACCGTGTTATAACGAACCGTGTTATAATGAAGTTGTGGTGTATAAGGTGAAGAGTTATATCTGATTACAGATGTTATCTCCCTTAGTTAAACATTCTGTTAACCATTGAAGCAAAATTCAACATCGTTGCCATGGACCTTTTTGTTTGTATGTGTGTAAACAATTGTTTGTGTGTTGTTTCTTTATTTACTACCCGATATTGTGTCTAAAAATAACTGGATGACAAGCAAACCGTGCAGACCCTTATGATATGCCACATTCTGTGGCATCTCATTCTGGGTCTACACTGTTTGCTCAGGCCTAATAATCTGAATAAATACAGTAAGAACATTGTACCATGTTTTCATGTTTGTTTGTTTGAATTGAGGTTTCAAGTCCCTACCAACACTATTTAGTTCATTTTGGGGATGTTGCTTCCAATTTTGTGGGACTTTTACCTGATAATAAGATGAAATGACTTCTCAAGCCCTGCTACCCAATGAAACCGAAAGGCTTATATACATTAGACGGTCAGACTCTAACCACTTTGCATCCCGTATGAAATTTTGGAGCGGATTTCGCCCGTAAAATGAGCGGAAATGGGGCAAAATACCAGTTTTCCGGGCGAAAAAAGGGCGGAATCTATAATTCCGCTTCGAAAGTTTAAAAGCAACAAGTTTCTCCGGGCGAATTTCTTTTTTATTCCGCCTGTAAAGGTGAGGCGGAATAGTTTGAAGACGGAAAAATAGGACTTAAACTTTTTTCAGAGGCGAAACATTTTACTTAGAAGAAAATTTGGGGCGGAAATTTGTCAGCATCATTTCTTTAAAAATTTCTGCTGGCGGAAAAAGTTGACTTAGACATTTTTAGTGTTGCTAGAAATTTTAACTTATACACTTACAAACAAAATACTGGCAAGTTTAATATTTGCTCTAAACCAACATTACAATAGCACTCCCGTGCGACGTAGTGTAAAGAAAAATATACCATTGACATTCAAGTCTCCGATTTAAAGAAATAATGTGCCTATTGAATTTCTATGCATTACTACTTGTCAAAGGAAACAAAATTTGAATGTGACCAGCATTGAAAATAATGAAATCTAGAATTAGAAACTAGATTTTTTGTTATGTAACACGAACATCATTATTACTTTCTATTTTATGATATGTAAACAAATATGTTTCGTTGACTATAAAATAATGAGGATTTGCAGACTTCCTGGCATTTAGTAAAAAGAATTTTTTATAATTTCTGATGTGTTTGCCAATAGTAAGCCATAGGAAGACTTCCAAAATCTCGGACATACCCTTCTTGGCATTTACTCCATTTCTTCGTTCAGGTCGCTAGGCATGGTGGGCGAAGCTTGCTTACCAAGTAATGCTTACTATCCTAGGACGCCCGATTACACTCTTCTGGAGTCAATGTCTGTTGATCTGAACATTAATATTTGCCATTTGTCTATGGATTGATGATTTTAGATCAACGCTTTGGTACTACGACCTAAATTACTTATTAGAAAAAAAGCTAACCCAGGTATTGAATTCCTTTTTTGAAGGAAACCATCTTGTTTCAACTTTTTCAAACTAATGATGGCGTTAATTAATGCATTGTTAAAACTTTAATCATCAATTATGGCATGTACACTTACTTTTATTTTGCTGTATAAGAAAATGCGAGTTGCTTTTTCCAATGCAAATAAGTAAATAGGTACTGTAGCATACTCACTATTTACATCATGGTTCATAGCATTGGATGATGGAGGGTGCATATGACTGATCTGACGGAATCGAGACCAGAGCACACAACAGCCCGAGACAGTAGATAATTCAACTGTAAACTGTATAGCAACCAAAGGAAAGAAACTTTATTTGTAGTAACTGGCAGTAGTAGGAATTTGTACAAATTGCATTGGATGCGTGTGCTTAGTGGTTCTGTTTCGGTGGCAGATATATGGAGGCAGTGGTATCTCGACAAGGCCATAAGGCAGTGGTATCTTGACAAGGCCATAAACTATCTTGTAGAACAATATGAGGCGTGCATCAGCACGTCTCTGTTCCAAGGATCTCCACCCAAGATCATCTGGGCCCAGTCAAGCGATTTTGGTACTTATCGCCTATGCGAGCAGCGAAGGTTCAGGCGAGCCTGTGCATCCGCGCAGTCTCGCCAGAACATTCGCTGCTCGCTCATACAAGCAGTGAATCAAGAGGAACCTTCAGACAGAAAGCCATATCCCTGGCCCCTCTGAATGGCTGGGCATGCGCAGTTAAAATTTGTCATGACGGAATGCTCGAAGACACAAATTCGCTTGGCGGGGCTCATCTAGCGTCTGGGTCACATCTATATGATAAGTAATCATTTTTGACCAATCTAGCAGCTCTTCTTTGAAGCCTTTCAATTCTGGTAATGTTGGACTGGGTGAACGGAGGCTTACTCGACTTTGGAAAGTATTGTATGCTGTGTCTCGTATGCCGATGTTTGGTGTGAATATTTCTACGCGTGAAGCCAATGGTCCTATTTGCCCACGTTTATCTACTACTGCGGTTTATAGGGGTATACGGGTAAGTCATTTTATTTCTACTCAGAGACAGATTGTGGGTGCTCATCAGAACCGCATCGAGGCTGTTCTAAAAATACGAAACATATGTTTTTCACCTGATTTGTTTCCGGCCACATTAGTGCTCAAGGTGAGCTATTGTCATCACCCTGTCTCCGTCGTACCTGCGTCGTCCGCCGTATAGATTCACTTCCCAGCAGGCACATGACGTCCGTTTGACGTCAGATCTTGGTTGGATTTTGGTCACGACGTCATATAACCAAAAAACAACGTCGATTAGACGTCATATCCTGACGTCAGCCAGACGTAATGATTAGACGTTGAACAGACGTCAGAACAAACGTCAATTAGACGTCTTAATCTCAACGTCGTTTTACGTTGCATTTTTGTTCTTTTTTGCAACCTGTATGCGAACTTTACTTGCATGCATCATATGTACCGACCGGAGTGACAGGCACTCTACCGCCGGCTCGAGCCTCTAGGCGTAGTACACCTACTTTATACCTGTCACTTCTACATGATGTTATAATTATTAAATTAAAAACAATTGGTTGGTATTTAGTAATTAGACATTATTCGCAACTGACCCAAGCTTTTTTTGAAAGCTAATAGTTGTGTACATGTATTTACATATTTGAAATCAGGCGCCATGTTCGATTTCCGGTAGAAGGTCAAGATTGAAGAAACCTGCAAAACGGGCGTATAATGTCACATTGTGAGTGTTTTAGTAAATATGACGCATCAGAAAAAAACCGACAAAGTAATCTCAAAATCAACCAGTATGTAATCTTTTTAAATGTATGTCGTATGAATGGCACAGTTGCAGATTTGCTACATTGACAAATGTTTTCGCGATCATATTCAAAATATTTGTTCTGTCAGACACTAAAGTTGACGTCAGAGTAACACCATAATATGTTAACTAGTTATTTGCATATTATATATCACATATATTTTAAATATAAACTTGTTTTTGTTTGTTTTGGGGGGCTTGTTCTAAAAGGAAAGAATTTGCTCCCAAGGAGCAAATTCTTTTAGGCAGTCTGGCTAGCCGGCCGGTAGCGGACGACCAGTGTAAGTCTGCCCGTCCGTACCGGGCGACCAGCCTACAAAACTGCTCGTACCGGAAAGCAAGCCAACCCACAAAGGAATGGCTAGCCATCTGGTAGTTAATTTTAGCCTCTCATTTCAGATAGGGTATGAAGGGCTGTCAAAGGTTTTTTCTTTTTTTTTTTTCTATATATTATATACAGTGCCATATGCCCTCGTGCGCATTCTAGGCAGGTGTATTTTACATTCACTCCAGTCTTTGCAGGATGAAAGCCTACACAGTAATCATGTAATTATGGTAGGGTTCTTTAACCTGCACAGGGGATGGTTCTCCCTGCACAGGGGGCCTCCGCCCATAGGGGCTTGAAGAAATATATGGGCTGCACAATGCTTCCACACAGAGCTGAATCTGGCCCGCACACTAGTACTAGTAAACCGCTTAGAGGATCTAAGCCTGTTCAGGAACCGCAGTGCGAGGCGGACCGTCCATGCCAATAAACCCTATAGGTTTCATTGGGCGACAGGGCTTGAGATGTCATTTCATCTCAATGTCGGGTAAAAGTCCCACAAAATTGGAAGCAAAGTCTCCAAAATGACCTTTACAGTGTTGACGGGAACGTTAAGCCTCAAATCAATCAAACAAACAAAAACAGGGGGCCTCCAGTTTACATCCCGATCCGAAGGACGGTGCACTTTATGACATTCATCCCTGCAAATGATGTCAGTGGAGCGTGTTCGGACACCGAAATTTTATCGCCGCTGCCAGGGATCGAACCCTGGACCTCTAGCATCAGAGGCAAGTGCACTAACCCACTGAGCTATCACGCTCCACGAGCGTTAAATAACACAAGTTTGTAACTGGATGATAAACTTTACTTTGAGACTATGTAAATGGTGTGAGATTTTCCTCGTCCGTAATTACCAATGGGTGATATAACTTAATATTTCTTATAAATTTATATATTTTACATGTACCTTTCCTTTCTTTATGTATTTGGGGCTTGAAGGTACTTAAACGTTTGATCCTAGCATCGTGAAAAGTGAGCAGTACTGTAAAAAAAAAAAAAAAAATTGGTTCTTGGTGACTTTCAGTTATTTTTCTAAAGTTTAAACAAATTTGTTTTTCACGATCCAGCAAGAGTCCAGAAGGTGTCGATGGAATGGCAAACAGTGTAGACCCTGCTTAAGGAGCAGTCTGATCTGGGACTACATTGTTTGCTGAAGCCTATATTTTCCAATAAATATGACCATTAGGGTAATTGCTCTACTCATCATTGAAAGAATAATTGCCTTTATATGCACCCTGCTAACAAGATAATTACCCCAATTGATATTTCTTGTTGCCTATCACGTGGTTGAACTGATAAGTAAAATAAATATGCTCAACAAATTTAATGTTAATTGATCTATCACGATTAATAACAGGCCAACATTGTACAAAGATGAAGATAAAGAAGCTTTATTTAACGTCGCATATTCGAAACAAATAACATAAGCTCTGTAGAGCTTTTATTGCCACAAACAAAGTATTCTCTAACAAATACTTACCTGCCTTCATTTATCTTCCTAGGACTACCCCTGATAATGCGAGCGTCAGCCAAGGGAGCTCCTAGTACCATTTTTCAGGCCTTTGGTATGACACGGCCTGGGATCGAACCCAATTCCCGAAGCGTACGCTCTACCACTGAGCTATCGGGGCCGGTAAACATTTGCATATTTTTTAGATTTCAATAATAATAATATAAAGATAGAAATAATACTATTAAAATAATAATAATAATGATAATAATAATAATATCTGTCATAGTGCCTGGACAAAGCTTTAAGTACAACATTCTATTGCATTAGGGTCAATTACAGTTACGTCCCTTACTGAAATGGCGACACTCAGGGGATAAGAATACAGTTAGAGTAAATTAGAAATATTTTTATTACATCATAAAGTGGGTAATATATATTGTTCAGTCTTAAGCTTCTCGTAGAGAATACGAGTGGAAAATATTTTTTTATCCTAGCAACATAGCCTTCATCCAGATTTTTTTATTCAGCCCGGAATATTTTATGCCCTGGACGGAATCAAAGTATTCCGGGCGGATTTCTGTTGACCTATTGTGATTCCGCCCGGAACCTATTGGGATTCCGCCCGGAGGCGTTCTTGAATCTCGCCCGTAAACGTTTGCAGAATTCCGTCTAATTTGCATATTTCGCCCCAATATTACGCCAAGATTTCGCCCGGAAGCTTATATATCTTCATTAAGTTTCAAAAGCGTAAAAAGGGCAAATTTCCGGTCAAAATAGAAGAAAAATTTCGCCTTTATTACGGGCGAAACGTTTCATACAGGATGGGCCAGCTTAGTATGCGAGGTACTTTAATTTTTATGGTCCAACTAATTCCTTGAGAAATTCTTTCAACACCAAAACACAGGGCTATGTTATATTAATTACCAAAAAGAAGTCCTCAAAAAATATCCGTGCCAGTTCTGAGAAAATTAGGATTTAATCCGCAGAAAAAGCATTAAATAAGTAATGGCCAGATAACAGCACCATACACTGTTTTACCGACTGTAAGGCTCCTCACGCGCAAACAAATGACGTCATCAAAAACAAAACTAACGTCAGCAATTGATAAAGTGCAGTCTTTCTACATTCTATTTTTTTAATACATGCCATTTATATTTTCCTTGTATGCTATTGATAAACAAAATCTATGTTCAAGTTGTAAGAATAATTTTTTTTTTTTTTTGGTCGTAAAATAATTTGTCAATGTCTCATGACAAATTTTAATGTATGGAAGCACATTTGTGCCATCAGAATCAAATGGATTAATATCGTAAATATGTGCATACGGTGTATTCCGGTAACATGGTGCACGTAAGATTTTGATAGCTATGTGTGACTTTGTGGAAGCAACCACTCGAAAATCACAATCAGAACAATTGCTGCAATAGAAATTGGCCGCTGACTTTTTAACAGGCAGGAAAAATAATAGGGGTGTACCTCCTTGAAATTGATTTACAAATTTTGTCTCCCAACATTGCGCACAATAACTGTTTTGAGCTGACTGAACACAAAGGTTGACTCAAACTACCTTAAAAGGGGCAACATCCGGATGAGAAAAATATCTTTCAGCTAATTTGCCATTATATGAAATTTCAAAACCCTGACATACAAGGTTCATAAAGTTTTGCTATGCATCACAAAGCATAGGCCTACAATGTACCCAAAGTGACAAAGGGCCATTAGCCTCAAAGTATTTTTCGGAATTTAGTCAAAAGCTTAACAGGACATCTACTCGTCACCAACTTACAAGGCTCTAGCTCCAGATTTTGAGATATTTTGCTTACAAGATTTTATAAAAAAAAAATCAAAGGGCAATAACTTTTGAAAGGGGCATAATCCGGATAAGAAAAAATACGCGTTAGCTAATTTTCCATGAAGAATCGATATATGAAATTTCAAAACCCTAGCATGCACGTTTCTTGCGTTATGCTATGCATCAAAGTCGTAACGGAAAGTCGAATGGACGAACCAGAAGCAATATGCCCCTCCAACTTTTTTAAAGTTGGGGTCATAAAAAACATAACGAAAACACGCATATTCAAATCTGTTGGAAGATTTGATCACCCCCCAAAAAATTGAGAGAAAAATTCTGAGATTTTTCTTATTCATCACGAAAACGAGACGTTGCTTCCAAGTTTGTGGGACTTTTACCTGACATTGAGATGAAATTACATCTCAATCCCTGCCGCCCAATGAATCCAAAAGGGTTTACATGCATGGAAAGGCTGACTCGCAGCAACTTTTCTGGATATTCTCAGCGGTTTAGCAGTACTCATATGCGGTCGGTATCAGTTCTGTGCGGAAGCATTAGCAGCCCACTCTATTACTCCAAGCCAAGATGGGCGGGGTCAAAACACGTCTATATCATTTTGATCCCTCGAACCCCACTTTTATATAGTACAGGGATAAATATTAAATTTCTTATATCAGCTCAAAAACATAGATTGTGGGTACTCGGTAGAACCGCCAAGTTCAGGCGGTTTTGTCGAGCTTGGCAATCTATGTTTTGAGCAGAAATAAGAAAAAACGTCATTTTTTTATCTTAAAATTACATTTTTGGGCTGAATAATTGACAATGTTTTTGTTTAGGCATGTTTCGTAATGTCTGCTCAAAAACATAGATTGTGGGTACTCGATAGAAACCCCCTCCTACTGGAGTTTTAGTTTATACTAATTTATTTTAGTTCGATTGCGATGAAAGCCTCAAGCTTCATTAATCGCTCTCGAACACTCATTCCAGATGTTTTCACTCGCACGAGGGAGAGGCAGTTGACTTTTACACCACTGCTACCCATTTACACCTGGGTGGGTGGGGCAGTGGGGAGTTTAGGGGGGGGGGGGTACATGTACATTTTTTTTCTTATTTCTGCTAAAAGAAGCCTCCATGTTGTAGTGGATAAGGTACTAGCCTCATAAACCAGGAGTCGTGGGTTCGATCCAAGGGCTTCACCAGACTCTCAGATGAGTCTTTAAACCGAGGTCCGGTCTCCGTATTGCAGGGGTTTCATCAATAGACGGGTAGTGGGGATTTGACCGTTTACTTAGACATTATTTCCCTGCTACGCTTGATAAATTTGTAAGGGCTTTATTCAGATAACATTGAAAATCTCACTCCTATCTTTCCTTGAAATCTAGAAGCCGATACACCTCAACCTCGTTATAACACGGAACTCCGGGTCCAACCAACGGACCGTGTTAGTTAACCGAATCGTGTTATAAACGCCGACCGTATTTGTCACAGATCAACCATTGACAGAATGGTGATCAATAGTTTCCCAAACAAGATGATGTGCGGTCCGGTTAATGACCGTATTTCCCGACTAAAATGTGTTTAGAACTAATCAATGGCAGTAAATACCATGGCCCATCAAGTCAAACAAGTCACTTTAATCGAAACCAGCTGATAAACCATGTTTTATATCCAGAAATCGTCCGATCTGACAGCGAGTATGACGCCATTTTGATAGCTGGTTCCCGGCTAACTTTGTTGTAACTGAGCGTCCGGAACCGTACCGAACTACAGTACTGTTAATACATTTCAATGGTGAAATTACCGGGTTAGGGTTCAGAACTGGACAATGATCAAGGCTTACAAGAAATTTGAATTACTTCCCTTGAAATGTCTTACCCTTAATATTTTAGCCATTTGAAACGATTTTTAATGGCGCACATGGTATTTGAATGATTTTCTACCGCGAAAATCGATCTTGAATATGTTTTATCGTTTGCTTTTAAGCTGGAATAAATTTGACTTTCTTTTTCATGCAGCTCTAGCAAATGAGATTTATTGCAGTCGACCGATCACATCGTCTGCATCGATGTTTAAAATTTCTGCTGAGCTCTGATCCTTAACAGAGCGTGATAAATATTTTTTTCCGGTTGCGTAACTGAATTTTATAATCTCTTTATCTCACTAAGCCAACACTTTTGATTGTGCCGATGGCAGTTCTTGTTTATCATGCGTGTCAAGCTAAACAAGTTTATATATTGTATATTCAACTCTGCTGGAGGCCTGCAATAAAAATTAAAAAGTACCGTTATAAACCGTGTTAGCTACCGTATTACCGCAGTCAAAAGTGTGAGGAAAATAAAGTTGTTGTGCTTAAAACCTGATACAATCTTTGGATAATATGTATAAATGTTGGTTGGGGAAAATTTGGGGTCCAAACCAAAACCGTGTTATATCCGAATTCGTGCTGTAACGAATCGTGCTATAACGGGGTCCGGGTGTATGTTTTTTTAAACCACTGCATATGACATTTTCTGTTGACGGAATGTAAATCTTAAAACACACTCACTCATTTATTTCTGCTCAAAACATAGATGAGGCAGTTCTATTGAGTATCAACAATCTCAGAAGCTATGTTTTTGAGCAGAAAAAACTATATAACCCCTAAACCCAAAGTTTTTCAAGTATATAGATAAAAGTGGGTTAGTGGGGGTCAAAATTATATAGGCATGTTTTCGTGGTGTGTTTGCTTTTGCTTTTCCCCCGTCCACCCCCCCCCCCCCCCCCAAAAATCTTTTGCACAGAAACTATAATTTTTTTAATGATGTCATGAAGTTTTGGATATATTTATTTTGTCAGTGATATTAATTTTTTCTTGTTTTAAGCGAATTTCCTTTATTGTCTACGCCCACGGGTGTAGACAATCTTAATGATAGCTTTTGCTCCGGAAGCATTTAATGAAAGGTCATGACTGGTATTCTGTTGACTGGTACTACTTTTCATTTTTCATCTGGTTACCCCAGGACACCCCAACTCTGGCCATACTGGAACGCCCACCTGCATATTGAAACCCCGCAATTACCTGAAAGCTGCCTAAAGTTTATCACATTGATATGCACGACTGCTCTCAAGTTGCAAAATAAACATATATTTGCCCTTATCTAGTTCTTCCCACATCCAATTCTTAATGTTTTCATTTCTAGACGGCAATCTTGGCAGATTGTTTTTTCATGACGTTAACCTAGAATGTAAAATGAAAGTACAAACTAGAATGCGAAATGAAGAACCCGTAAATGTAGGCATGTAGTACAATTAGTTGTAATTGATAGTGAAAAAAAATCGGAAATTTTGTTTTATGTGACATTGGTGATAAGATTTGGAAATCCTCATTTGCTATGTGACTTTTTTACACTTTGTGGTAACTGGCACATTTTAGTTCTACACAAATTAATGTGTGCTTAGCATAGACTCAAGCTTTTTATAAAAGCTAATACTTGTTTTCGAAATTTCACACCAAAAAAATATACAAAAAAAAAAAATAAAATAAAATAAAATAAAAGAAAACTTTTATCTTCAGAACTTTTAGTATTTTCCCCAGATAGAAATATTCATTTTGGATGATTTAGTGAAGTCAAGTATTGTTTAACATACGCCTGGTTTTTGTGATTTTTCTTCATTTTTCGTATTTTATACACCCCCCAAAAATACCCTTTCCCCTCGGATTTTTTTTTGAGGACTTTTTTTCTATAAATCAGGACACCTTCCTGATACTAAAACTGCTGATAACATTTCTCAAGGAATTAGTTGTGGGTCAAGGGTCATTTCCGGCTAAATGTACTGGCCTATAGTCCTTTTAAGCAGTTTACCAGTACTCATGTGGCATCATAATGTAGCAAGGTTCTCTTCTTCAGGTTTTATGGGAATGGATACACTTTCAGACATAAAAATTTATCAGGTGAGTAGCTTAACCATTAAACAATGGGTATTCCATACTCATCTTCAAAATATTTATAAAAAAACAAAACAGGAATGTCATTTCTGAAGTAAAAAACCTTTCTTTTACAGCTAAATCATCAACAACATTTGCTTACAGTTAAATCATCATGGAATGTTTGCTTACAGTTAAATCACCAACAAATGTTCACTTACAGTTAAATCACCAACAAATGTTCACTTACAGTTAAATCATCAACAAATGTTCACTTACAGTTAAATCATCAACAACATTTGCTTACAGTTAAATCATCATGGAATGTTTGCTTACAGTTAAATCACCAACAAATGTTCACTTACAGTTAAATCACCAACAAATGTTCACTTACAGTTAAATCATCAACAAATGTTCACTTACAGTTAAATCATCAACAAATGTTCACTTACAGTTAAATCATCAACAAATGTTTGCTTACAGTTAAATCTTCATGGAATGTGTTTGCTTACAGTATCAACAAATGTTCGCTTACTGTTAAATCATCATGGAATGTTCACTAAGAGTCAAATCATCAATGACTTTGGTAACGTTCACTTACAGTTAAATCATCAATGAGTATCTTGTTCTCATATTCTTCATTGGCCAGCCACTGCAGTCGGTAACATTTCAGAAACAGGTTAATTGCTCTGTGTCTGTAAATAAACATTAGCTGTACTGTCAAAAAATATAAACCCTTAAACTGACAATCACAATATTTGCAGTTGTCCTTTTCATATATTTTTTCTTACTTTCAGTGAACATAATTTAAAATTAAAACTGCAGTCTGCTCCAAATATTTCTGTGGTGCATTTAGGGTTAATTCTAAAGCACTTGAAAATGTAGTGCTGTGTCTGGCTGGATAACACCAAAATTTGTGACGGCATAATCTGAAATTTGGTTTTACATTACGAGAACATGCCTATACAAATACATTGCCACCTTTATCGCCGAAAAAATGAAGATTTTAAGATGAAAAATTACGATATTTTTCTTATTTCTGCTCAAAATATAGACTGTGGGTACTCGTTAGAACCGCCTCATTGAGGCGGTTCTAACGAGTACCCACAAAGAGCAGAAATAAGAAAATGAGGCGGTTCTAACGAGTACCCACAGTCTATATTTTGAGCAGAAATAAGAAAAATATGTTTTACCCCTGCAAACCCCAGTTTTACTATATAAAAGTGGGGTTCGAGAGGGTCAAAATGATAAAGGCCTGTTTTCGTGATGCACTACTCACAGAATTTGCCTTTCTGTGCAACTACAACAATTTTACATCAAAACAAGTAAATATGCGAGCAGGACAATTGTTTTGTAAATGGTGATTTGGCGAGGTATGTTATCCCCAGAACGTAAAAGAAAAACTGCAACACAAAACAATATATTTACCTCCCTAAGTGATAGTTTTGCAGGCATGCGTTCAATGTAGTAGCTGATATCATAAGCACATATTCATACTCAAAGGGGATCTCCAAAAATGTAGTAATCATTTATCCATCAGAACAGGAGATACTGATCTCCACCCACTGGCTTCTGTATGTGACACAGATGCCAATGCTGACAGGATCCACAACAAAAATAGTACATCTGTCCAAACCTCTTCTTTTTGGGTGTGTGTGGTGTGGTAGGTATAATACTTACTTAGGTAAGTTATGTAGTGGTATCATTCTGAAGCAAGCCATCACTGCTCTCTTTCTCTGGGTAGATACCACTTTACGCCATACACTCTTGTGGCTCATGTATGGATGTTCAACCTGGAATAGTTACTCATCACATAAACAAGACCATGACATAAAGCCCTCCCCCCCACAACCCCACTTTATATAGAGAAAACTAGGGTTTAGGGGGTAAACATTACTTTCCTTATTTCTGCTCCAAGACATAGGTTTTGGGTACTCGTTAGAACCGCCTCAGCACACAAAACCTATGTTTGGAGTGCAAATAAGAAAAATAAAACAATTTTTCATCTGAATATTTTCTCTTTTTTTTGCGGTAAAATTTACAATGTATTAGTATAGGCATGTTTTCGTAATGCCATAAACCATGTCATCATTACGAAAACATGCCTATACATATACATTGCAACCTTTATCGCCGAAAAAATGAAAATTTTAAGATGAAAAATTTTGATATTTTTCTTATTTCTGATCAAAATATAGATTGTGGGTACTTGTTAGAACCGCCTCATTGAGGCGGTTCTAATGAGTATCCACAATCTATATTTGAGAGCTATAGATTGTGGGTACTTGTAAGAACTGCCTCATTGAGGTGGTTCTAACAAGTATCCACAATCTATATTTGAGAGCCGAAATAAGAAAAATAAGGTTTACCCCTGCAAACCCCAGTTTTACTATATAAAAAAGTGGGGTTCAAGGGGGTCAAAATTATATAGGGGTGCTTTCATGATGTGCAAAGATTAAACCTCTCAACTCAGTAGAGTATGCACAGCTCCAGATAAGGAGGAATATATAGAGAATACCAGGTTCATGTCTTTTGATATCAAGTTTATCAGGCAGGGCTTCGAAACTGCGTGTAGAATCATGAGGCTTGCTGAGTTATTCTACATGCATTCTCTAAGTCGAGCCTGATAAACTTGATATCAAATGACACGAATCTGGTATTCTTTTTACCAGTTTTTCACCTCGTACACTCTTTAAATATGTAACTTGCGATCAGTTATTGATTGGCCTCAGTGCATGCCAACATTCCAGCATGCAATAATCAGTCTGTATATTCAGTATTATCCGACCATAATTTTTCCCGTGATATTTTTTCATGTAATTACAGTCAAACCTGTCATAGTGGCTACCTCTATTAAGCAAGCAACCTGTCTTAAGCAAGCATGAATTTAGTTCCACCAAAAGACAAATGCATTAAAATTCACTTGTATTAAGCAAGCACCTGTCTTAAGCAAGCATATTTTGATTATTCCTTAGGTGCTTGCTTAATACAGGTTGGACTGTATTCCCATTTTTCCAGTAATAATAAAATTTTTGCCAGTTTTTGCAGTGTCAGGTTGACCTGATACAACTCACTTGTCCTGAGATAGCATAACTGTATCAGGTCAAGGTGTTACAATGCAATTAATATACAAGGTAACTGAAAATGATATTTTAGGGATAATTTTCCTTTTTTGTCTTGGTAGAAACATATGTTTTGGGTACTTGTTAGAATCACCTTGATAAGGCAGTTCTGCCAATAACCCACAACAAACCTTTTTAGGGAACATATGTTTGAAGAGGCAATTCCAACAATTACCCATACAGTGGTGGGATAAGAAAAATTATCATTAATATCCTCAATACATCTCCTTATCTGTGGTTAAGTTGGAACTTGAATATAATTAAAAAAAACAAAAAACGACAACAATCACAAAAAAAAAACGTCTCTGTTATCGTAACAAAACTTTGATCATTAAAATATACTGATATTTTTGCAGAAAAAAATGTGAGCAGTTATTGCAAGTACAAAAGCTGCTGACATTTTTTCCAGCAAATAAGATATTGTACTTACTAGAACAGTTAACAATTTGACCACTAATGAGCTTGTTAAGGTAATGATGCTTTGAACAACTGGACCAAGAACTCAAAGCATCTGAGTGAAAATGCAACCTCCCCTGTTTTATAGCTCAAGGAGGAATAACCATCACGTTAACAAGTCCATGAAATGAGTACCCCTATCAACCCCACTTTATAAAGAGAAAATTGGGGTTTACAGGGGGTATTCATTATTCTTATTTCTGCTCCAAGACTTCTGTTGTGGGTACTCATTAGAAACTCCTCATTGAGGTGATTCTAATGAGCATTTGCAACCTACGATTGGCATTTTAATAAGAAATATGTTACAAATTTTTATCACAGCAAGATGTGTTTGTGAAACACGAACATGTCCCTGGGTCGAGGTCAATTTTTCCTTTAAAGTATGTCACAGGTCAAAGTCAAGGTCACAGGTCAAAGTACCACAAGGAGCCGACGTTCAAAGTACCACAAGGAGCCGACGTTCAAAATATGAAGGCTCTATCGCAAACTGTTCAAAAGTTATGACTGATGAGGTAAGATCGACACTCTTTGTATTAGTGGGAAGCCCTTGTCACAAGGAACATACAAGCCAAATATGAAGGCTCTATCTCTAACTGTTGAAAAGTTATGATCAATGTTATTCTTTTCTTTAAAGTAGGTCACAGGTCAAGGTCACAGGTCGAAATTTTTTGTATGAGTGGGATGCCCTTATCACAAGGAACCTGCATGCCATTATGAAAGCTCTATGTCAAAAGGTTCAAAAGTTATGACCAATGTTCAAGTTGTCCAACCAACAAACCAGCAAACAAACAGACAGGGCAAAAACAATATGTCCCGTTATCACTATTGGGGACATGAAAATAACAATTTTGGAGATATAAAAGGCTGCACTATGTCAGACGGAAGTGTTATTGTAATGAAAGACAATTATAGGATGATTTTCATTATTTCCTGTTGGACACATTTGCTGTAACAGCCTCAATGAGGTGATTCTAACAAGTACCTATTACAAATGTTTCTGACAAGAAACAAGAATAATTATCAAATAGAGTATCCTTATCCCTCATCCTGCTGAATATTCAGTTTAGCCACACCCATCTCTGACTTTGTACCAATCAGATTACTTGATGTTATTATTCCTACAAATTCATAAACTGAATGTCAAACAGTGTAGATCTTGATCAGATGGCTTCTTCAGAAGCCATCTGATCTGGAACTACACTGTTTACAAAGATAGGGGTTGTCGTGAACAGCAAGATAAGAGTTATTACACCTGCTTATCAGGAGCTATGCTATTTGTTTTAATCCTTATCCTGCTGCATAAATTAATTTAGCCACACCCATTTAGATTTCAACCAATCATATTACTTGATGTATTCATTCACATTTGCAAACTGAATGGCAAACAGTGTAGATCCTGATCAGAAGAAGCCATCTGATCTGGATCTACACTGCTTGTAGAGGTAGGGGTTGTCCTGAACAGCAGGATAAAGGTTAAGAAACTCTGGGTTAACAGGCACTCATGAAGAACACAGTTAGATTAAATGATCAGACTGCATAGATATATAGGCTGATCTGAGTATTTTTTATGTTCACATGTATAGACACACTTTTCCTTTTTGCTTCGCACAGCCCGTTTAATATTTATCTGTCTGCTCAGTTTCTGACGAAAGAATATGCACTGTACTAGGTAACCTCTCAAGTATAAGCCTGGCCAAAGTGTGGATAGGTAAACTGACCGGCTCCATATGAGCTTAATAGTGTTGACTGGTCCATTGAAGACTGGTCCAATACAGCTCCATACAAACAGACAAATTTATCTATCTACTCCAACAGCATCAATCGACTGTAGTTTACTTAAAAACATATGCAACAAGCCAAGACTTGGAGCAGTCTGGTTAAACATGCAGCCTGTTCAAACCCTGCAAAATCCCTTTGATTTTGACAGGTAAGGCCTTATCATGCAAAGAATGCTCCACAAACTGATATGAATCTTATTCTGCCTTATGCACTCATCTAACTTCGAGCAACCTAAACAGGTCCATTTTCAATTCAAGACATTTGTTATTTTATGCCAGGAGTTTCTCCATACCAAGCATAATAAAAATCCTAAAAAAATTGGGACACCTTGAGGACTTGCTACAATTCTCCTAAAATTTTAACAAATTTGTTTCATGATTCTGCAAGAGTCCAAAAGGTGCAAAGACAATGGCAAACAGTGTAGACCCTGATCAGACTGCGATCTGGGTCTGCCCTCTTTGCTTAGGCCTTTCTGTTTTGTTTGTTTGATTTGAGGTTTAAGGGGCCGATTAGGCCTTTCTGTCCCAATACTTAGGATCATTACGGTATAATACAAACAATATCTATAGACTAGATGACACACTTTGTGGCATCAGACTAGAGCCTAGTCTATGGGTCAAGGTTTGCTGCAAGGTCCCTTTATAGGAAGTCAGGCAATACTTGGTGCTAAAAACACAGCAAAACCAGTTCAAAGGAATGGACACAGCCAGGAAAAGTTTCAAAGAGCAGGAGGAGTGCTGAAGGTCAATAGGGATGTTTTTCAATGTGAGATGGAAAAACAATGTTTTCTAAGAATTCATTAGAATGACATACGAGGACTGTTCAAATATGAATGCAACTAAGCACATAAAAATGATTCTGTGATAGATTTCGATGAAAAATTTATTTTGTCCCCTCAAAGTATTCCCCTTTAACAGATATACAAACTTTCAGTCTTCTGATCCAATCATTGAATGCATTTTGGTAGTCTTTTCGAGGTATACTATGAAGGCACTGGAATATTGCAGAACCGAGGTGTTTGCGCTGTACAAATTATCGAACAGAAAGGTATTTTTTCAGCCACGGGAACAAAAAATAGTCACACGGGGCAAGGTCAGGGGAATACAGGGGTGAGGGAGTTCAACGACCTTTTACTGCTTCAGATAGTCTTGCACAATGAACGCCTTGTGCCATGACACATTGTCATGTAGCAATCTGACATTGGCCAAACCAGTTGCGGGTCTTCGTTCTTTGAAATATTTCTTCAATTTTCGAAGAACTTTATTCTTGTAAAACTTAGCATTTACAGATTTGCCTTTAGGCACAGCAACCTGAATAGCAGGGCCCTGATTTGAAAAGAACATGGCATACATTACCTTCTTGACGCTCATGGTCCGTTTTGCAATGCATGGTCTTTTGCAATACTTTGTTGCCCATATTTTCTTCTGAATCTTTCGTTTTGGCTTAAAAAAGTGAACCCATGTCTCGTCACCTGTGACGACAGCGAAAGACCGTGCATTGTAATTTGGAAACTTTTTAAGCAACTTCTTGGTGCACTGAATGCGTGTCTTTTTCTGCTCATCTGTCAACAGATGGGGAATCCATCTAGCACAGATCTTTCTCATTTTCAAATCCCGTTTCAGAATTGTATGAGCTGCTCCTAATGAGATGCCAACCATACTAGCTATTTGCCTAGTGGTGTATCGTTAGTGATGTGCGATATTATCGGTATATCGGTATATCGTGATACAGTTCAGAAAAAAATCATATCACAATACGGTCCGCCAATACCGATATTTTCGATATTTTCTTTTATTTATCCATTTTTCATATTTTCTTTCATAACTGATCGGTAAATACAGCTCAGTCTGTCAGTCTTTGTGAGTCCTTAAATACGGTAAAACTAGACCAGTAAGTAAATCGCAATAATTGCTGCACTGTCAATTCAGAGACAAACCATCTGTGTATTTATTACGGTTCAAGTATGACACTATTGTTAATCCCTGTCATAAAATTGCCACCCTGCGGTGCGTGTCGATAAGGTGTGAAATATGGTCGTTATGATTCTAATTGGCGTTTATCCTCCAATCACAAAATTTAATCCACAATCAATGTGAAAATGATTTAATCGCTCCTCAGACAATTAGCTATATCTAACGGTAGATATTTGCATAATAAAAACTGACTTTTCTATGATCTCATGAATGGTTATGTTTTGGCGCCAAATAGCAGACGCTGGACGGGAAAAGTCGAACGCTGTTGTTTATTGACACGGAGCCTTTGGGGATAATTCGGGAGCTGTGCAAAGCGCTGGTTTTCTATCCACCTCTATTCACAACCGTTTAGCTATCGAGAAAAGGTTTTTTACCTGTTCCAAACATTTTTTTATGAAAGAGATACACACAATGACATATGAAACACGTATGGGGGTGCTAGCGTCGGATAACGAAATTTACCGATCGCAGGCAGAAAAATGGTAGCGGTGGTTTGTGGGCGGCGATTTATATCAATTCAAAAATCACTGATCGGCTTTTTCTGTGTGTCTGGTCTTCGCCGGACATTGCCTGAAAAAAGCCTGCAGTCCATGACCTCGGCTATAAGACGGGGTCATTTTGGAGGGAAAAATCCTCGTCTTATAGCCGAATTTTTACGGGAGGCCGAGCTAGGATTTTGGTGAATCACGCGGCTGTTGTTGTTGTATACGTCACTTTAGTGCAAAGTAGAAGTAAAACAAAGATCAGGAATTGATACAATTAACTTACTCCACCCATAAAAGACACTGCCAGCATTTACAAGATTGTGTAAGAGAGTGAAAACCAAAACAAACTTTACCATGGCCAACTACCGATATCTAGCAACATTTCAGGTTGCAAAAGATGACAGTCACAAATAAAGTGACTGAGGCCATCAATCTAATACAACATTTAATAGCACTTTCAGATAGTATCTTTATTTCCCCTCATAACATTGGGTCAATTCTTTTAAGTACCTTTGTTTTGTAAGTAGGTTAAATGATATTTACCCATGAAAACTCCCTTCTCTTTTCCATATATATTGTGGTTTTTGCCAATTACCAGTGTGTTTCAGATTGCTACATAATATATCGTGATACGTATCGTGATACGCAGTAACCGTATCGCGATATATCGTGATACGAAAATTCTGACAATACCCATCCCTATGTATCGTGCATCGGTAGCAACTATTTCTTTCACTCTAGCAACCATCTTGGCAGATGTTGCTCTTTTCTGCCGACGATCATATGGTGCATCTTCTGTTGAGCCAAGCCCACAGCTGAATTTCTTACACCAATGAAAAACTGTCGGAAAAGACATTTCATTATGCCCATAAACCAAACATATTTCATCAAAAATGTCTTTGCACCGTATACCAAGAATACAACGATTCTTAATATAGGACCTATTTCAACGGCGTACTCTGACCTTCTTCCAACCATGTTTTGTATACAAGAGTAGACAGTGTTTATCGAACGATATACATGGCTAAAGTGGACCTATTTTAACAGGTTTGGTATCAATATATAGGTAAAATGTTTTTCTACGCTGTGATATTTATTTCTAGGTGATTTTGGCGTTAGTGCATGAGAAAACATTCTACTTGCATTCATATTTGAACCGTCCTCGTACCAATGCAATATCATTGGTGGATATTTTTCCTTAACTTATTGTTTGAAAAATATGTTGAGGGTACTTGTTACATGAGGCAATTGTAAAAACATACCCTCAATACATGTTTTTAAGGAGAATGTCTCATCTGAGCCTACACTGTTTGCTCCTGCATGTCTGTCCAAGAACATATGGTAAATATGGTAATCAAAAAACCTTAACAAAGTGGAGAAATTTTGGTACCAAAATGTTCCTTTTAATTTAATCTAAAACAAAAAGCATACCCACCCAGAGTTTTTCATTCAGGAATAACAAAGTTAAGTTATAGACATTTGAACTTCTTAATTACTGTTTCACAGGCTAACGTAGCTTATGTAGAAAGGTGAAGATACCCAATAATTTGGAATGTCATGATGCCAAAAGTTGTGTGTGAGCTGCCCAGTATGGTGGCCCATATGAGACCATATGGGTGCATAGCTCCAGTTAAGGCACTTTTTTGCATCCGTAAAGTATGATATTTTTCTTATTTCTGCATGAAAACATATGTTGTGGGTATTCATTAACACCTCATCAAGGTGGTTCTAATGGGTACCCATATAACATATGTTTTCATACAGAAGCAATAAAAATAATATGTGGATACCCTCTCTAATCTGGGGCTATGTGGGTGCCAATTTGGGACAGACTTCGCCAAGAGTGAGCGAACACAGGAAAGTCTCAGTCTCATAGGGATTCATGTGTGAGGAAATGAATTCTGAAAGGTTTGTGGAAACAAACTTTTGTCCAAAAGGCTTTCTTCACCAATAAACTCAACTAACTTACCATAGTTACAGCCATATCCATGGATACTACCATATCAAACTATGGATACAGGAAAATGGGAAAATTATATTGTTTTAAGTTTTCTCTTAACTCTTCAAGTTCTTCGCAAAATTCTAGAGCAGCAGATAATCTGATTTCTTTCTTAATTTTTCAGAAAAAAACCTTGACATTTCAGTTAGTTTATATGCCAATGCCAAGTCTGATTTTCTCTGTAAAATAAGGAACAAATAATTTGAAAATATTGTCTGCTAGAGCTATCGGTGCTTAATGTTATATGTAAACAGAAATGTTTCAGAGGAAACATTGTCTTCCCACTATTTTGAAAACTAGGTTTAGGTCACCAAGATCTATGGTGCACGCAAGCCATTTTTTTTTTTTTTAAATTACTGTTTTCGGTAGACTGTGACCTTTAAAAAGGTCAAGATCACCAAAATCTAACTAAAAGTACATATTGATCAGATTTCAGACAAGCCAAAATTGACAGTTTTTGTGGGACTTGTGCCCTTGCAAATAAGGTCAAAGTCTCCAAAATCAAATCAAATCTTTGGTTGGTGGCAATAATATATTGTACCAAGTTTGACCAAATTTCATCAATTCCATCACAACTTAGGGTGCAGACAAGCCAAAATTGACAGTTATTGGTGGCTTGTGCCCTTGAAAATAAGGTCAAGGTCACCAAAATCAAATCAAAACTTTGGTAGGTTGCAATGTTATATTGTACCAAGTTTGACCAAGTTTCATCAATTCATATATGAGATAGAGTGCAGACAAACCAAAATTGACTGTTATTGGCAGCCCCTGTCCTTAAAAATAAAGTCAAGGTCACCCAAATTGAATCAAATCTTTGGTATGTGTAACAAGTTTGATCAAATTACATCAATTCCTTCATGAGACTGGGTGCAGACAAGCCAAAATTGACAGTTATTGGGGGTCTGTGCCCTTGAAAATTAGGTCAAGGTCACCAAAGTCTAATCAAATCTTTGGTAGATAATAGTGACTGTACCAAGCCCTTGAAAATGAGGTCAAGGTCATCAAAACCTAATAACTGTTTTCCGCTATTATAGTGATGCAACAATGCAGGTTTGGTCAGAATCAATCAATCTGTTCAGGAGATTTAGTGCTTTAAAGTGCAAAGGCCAACAACAATGTCAAATCAAAAGGGATCTGCATAAAAAACAATAATAAAAGAATCTTACATGTGTGTGTGTGTGGGGGGGGGATGTATTGAGTGTCAATGTCTAGCATCATGAGGCTGGAATGATGCCAGACATTGATCCCGAGGGACAGATATTTCTA
The DNA here is from genome assembly GCA_963580285.1 of Lucinisca nassula. Lineage (NCBI taxonomy): Eukaryota > Metazoa > Mollusca > Bivalvia > Lucinida > Lucinidae > Lucinisca > Lucinisca nassula. Next base: position 156,560,516 of record OY757012.1, on the reverse strand, counting down.
TTTACACCCTAACACCGATGTAAGATTCTTTTTCTTGCATATTTTTCATTTCTGAGAGTGGATTTTTTTTTTACAATTGTGGCTGTCCACCATATTTTGAGAACAATAATAAGGTATTTAGGATGACACTGTTCGTGCAGTGATGTCAAACTTAACAGTGGAGTACATGACATCCTATTCAACCAGTGCACATAAAACTTATGAAAATTCTCAATTTTTATCTTATATCTGTTAAGGATAACCTGGACAGGATAAGAACTTCTATTCTAGGGTTTAGTCTAGCATCACATGAACAAGTCCTTGAAATGAACACCCCCTAAACCCCACATTATATAGAGAAAAAATGTGGCTTTACAGGGCAACCCATTATTTTTCATACTTCTGCTCCAAGACATAGGTTGTGGGTACTTGTTAGAACCATCCACAGCCTATGTTTGCAGTATAAATGAGAAAAATATTACTTATTTTCATCTGAAAAATAGCCATTTAGGAGATGTGAAAAAAATGCACTCTGTCGCACAGGTGTGTTCTCTTAAAGATTTCCTTATCTGGTGTGCTAGAAATTTCAGTCACAATATGATTTTTACTTTTTTTCACTTTCTAAATCAAGGCTGCTCTGAATATCAACATATTTACATTTGCTAACAAACCTCTAGAGTCTGCATTACATTTATTCATTAAAAGACAATCTGAACAAACCACACTTTTAAGAAGGATAAAAAAAGTTGCAGCCAAAGATAAATGCACTCTATATTGCACAGAAAAAGATAGTCACTTTTTGATATATAACTTGAAGATTTTAGCATGAAATCCCATAACGGGACATTAGCAAACATTGCAGGCCCAGATCAGATCATCTGATCACCCCCATCCCTATTTGCAAAAAGTTCAGCAATTTTCTAAATCAGTTTATAAAAATAACTCAACCTGAATTCCCTTAATTTCAAAGTGGAGTCCTGCTATAAATAGAACGGAAGATTATATTCAATTGAAAATGGGCTAAAGGGATGTAACTTACATTTTCGTAACCATTATGGGGAATGGATACACCAGTCAGATTTTTCTGTCATTTTCCGAAGAAAGACAACTTTCAGGACTTCCTGTTTGCTTTTATATAAACTCTGACCTGCATAAAAACAGGTCTACTCTTAAAGGAAAGAATTTTCTCCCCAGGAGCAAATTCTTTCATTTAAGAGTTGACCCCTATTGACTCCTATTGACGTAGGAGACAAGAATACTTTTGCAGGAGTTGCCTCCCCTGAAAGTGAATCCATTACCATTAAGACATGAAGAAAATCTGCTTCTGAAAATGTCATCAGTGTATGCTGTCTGATGCATCGTCTTACAAACTTTCAAACATATTTTTGCATTCAGGCAACAAGTTTGGAGGCTACTCAGACTGCCCCTTGCAACAATGAATTTTAAAGTTGTCAGCAAACAACAAACTTGAAGATATTTGTTGTGACTGATGTCTTAAATGAACACTTTGTATACGCCAGAAGGTGTGAAATAATTTTTGAATGGCTGGTTATTCTGGCACAGAAAATTCCTTCAAAACAGGGCTGTATATACTGAAAGAAGAGGAAACAGTGTCTTCCTTTTAAAAGTAACACTTTAAAACTGGGTCATCATATAAAGATATGGATGGATATGAATTTTCCTTTAAATTCACAAAATGCCTCTTACCATGTGCAGTCCAGTCATCACTTTGGCCATCGACATTATCCTGTCAATCACTCTTTGTGAGGTTAGCTGGGAACCAGAACTTCCTATCTTCTGGTAAAGAACTTTCTGCCATTTTATCTTGTCATCTATTGGCTGGAAACGTAAAGGCAAAATCATAAGGCATAGTCAGTTAGCCCTGGTGCTGCTGAAAATAATAATTCCTACCTTTGCAAACAGTGTAGATCCAGATCAGATGGCTTCTGAAGAAGCCATCTGATCTGGATCTACACTGTTTGACTTTCATTTGGCTATTCTTGAATGAATAAATTATTTCAACTAGTTTGATTGGTTGACAATCAGTAATGTGTGGGGCAAAATTAATTTATTCAGCAGGACAAGGGCTAAAGCTGTTAGTTTTGAGCTGTCTGTGTCTTTTGTCGCTTTTCTTAAGTAACATTTTTTTCTATTGTGACAAAGTTGTGACGTGAGCCTATTTGGGCCCCGTCAAGCGATTTTGGTACTTATTGCCTATGCGAGCAGCGAAGGTTCAGACGAGCCTGCGCATCCGCGCAGTCTCGCCAGAACCTTCGCTGCTCGCTCATACAAGCAGTGAGTCAAGAGGAACCTTCAGACAGAAAGCCATATTCCTGGCCCCTCTGAATGGCTGGGCATGCACAGTTAAAATTTGTCATGACAGAATGCTCGAAGACACAAATTCGCTTGGCGGGGCTCATTTATTATGTTTAGTGGATTATGATCTGACCTCATGATTGCTGGCACAGTACACCATGATGCTGCCCATGACAACTCTATATTTTTAGTGAAATTCTCTCAAGCTTCTTCCATAATGAAACATAATTCAAAATTGTTATATGATAAACAGAATCTTACACTCATGATCATTTCATATGGGGCCTCTGGCTGATCAGTTCATATGAAATGACCAGTACTGTAAGAGCCTGTATGTAAAACTGGGGCCAGTTGTTCAAAACTAACGACGTCGTTAGTTAACATATCGTTAAAACTTTGATCATTAAATATGGCAAATATGCTGAAATTTTTGCTGAAAAATTGTGAGCAGCTTTTGCAGACGCAAAAGCTGCTCACATTTTATCAGCAAAAATACCAAAATTTACATTATTGTACTTGCTAGAAGAGTTAACAATATGACCACTAACGAGCTCGTTAAGCTAACGATGCTTTGAACAACTGGCCCCTGGTCTGTAAAAAGCTTCAATTATGCTGAACTACAGTCAACTGGCAAATTAACAGAAAGTATCCTATTTTTCCGTGATGTGAAATGCTAACAGACTGGGCACAAATACAGAGTGAATATTATAAAACATTATACAGAGTGAAGATTCTTTTAATGAGTTAAAATTTTATGTGCTTTCACTAAAGAGAACATATTTAGGCATATTTCAGTTAAGATTTCTCCCTAAAAACTGTCTCTATCAAAATATATGAATACCATCAAATCTTCTTACCCCTTCTTCTTCTTCCAGTGTGTGTAAGAGATAATCTTCAAGGTCACCCTCTGGTTCCTGAAATGATAAATTAATAATTAACCCATTGTATACTGGTGGACTCTTCCATTGCTATATGTTGTCATATAAGGGGTGGTAGGCCTATTTTATAGTTTTTAGTCTATTTTTGATGGAAAATAATGTCAGCAAATAGTGCAGGCCCTGATTATCATAAGGGAGACAAGTCTTGCAATTTACTGTTGTTTCCCTGTTAAATGACTCCCTTCTAGAGCACAAAATGTTTCCCCTTTGAGTAGACCCTCATTTGGTAGGGCTGGAATAAGATCTTTTGAAAGTGTTGTTTCTCCTCAATGTGAAGTACCCATTTACATTAAAAAATGTGTCATATACCAAAACAGTGCCATATACCATATGAATATCTGCCATATTCCATGCATATTTATATGCCATATTCCATGCATGAGTATTTGCCATATATGATGTGCGAATTGTTATCTGTCATACTTAAATGTATGATTATCCACCTTATCCAATGTGTGATTTGTTGCCATATTCCATATGTAATTAACTGACACATTCTAAGAGTGATTATATGCCTTATTCCATGTTTGATTATTTGCAATATATAATGTATGATAACTTGTTATATTTGATGTGTCCTTACCTGCAGCTACTTACTTTTTTCAGCAAAAAATACAAGTTTATTTGCCACATTAAATGATCAAAGTTTTAACCCATAAGAAACAGAGCAAAACTTCATCTGAAAATGTTGTCTGTTTCTGTCATCTGCTAAATCTGCTTGCAAACATTTTTAAAAATATTATTGCATGCAGGCAAACAATGTGGACCCAGATCAGAGTGCTCCTAAAGGAGCAGTCTGACTCTAGGAGCAAGCTGATCTAGGTCCACACTGTTGGCAAAAATGATTTTTAAAGTAACCAAAAGATGTAAGATGTTTTATAGGTTAATGGTATGTTAACTAATAACGTTGTTCGTTTTGAGCAAATAGGCCCTCAACACCACAACTACTTTACCTGTAAAAGCCTCTGTTTAGCATGCTGCAATAACTCCTGTTCTCTACCACTGAAGAAACTGAGGCCAATCGGCAAGAGACGCTTTGGACAGGCAACATTCAGACTGTTGTGGGGCTCCAGTCTCTTCTTTTCTTTTCTTTTGCCTGTAAGTATATTTATCATATAATGTTGCTATCATTTAATGGATAACTTTCAATTCATTAAAAGACAAGACCAGACATAGAATAAAACATGGTTACTGGCATGTAACATTGTGACACGATCCATGGAATGTTTTGTTTTCTACTGAAATTCTTTTGAACTTCTTCAGCCATAAAATCTATTTTAAAATTGTCTTATGACAAACAGACTCTAACACTCATGGTCATTTAATATGAAATTTACAAAACTTGCTTGCGTCTGTACATTTGTACACTTGTTTGAAAACAATACAGTTATTCAATTAATTTTTATGATTGTGTCACCAAAGAAATCAGTTAACTCATAAAACTTTATTAACAATAACAGATTTATCCATTTATGGAAGATATTACATGCATAGGATATGCAGAAATCAACCCATATGTAGGTAAATGTACTCTGTATACCTGATGCTTATTCAGTCAAACAGAATGTTAAATGGCATTTATAAACACATTCAGGAATGTTGAAATGTTAACTAACATTCAGTGGCATTCTGTGGTAAACAAAGGAAATAATGAAAGAAAACCACAAGTCCTGCATGGGCAGCTTGCATCCTGCTAATTGTCAACACAGCTGACAAACGAGTCATAAATGTGTCCCATCCAGGACCAATCCAACAACCTTCCAATGAGAGTTAACTGTTGTGTAGAGATTGGGTGGAGTATCACTATACACCAGGCCTTTTTATAACACTGTTTATTTTAACACGGTTTTGGATCTAATTTAGTTTACAGATGTATAGATTATAAAGATGTATATATTGCATATTATCCCAAAAATGTATAGGTTATACAGAAAAATGACTGTAAATGGTCATTTTTCTATATAATCTTTACATTTTTGATCAGACATAATATGGTTTTTAAGGGGAATGGGAACACCTGCACATTTTTCTGTCATTTTTCAAAGGGAGACAACTTTCGTGACTTCCTGTTCACTTTCCTATACGCCCTGTCCCACTGAAAAAGGGGTCTACTCTTAATGCAAAGAATTTGCTCCTCAGGAGCAAATTCTACTCTTAATGGTAAGAATTTGCTCATCAGGTGGAGCAAATTCTTTCCATGGAGAGTTGATCCCTATTGACATGGGAGATAAAAATGCTTTTGCAGGAGTTGCCTCCCCTGAAATTGTACCTATTCCCCTTAATTAACACAGATTTAGCTTTTGCCCCAACAATAGTGCTATTAACCCTTGTCCTGCTGAGCCCGGATTTGCCTTACCTTTGAAACAATGTAGATCCAGATCAGATGGCTTCTGAAGAAGCCATCTGATCAGGATCTTCATTGTTTGTCATCCAGTTTATGCATTTGTTGCAATAATTTGCATCATGTAATCTGATTGGTTGATAATCAGTAGTGGGTGTGACATATTTAAATATTCAGCAGAACAAGGGTTAAGAGGTTGTGGTGTACCCTATTTATCCTAAGTATTTGGACATCGCAACTCCTTACCATACTGGTAATGGAAAAAAGTACAATTTGCTACCTAATGTTCTGTCTAAAAATAGTTGGATGAGTTCAAACACTGTAGACTCAGATGAGATGTTGCATTCTGCAGTCTGCAACTCATCTGGGTCTACAATTTTTGCTCTGGCCTTTCTGTTCGAAAACATACTGTAAATACAGTACTTCTAGTTACTCACTAGTCTGTTTCTTAGCCTCCATGCCAGGGTCTATCTTGGCCAGGTTGATCTGTTTGCTCTGACTGCTAGTGGGCATGATCAGTGACATGTTATCTATCTCATTGGACAACACAAAATTCTGCTCTGCTCTCTTGTACATCTGTAAAATACATAAATTTCATAAGAAAAATTGTCGGCACATGAGGTTTGTGTAGACTTACATAAGCCTATGCCTAGAAAATTAAAACTTCAACTGCCTTCTAAACCTTTTAGGTCTTTCTCTCCCTTCTACATATTCAAAAAGGACAGTTCCCCGAAAGAATGTGCACCATACTGGACTAACCACTGATGTAGAAGTCTGCTCTGGAACAGTGAGGCTAGGTAAACTGATTTGCTTAACTTAAAACAGTGATGACTAGAACTGCACTAACATGAACATACGACCTAAGAAGAATGTTTTTCATCAAAAGATGGTCACTTTTGATGATATAAAAAAAACTTTATTCTTTAATGTCATACAGTAAAACCAGTAAGAAAACACGCTTATACAAATACATTGTTATTTTTTCCACCTAAAAATGATAATTTTCAGATGAAAAAAATGTGATATTTTTCTTATTTCTGCTCAAAACATAGATGGTGGATACTCGTTAGAACTGCCTCGGCGAGGGGGTTCTAACGAGTACCCACATTCTATGTTTCTGAGCAAAAATAAGAAAAATAATGGATACCCCTGCAAACCCCAGTTTTCCTATATAAAAGTGGGGTTTAAGGGGGTTAAATTTATATAGGCGTGTTTTGCATGGTGTAATAACTTGAACACTGGTAACTTGTTTAAATCCCATTAGAATTCTTCCCATAACTCCAGATACAGTAAAACCTGTCTTAGTAGCCACCTCTATTAAGCAAGCAACCTGTCTTCAGCAAGCAGGCTTTCAGTTCCCACAAAAAGGAATAGGTATCAAAATTCACCTGTGTTAAGCAAGCACCTGTCTTAAGCAAGCACTTTTTGATTGTCCCATAGGTGCTTGCTTAATACAGGTTGGACTGTATTCATTTATTTAGGATAATTTATGGAGGTTTATCTTGATGAAAGGTTAAGTTGTGTGCACACATTAGAATGGCCTAAAGGAGGCAATTCTAATGAGTACATGCAACATTCCTTTATTTTTATAGAAAATCGAAAATGTATTCATAACTCTTATCCTGCTGTTCACGACAACCCTTTCCTTTGCAAACAGTGTAGATCCAGATCAAATGGCTTCTGAAGAAGCCATCTGATCAGGATCTACACTGTTTGTCATTCAATTTATGAATTTGTAGGAATAAATAACATCAAGTAATCTGATTGGTTCAAAGCCAGAAATGGGTGTGGCTAGACTGAATATTCAGCAAGAGAAGGGTTAAGTCATTCCTATTATGCCTCATGACCTAACGTTAAGATTAACCCTCATTACGAAAACATGCCTATACAAATACATTGCAAACTTTACCACCGAAAAAAACTAAATTTTCAAATGAAAAATTGTGATATTTTTCTTATTTCTGCTCAATATATAGATTGTGGGTGCTCTTTAGAACCGCCTCAGTGAGGCGGTTCTAACAAGTACCCACAATCTATATTTTAGAGCAGAAATAAGAAAAATAAGGTTTACCCCTGTAAACCCCAGTTTTACTATATAAAAGTGTGGTTCAAGGGGGTCAGAATTATATAGGCGTGTTTTCGAGATGTCATAAGTTCAAACTGCTCCGATCTCTGACAAATTTTCATGGTTTCAAAACTATTCGACTTATTGAAGTTTGACTGTACAGTGCAGTTAGAGAGATGGAAATATTTTGGCCTTCTAAACTCCAAACTTGTTCAGGCTATATTCAACAATCTGCAGTACAGTAAACTACATTGACTCAGCTTGGAACACTGAACATTTGTTCAAGATAGGTTAGTTCCAGCCATTGAGGATAATCATCTAGGTCGAGTGGCAGAATGGGGATGTTTTAGGGGTATCTCTCCATCTTATATTAATAAAGGTATGCTGTGGGTACTCATTAGAATTGCTCATTTAGGCAATTCTAATAAGTAAACACAATATCCTTTTTCCGGATTAACTTCCATAAATTTTCAAGATAAAATAAGGAAAAAACTCCCTAAATCATTAAAACAACTGTGAATTGGAGATACATAAAATCTCTATGGACTCAAGAACTCTTCAGTGTTTGCAAAATTAGGGGTTTGTGTTCAGCAGGACAAGGGTTAAGAATTCTACTGTGGAAAGATACTTACAACTGATTTAGACCAAAGTAAGAAGATGTCTGCCACACATGTAGACAGTTCTTCAGCCGCTGCTGTTGGATATTTCAACCAATGAGATCTGTGTAAGTCCACATACTTGATCAACAGTGGGTAGAAGGCATAGATGTCTCGAACTAGTACCATGAAATGCTGAAAATATAAATTTAGTGAAGTACATGGACCACATAAAATCGATTTAAGCCCCCCAGTGGAATTTGTTTCACTGACCATTCCAAGGTGGTTTATTTTTGTTATGGTTTGTCTTTGAGAGTGTGTGTATCGCTTATATATTATTATTTTGTTTTGGATAGCCAATTGGCCATTTTGTGGGAAAGTAACTGATGTTTCCATTAGGGTCTAGTTGTTTCATGTTTGTGTTGCTTTCCCTTAGCTGTCTCTGATGGGAGCTGTGGGTTAATTGTATCGATTTCTGATCTTTGCCTTCACTTCTATTTTTCATTTTGGAAAATGAACTTAAAATTTTATTGTTTAGCTGGGGGAAACAAGAATATCGGTGAAACCGATGGATGCTCCCCGAACGTGCAATAGTCGGAACAGGAAACATTATCCCAGTTAAAGAGCAGTATACTGTGTATACTCACTGTACTTCAAAATGGAGTATAACAAAACCTGTCAGTGGACAGATTAGCTTGCCTGATGGCACTGTCATACAAACTCAGCAACACAAAAGTCCGAATAAATGAAAGGAAGAACTGTTTAATACAAATTATTGAAAACTTACTCTCATACACAGAGGCAATCCTCATAGGACTGACGCCAGGTATGGTTCGGTATTGGGTGCCTTTACATGCATATAAAATATCAGACGGGTTCGAAAATTATATTAAAATCCATCAGCAAATGTAGATGCTAGAGCGATGACAAAGTTTTTCTAAAAATAGCAGCAGTGACCTTGACCCCAGGACCCTGAAAGTCAAACTTGCTTGTGATATTTTCATACCCAACATTTGTGTGAAGTTATATTAAAATCCATCAGCAAATGACGACGCTAGAGCTATGACAAAGTTTTTTCTAAAAATAGCCACAGTGACCTTATCCTTGAGCCCAAGACCCTGAAAGTCAAACTTGCTTGAGATATTATCATACCCAACATTTGTGTGAAATTATATTAAAATCTATCAATAAATGTAGGCACTAGAGCGATGACAAAGTTTTTTTCTAAAAATAACCACAGTGACCTTGACCTTGACCCCAGGATCCTGAAAGTTGAACTTGCTCGAGATATTATTTTACCCAACATTTGTGTAAAGTTATATTAAAATCCATCAGCAAATGACGACACTAGAGCGATGACAAAGTTTTTTTCTAAAAATAGCCACAGTGACCTTAACCTTGAGCCCTGGACACTGAAAGTTGAACTTGCTCGAGATATTATCATACTCAACATTTGTGTGAAATTATATTAACATCCATCAATAAATGTAGGCACTAGAGCAATGACAAAGTTTTTTTCTAAAAATAACCACAGTGACCTTGACCCCAGAATCCTGAAAGTTGAACTTGCTTGAGATATTATTATACCCAACATTTGTGTGAAGTTATATTAAAATCCATCAGCAAATGACGACGCGAGCGATGACAAAGTTTTTTTCTAAAAATAGCTACAGTGACCTTGACCTTGAGCCCAGGACCTGAAAGTTGGACTTGCTCGAGATATTATCATACTCAACATTTGTGTGAAATTATATTAAAATCCATCAATAAATGTAGGCACTAGAGCAAAAACAAAGTTTTTCTAAAAATAGCAGCAGTGACCTTGACCTTGAGCCCAGGACCCTGAAAGTCAAACTTGCTTGAGATATTATAATACCCAACATTTGTGTGAAGTTATATTAAAATCCATCAGCAAATGACACCGCTAGAGCTATGACAAAGTTTTTTCTAAAAATAGCCGCAGTGACCTTGACCTTGAGCCCAGGACCCTGAAAGTCGAACATGCTCAAGATATTATCATACCCAACATTTGTGTGAAGTTATATTAAAATCCATCCATAAATGTAGGCACCAGAGTGATGACAAAGTTTTTTTCTAAAAATAGCCACAGTGACCTACCACTGCAGCTTTAAACAAAGTACCATAACTCTGTGACGAATCATCTAACCAGATAGCACGGATAATATGCGCATCCTCTATTGTTGCTTAAGGTTCCATTGAAGTTTCGTTGAATTTCTGCAAGCAGTTGCTGAGAATTCGCGTGGACATGAACAGTACCCTATATATTCATGCAGAATTCATCAAAGGGCCATAACTGTTGGAAAAATCATCGAACCAAAACACGCAGGTGATATGCGCATCCACCTTCGATACTTAATAGTCCCATGAAGTTTCATTGAAATCCGCCCAGTAGTTTCTGAGAATTCGCGCTGACAAGAGCGGGACGGACGCACGGATGCACGGACTCACGGACGCACGGACGAAGCGGCGACTATATGCTCCCCCGAAATTCTTCGGGGAGCATAAAAAGTACATACTTGTGCAATATCACAGCTTCGTATATAGACATGTTTTGAAATTTGCCAGTAAACAGAAACCTTTTTACAACTATTCATTGTAAGACAGTGATATAAGGAATATAACATAGTTTAAAGATAGATTCCAAAAATATAAAGATTATATAGAAAAATGACCATAAATGGTCATTTTTCTATATAATCTATACATTTTTGAATGGATGTAACTTGTATGTCCATGGCAAAGTCAATGCTTATACCAATGCCTTCTTTCCATCTGGCATCGGCCTATAAAACAAACTGAACAAGTCCTTGTTAAAGCCCCATTCTTGGGAGACTTTAAGCATGGTCTACACACAAAGGCAAGCTTCCCACCAGACTGTACAAAATGTTTTAACTTTTTATCTTCTTGTTAACATATAAATTCTGTGCCTCATGAGGGCCTTCATAGTGCAACAATGCTCCAAAGTGGGCTCTACACTTGACGGGAATAAAAAGAGCAGAATCCAAAGCACTGTTAGTTTAACAAGCTCATTAGTGTCCAAAATGTTAACTGTTCTAACAAGTTCTCTGGCATGTTTGCTGGAAACATGTATTTTTTTTTTTTTGCACAAAAAATGTTAGCATATATGTTCTATTAAATAACCAAAGTTTTAATGACATATTAACCCATTTTGTACCCAAATCCCCCAAAAGAGGTACCTTGGCAAACAGTAAAGGCCCAGATCAGACGCCGCAGAATCCGACGTCTGATCAGGGCCTTCACTATTTCCAAAAAGTTTAGCTATTTTCGGAATAAATTTTAAAGATAACACAACCTGTCACCCCTAAAATTTGAAATGGACCCCTGCCATATATAAAGAGGAAGATTCCATTTGGTACCAAAAGGGTTAAATGAGAACATTGATAGTTTTGCACCACTAGGTCCAATATTAGTACTTTACTGTTACCTCTTGTACATCTGCCTCATAGTCAGAATCCTCTGTCTGCTGCTGTGAGTGTTTATGCAGTATCATCTGTTTCTCCTTCTGGTCTACGATCATGGCATTCTCTCGTAGTTTCTTGGCTATAGGCAGGAAGTGGTCCTGTATCATGTCAGGTGTTGAGTTGCCGATGATGGGCTGTACTCGTGCTGTTTAATGGAGGAAAAATTGATTACAGTAAATCTGTACTTGTAAAAATATTGGCATGGTGGCCATACTCGTCATGTGACCCAGTCCTTATGAACAAACATTTGTTCCCCCTTCCCATAGAGGCTCCACATATAATTTGATTTCAATCAATGCAGCAGTTTAAGTGTAGAAGAAAAAAATAATGAATCTGAGCAATTCAGGACAAAGGTCAGTGAATGTCCTTGACCTTTGGAATTGATAAACTTCCATTCAGCTGATTGCAGATATCGTTTCTGATGCCACAGATGTACCATGAAATAAAAAAATCTACTGTTTTGCCTTTTTTCCATACAAACTTCTAAGTGACCAAATTTGATCTTGCTGTAAAACAGGCCAAGGTCAACCAAAGGTCATCACTTGAACAAACTTGGTAGGGCCCCGAGTCCCCGATGCCGCATACCAAGTTTCAAGGTCATCGGCCATTTGTTCCTGAGAAGAAGATTTTCAATGGTTTTTACCATATATGGGCATGGTGGCCATATTGGTAATGTGACCCAGTCCTTATGACCAAACTTTTGTTGCCCCTTCCCATAAAGGCTCCACATGTAATTTGGTTTAAATTGGTCAAGTAGTTTCAAAGGAGATGTCATTTGAAAATGTTGACGATGTAGATGCAGACACAGACGCAGACGACGACAGACCACTGCCTATACTATAAGCTCCCCCAGAGCCTCGGCTCTTGTGAGCTAAAAATAATTCTGCAAGGGAATAATCTCATACAAACACTTGTTTTTCTTCAACGCTTTCCAAATTTTCGGGTGTCTCCCTTTCCTCAGGGTAATCACATGGAACTGCTGGCTGCATGTCTCAAACACTGGGAGGCCATATTGCAAGTAAAGAGCAGTGTCCACATAGCCCTGAGGAAGAGTGGAGACCCTTGAAATTTTGGAAAGAGTTGTTAGTTAAACTTTAAACAGACATTCAAACAGAGAATCAGTCCTTGCCCATCAGAGCTTGAAGAAATAGATGGGCTGCATGATGCTTCCATGCAGAGCTGAAACCGACCGCACACAAGTACTGGTAAACCGCTTAGAGGATCTAAGCCTTACCAGGCAAAGCGGTGCGAGTCGGACTGTCCATGCTTATAAACCATATTTGTTTTATTGGGCGACAGGACTTGAGATGTCATTTCATCTCAATGTCGGGTAAAAGTCCCACAAAATTGGAGGCAACGTCTCCAAAATGACCTATGCAGTGTTGATGGGGACATTAAACCTCAAATCAAACAAACAAATCAAACAGAAATTCCGGGGGAATTTTTAAAGAGGAATGAATACCCTGGCATATTCTTTTGCTATTTTCACAAATAAGACAATTTTGGGGGGACTTCTTGATTCCCTGCCAGTACACTGCACCTCCTACATTACGAAAACATGCCTATCCAAATACATTGTAAGTTTTACTGCCAGAAAAGCAAAAATTTTAAGATGAAAAATTGTGATATTTTTCTTATTTCTGCTCTCAAATATAGATTGTGGGTCCTCGTTAGAACCGCCTTATTGATTGTGGGTACACATTAGAACCGCCTCAATGAGGCAGTTCTAACAAAAACCCACAATCTATATTTTAGAGCAGACATAAGAAAAATAAGGTTGACCCCTGTAAACCCCAGTTTTACTATATAAAAGTGGGGTTCAAGGGGTTAAGAATTATATAGGCATGTTTTGTGATGTAAAATGGTGGTCTATCAGACCATTACTGAAAAGGAGACAAAAAATATGCTTGACAGAGTTGGTTTCCTGAAGGTGTAGGCATTCACAATAAGCTACAATATAGTCATTTATTGTCTGATAAGGTTGATCATAATCAGTCAATCAATCCATCAATCCCTCTGTCCGTCCACCAACCCACTTACCAGTCAGTCAGTCAGTCAGTAAATCAATCAATCAATCAATCATTAACCCATTTTGTAACGGAAACCCCAAAACAGGTATTGGGTAAACGGTGCAGGCCCAGATCAGACAACGCATAATCCATCATCTGATCAGGGCCTACACTGTTTGCAAAAAGTTCAGCCATTTTTCAAATAAAATTTGAAGAAAACACAACCTGACATGCCTAAATTTTGTAATTTACACCTGTTATATATAAAGGAGAGGGATTCCATTTGGTACAAAAAGGGTTAATTAGGGTTCCCTTGGTAGGTCTTCATAAAGCAATTGTAGTGGGTAAATCAGTTGAATCCCCTCACCGCACCAAATGAATATGTAAACTCACTGGCTATCCTGTTCATCCAAGGGGCATCCTCTGCCCCGACATTGTTGTGTATAAGCCTTAAAACATTGCGGAGTACATTGTTCATCAGTTCTTCAGTGACTGTTGTGACAGCATGACCACTGCAAGGAAGAAATATCAATGTAACCAATATATTCATTACTCTTAGTTCACCCTTAAGACACCCCAAAAAAAACGTCTGAAAATGTTGTCTGCTTATGTCGTCTGCTGAACTTTCTTGCAAACTTTTTAAAAATATTTTTGCATACAGGCAAACAGTGTGGACCCTGATCAGACTGCTCCTAGAGGAGCAGTCTGATTCTAGGAGCAGTCTGATCTGGGTTCACACTGTTTGCAAAAATGACTTTTAGAGTAATAGGCAGATGGCAAAGCAGACAACAATAGTCGTAATTGGCATTTTATGGATTAAAAGTTAGACAAGCCATACATATGTTGGTTGAATTCTACAAAAACTCATCATTACAATCATACATCCTAGAATTGTTTCAAATCAAGAAATTTTTCTAATGAATTTGTTTTAATATTCTCTTAATTCTGCTCCAAAAATGCATTGCAGGTTCTCATTAGAATTTGCCTCAGTGAGGTTGTTTTATCCCCGGTTTTCTCTATATAAGCTGGGGTTGACATGGGTGTTCATTGTTAACCCTTAAGATACCATGAAAAATACATCTGAAAATGTGGTCTGCTTATGTCGTCTGCTGATTTTTTTGCAAACTTTTCAAAAATATTTTTGCATACAGGTAAACAGTGTGGGCAGTTGGATCTGGGCCCAAACTGTTTGCAAAAAATTACTTTTAAGGTAACCAGCAGATGGCAAAGCAGATGACCATGATAGTGATTGGCATTTTATGGGTTAATGTGATGAAAGATAGAGAAAACAGACTAAATGAGAATAAACAACTCTGAAGCTTAGGTCAAAGACTTGCTCTCCCCCTCCACAAAATTACTCTCTTTTAAGTGAAACTATTAAGGGAGTTAATCATGGTGGTCAGTTAAGCTGGATGTTATAATCGACTCATATGCTTATTTTGACTGATAAACCCTTGTCTTGCGACAATCCCAACATTTCCAAACAGTAATGGCTTCTTCTGGCTCCTGAAGAAGCCATCTGATCAGGATCTATTCTTATTACTAATTCATCATATCACATAATTTGATTGGCTGATAGTAAGCAATGGCTGTTGCAAAAATTAATTTATTCAGCAGGAAAATGGTTAGGTTAGGTTCACTGGTACTTACCCTTCTGCAAGTAACTCTCCATTCTTCAACCAGAAAGGGAGATAACTGAAATACGTAAGAATACAAATCTTAAGTATTAGAAAATAGGATGAGGTGTACAATCCAGGTACATGTAGGTAACCATGTTAATCTTTCCACCCCTGGGTTTCTGACTTGGACTATTCCAGTTTTGAATTTGGACTCATCCAGTCTTGTAAGTAGGCCATCATGAAAACCCGCTGTATACAGTAAAACTGGGTGTAACAGATGAAAAAATGCTATTCACCTTTACCCGGCCGGGGATCGAACCCGGGTCGCCGGATTGGTAAGCAAACACTCTACCATGTCGCTATAAAAGCCGGCTTGTACCGCAAGGCAGTACAAGTGTGCTATATACCTATACCCTATGACATTCTCACCCTCCACAATGAAATTCGTCCCCGAATTTCTGGGAGTCCGAGAATCACGTGAAATGATACTCAAGGAGTTTTTATACACATATGTGGGTTATTTACGGTGGGCGCCAAATGTAACAGATGAAAAAAATGCCATTCACCTTTATCCGGCCGGGGACGAACCCGGATCGCCGGATTGGTAAGCAAACACTCTACCACGTCGCTATAAAAGCCGGCTTGTACCACAAGGCAGTACAAGTGTGCTATATACCTATACCCTATGACATGGGGTTTCATCATCATCATCATCAACAACGGATTTTTGATTAATGTGCAGGTACAGGGGCAATGTCCACATAAGTGGGTCCCCTTCCAGGTAGCTGGCTTGCTGCACGCATGCCAAATCTTACACCAGATCTCCAGGCCTGTCTATCATGAGGATCGATAGCAGAGAGCTTCCATTCTCTGCAATCTCTTTCTGTCAGCTGCTTCCAGGTCATCTTGGGCCTTCCAGGCCCCCATTTTCCACCTACCTGTATGCCACAGGCAGTCTTGACTGCACAGTTGGAGCGTTCCACATATCCATACCAGCGGAGCCTTCTCTCTTTCATGATGAGGTCCAGGTCCTCAATGCCAAGACGCTCAAGTAACTCACTGGACCTGATGGTGACAGTGTCCTGTGGCTTGACATTGCAAATCTGTCTGATCATTGCCCTGTCATTTGGCTGAAGACGTTGGAGGTTTGGCTTTGTCAATGGCCACGTCTCACTGGCATGGAGCATTGCACTCAATGTGGTTTACAGGGGTATACATTATTTTTCTTATTTCTGTTCTATATCATAGATTGTGGGTACTCATTAGAACCACCTCGATGAGGTGGTTCTAACGTATACCCACAATCTATATTTTGAGCAATTATAGATTGTGGGTACTCGTTAGAACTGCCTCGATGAGGCGGTTCTAACATGTACCCAAAATCTATATTTTGAGCAGAAATAAGAAAAATATCACAATTTTTCATCTGAAAATTTTTGTTTTTTCGGCGTTAAATTACAATGTATTTGTATAGGCATGTTTTCGTAATGAGTTAAGGTAAGATCACTGGCAGGATGACAAACAAATGTAGTTCCTCAAGAGATGGCTCATTATGAGTCATAATGTACATGTATATGCATCTGCAACATCCGTAGTGTTAAGCTTACTTCTGCTGTAAAGCCTTGCATAAGCCACTGCTAATATGTCTCTATTAGAAATTCTGGTATAGAAAAGAATTTCACCATATAGGATGTACAGTTGAAATTCGATAGGTCAAACCCCTTTGGGACAATGAATATTTGTTCGAGAGAGGGTAGTTCGAGCCACTGAGGGCTACTGTCAAGGGGCATAATGGAGATAACTTTTGAATATCTTCAGCGTGCTATAACATAAATATATTCTGTATGTACTCATTAGAATTGCCTCAATGAGACGATTCTAATGAGTACACACAGCATACATTTGCAAGATAAAGTCCCCCTCACTTTTCCCTCACTATTTCTTATGTAGAGAAATTCCCGAAGGTCACTAGAACTGAATTTGCATGATAAAGTCGGAATATCCTAAATTTTCCCTCACTATTTCTTATATAGATAAATTCCCTAAGGTCTCTAGAACGGGTTTCAATCAGCCATGGTAAACGAGCCATCGGTGTTCGAGCCATCAAAGTTCTACTGTAGTATAAAGATATTGTTTTTACCATATGTAGTGGGACAGACAGGCTTGAGCAATCAGTGTACACCATGGCAAAGCATGGCATCTCATCAGGGTCCACACTATTTGCAACTCATCAAGCTATTTTTAGACATAATATCCTCTAGTAAATTGTACTTGATAAAAGTTTTGAGCAAGTATAGTAAAGAGCTGAGATGTTTGAATGCTTATTATAAATATTGTAATTCCAATTATTTTTTTAAGGGGAATGGAAACACCTGGCAGATTTTTCCACTATTTTTCAAAGGGGAGACAACTTCCAGGACTTCCTGTTTGCTTTTCTATAAGCTTTGCCTCACCGAAAAAGGGGTCTACTCTTAAACGAAAGAATTTGCTCCTCAGGAGCAAATTCTTTCCTTTAAGAGTTGGCCCCTATTGACATGGGAGACAAAAACACTTTTGCATGAGTTGCCTCCCCTGAAGGTGTTCCTGTTCCCCTTTTGTGTGATTTGGTATCAATAGTGGCTGAACTTTCACAAAGTCAATCTTTATTTTATCAAGAACACAAACAGCTTTGGAAAGTGTTTACTTACCTGCACAACATTGGCAGTGTGACCTCAATGACATGTGGTGCCTCAGCATATTTACCCCCCGACTCGGCCAATGATTCTATTTCCGAGATTATCTTTTCCAAGGGAGGTAATGTCTCCTGAAGCATGTCCATCACCTCTGGAAAATATATTAAACTGAGAATGCATGTGACAACTCAACTCTGGACATGTAAATCAATAAATAACATGAGATTACAGAAACAGTATAGATCTGGATCAGATTGCTTCTTCAGAAGCCACATGATCTGGATCTACACTGTTTGCAAAGAAGGGGCTATCCTGGGTTAAGTTATCATGTTAAAATGTCAGCAATTTATGTATTGAAAAGTACAAGAATAGACATCTTTTTCTTATTACATTTGAAAACATTAATTGTAGGAATCCATTAAAACAGCCCCAAAGAGCCAGCTCCGTTGAGCACCAAACATCCGAGCTTGGAGAAAAAATAATAAGAAATACATAATTACAAACTTCTATATAATACAGTTTTACATATCGTGTTACGAGCCAGGCGTAGCAGAAAGAAAAAGCAAACAAGCCTTTTGGAAAAATTTAACAAAATTTATTTACAAGTTAACTTAAACCTGTAGAAGTAAGAAAATTAAATGTACTTAGCTCTGTTATGAAATATCCTGAATGAATCTATTTTCCTTGATCCCACAGAATTCACAGTCCAAAATGAAAAGTAATATCCTTTAACAATCAAACACAGAATTTAGAAATAACTTTTCTTAAATGCCCAAACATCAAACTCCAAAGTCTGACTCAATGAGAAAAATCAAGCTCTTTTATAGACCCTAAGATTTCTCTAGAACATTCCAGAGGGCTGTGGAATAAGATGAGGTAATTTTCTAAAAATAATGCAACCCAGAACTTTCTGGAAGGTTCTGAAGTACTTTTCCTTGTAAACATGTTGTTTACAAAAATGAAATTAATCTGTGACTCAGTTTTCTAGAATCTTCTATAAAAAGATTAACAAGATATTTATAGCACTATTAGGTCACAGTGGGGTGAAAGTGGGAATCAGAAAAATAAATTCTTATGCATAACACTCCCCCTCTTCGAGGAAAAGAAAGATTTATGTAATAAAGCTTTCTTTTGCTTTAAGAATAATAAAATATTGAACATAGCATATACAATTATATATATCTACAATCCACTTCAGTATGAAAGAAAACACAATTCCTGACACTGCTCAAGCTCTTGAAAGGGCATCAGGGATAATGTTATCTCTCCCCCTGATATGTCTTATGTCTAAATTATACTCTTGTAGCATAAGACTCCATCTGAGCAACCGCTGATTTTTGTTTTTCATTTTATGTATGAAAGTCAGTGGATTGTGATCACTGAAAACAACAATCGGTGCAGCAGTAGGGGTAAGATAAACTTCGAAATGTTGCAGAGCAAGAATCAGAGACAAGCACTCTTTCTCTATGGTAGAGTAATTTCTCTGATGCTTATTAAACTTTTTGGAAAAGTAGCAAACTGGATGATCCACACCATTTTCATCTTCCTGCAACAAAACACTACCTGCACCTACATCACTAGCATCTACAGCTAGCTTAAACTCCTTTTCAAAGTTTGGTGCTAAGAGAACTGGTTCACTCTTGAGTATGGCTTTAAGTTTATCAAAAGCATTTTGGCATATTGCATTCCAATGGAATTTTGTTCTTTTGCTGAGCAAATTTGTCAAAGGCTCAGCAATGACAGAGAAATTATTACAGAACTTTCTGTAATAACCAGCCATACCAAGAAATCGCATCAGCTGTCTTTTGCACGTGGGAACGGGAAAATTTGAGATAGCCTCAACTTTAGCATCAATGGGTTTCACATGACCTTGACCTACAACATGACCTAGAAATGTCAAACTTGCATGGCAGAATTCACTTTTAGCAAGATTGATTGTCAATTTGGCATTACTCAGTCTATCAAAGAATGCTCGAATAGTCCCAAGATGTTGATTCCACTGGTCGTTGTATATGATAGCATCATCGATATAAGCACTGCAGCCTTCCAGTCTCGCAATTACCATGTTTATTAAGCGCTGAAATGTTGCTGGAGAGTTTTTCGTTCCAAATGGCATGACTTTATAGTTAAATAATCCGTCTGGTGTTGTGAATGCCAAAACCTCCTTTGCTCTATCTGTAAGTGGAATTTGCCAAAATCCTTTCAGAAGGTCGAATTTCGTTATGTATTTGGCATTCCCGATGTTATCAATGCAGTCATCCATTCTTGGAATAGGAAAGCTATCTGTTTTACTTAAGGAATTAACTTTCCTAAAATCTGTACACATACGATATGTCCCATCAGGTTTTGGTACAAGAATACAAGGAGAACTCCATTCACTTTGGCTTGGTTCAATAAAGTCATTGTCTAATAGATACTGAACTTCTTCTTTAAGATATTTTTGTTTCACAGGATTCATCCTGTATGGGTGTTGTTTTACAGGTTTAGACCCATTTATGTCCACATCGTGGAATATTTTGTCTGTCCGTGTTGGAATGTCAGGAAATAAGTGTTCATATTCAAAAATCAGCTGTTTCAGTTCATTCCGCTGATTTGGCTCTAGATGTGACAGTTTCTGGTCAAGATTCCGTAGAATGTCAGAATTCTGAAGTTTTGATGATGTGGGATCCGACTTCACTGAATTAATATCCTCACAGTCATTGTCACATGAATTAAGTGGAACAGAGCTAACTAGATTGACTGATGTTAAAGATGTATTGTTCCTATCTATGTATTCCTTGAGCATGTTAATATGACATAGCTGCTTTAGCTTGCGCCTCCCAGGAGTGTTTATTATGTAATTTACGTCACTGATCTTTTTGTCTACAGTGTATGGACCATAATACCTGGCCTGCAACGATTTTCCTGGAATAGGCAAAAGAGCTAGTACTTTATCACCTGGTTTAAAATTCCTTTCTTTTGTCCCTATGTCATATAGCTGTTTCATTTTCATTTGGGCTGACTGAAGATTGGTCCGAGCAGCCTCACAAGCTTTTGAAAGTCTAGTTTTGAAATCGGACACATACTGAAGTAAATTCAGGGAGGTGTCATCATTGGAGAGAAATTTCTCTTTGAGAAGTTTCAAAGGACCACGAACTGTATGGCCAAATACTAATTCAAATGGACTGAAGCCAAGAGATTCTTGCACAGATTCTCTAACAGCAAATAAAAGGAGGTGGATGCCTTCATCCCAATCCTTCTCTGTGTC
Source organism: Lucinisca nassula (assembly GCA_963580285.1). NCBI lineage: Eukaryota > Metazoa > Mollusca > Bivalvia > Lucinida > Lucinidae > Lucinisca > Lucinisca nassula. Next base: position 156,539,231 of record OY757012.1, on the reverse strand, counting down.
AAAGCAATATGATCTTATCATGTTTTTCAATGTTTGATGGAATCTTTCAAGGGCGCCTTGACTTTCAGGATGATAGGCTGATGACTTATACTGTACAATGCCAAGTTTGTGCATTACTTGTTGAAATATTCCAGACATAAAATTTGAGCCTTGGTCTGACTGAATAGATTTAGGAAGCCCAACAAATGTGAAAAACTTCACTAAGGCCTTGACGATTGTCTTAGTTTTGATATTTCTTAAAGGAATGGCTTCAGGAAAACGTGTGGAAGCACACATAATGGTCAAAAGATATTCACAGCCGGACTTAGTTCTGGGCAAGGGACCCACACAGTCTATAATTATTCGACTGAAAGGTTCATCAAAAGCAGGTATAGGCTGCAAATGAGGCTTAGGTATAGTCTGATTGGGTTTTCCTACCATTTGGCATGTATGGCAGGACCTACAATGCTGAGAAACATCTGATTTTAACCCAGGCCAGTAAAAATGATTAAGAATCTTGTGATAGGTTTTATTTACACCTGAATGTCCTGACATGGGAGTTTCATGTGCCAAGTTTAATATTTCGGGACGGTAAATCCGTGGAACCACTATCTGATGGTTGACAGTCCACTCGTCTTCTGCTGAGACGTCTGGTGGACGCCATTTTCTCATAAGAATGTCATTTTTGACATAATAACAGACTGGGACCTGAGATACTTCCTGCTCATCTAAGGCCCTTTCAAACAAAGGCGAAATCTCAGGATCCTTGTGCTGTTCTATAGCTAGTTGAGACCCGGACATTTTGTCATGGCCTAGATCGAAAGATGAGTTATTCTAATGAAAATCTGTCTGCTTATCAGGCAGGCTTGAAGACAGAGACCTTGTTATCTCGTCATTAAAAGACTGACCCAAAAAGGTATCAGTAAAATCAAAATCCTGTTTCCCTTCAGTTTGCTTGGCCTTACGTGCCATAGCCCTTGTGACTGCACAGGACGGATAAAGATCAGGAATTTCCTGCTCAATGGGATCAGGTGGTTGATCAGTGGAAGGATTAGTAGTCAAAAGTGGGTTTACCACAACCTTATCTCCAGCTAAGTCATTGCCTAGCAACAAATGAACACCTTTAAAAGGTAAAGAAGGTCTAATACCAACAGCCACTAAACCGGATACCAAGTCTGATGACAAATAAACGTTATGAAGCGGAACATTAACAAATCCACATTCCACACCCTGAATAAGGACACTTTGGCCCAAAGAAGTCTTCTCAGAAAAAGGCAGAGTATCTGCAAGAATAAGAGATTGAGAAGCTCCGGTATCTCGTAAGATTTTGATAGGGGTAGGAAGGGCATAACTGTCACCATTTAGTGACACAAAACCATCTGATAAGAATGGTTCATAAGTATCCATAACTGAATCAGTCTCAGATAATTTGATATCAGAAAGAGTTTCCTCCCTTACACAAGACTGTGGTTTTGGCCTTATAGAAGTCAAGCCTGTAGGCTTAAGTTCCTCTTGTCTTTCTCTTTCTTTCCTTCTCTTTAATTTTAAACACTCAGAGATCAAATGACCTGTATTTTTACAATAATAACAAACTACTTGAGGTTGAGATAAGGGATTCTGGTCTTTGTTTTCACCAGAAGGTTTGGAAAAATTCTGTCTTCTGTTTTCACCAGAAGGTTTGGAAGGATTCTGGCTTTTATTTTCACCAGAAAGTTTGGGCATAGTACTAGATGTATGGCTATAACTACCAGAAGGATTACTGGGATAGAATCTTGGACCTGTCTGTGGATTATAAGGTTTTCGAGGATAAGGCCTGTTCACAAATGAGACTTTATGAGTCAAAGCATAATCATCTGCCAAACGAGAAGCTTCCTCCAAAGTTTCAACCTGTCTCTCATCGAGAAAAGATTTAATGTCTGAATTTATACACCGTTTGAACTCTTCAACAAGGACAAGCTGTCTAAGTTTGTCATGATCAGAGCCTACTTTTTTAGAAGAACACCACCTATCAAAAAGCTGTTCTTTGGTTCGAGCAAATTCTACATGGGTCTGGGACATTTCTTTTTTACAGTTCCTAAATTTCTGCCTGTAAGCCTCAGGGACCAACTCATATGCTTTAAGAATAAGCTCCTTAACCAGATCATAGTCTGAGCTTTGCTCGACAGTTAGCTGAGTGTAAATGTCTCAAGCCTTTCCAACAACAACGCTTTGCAAAAGTAAGGTCCAGTGCTCTTTTGGCCATTTTAAATTTTCTGCAACTTTTTCAAAATGCAAAAAATACTTATCTACCTCTTTTTCCTGAAATGGCGGAACTAATCTGATGTGTTTTGTGGCATCAAAGTAACTACCAGAGTCAAAAACAGGGGTAGGTTTCACCCTATCCTGACCCTGGAGTTCCATTTCCTTCATATTTAATTGAAATTGCCATTTTTCTCTTTCTATTTCAAGTCGCTCTTCTTTTTCTAATTTTTCTTTCTGAAGGCGTTCCTCCATTTCTCTTTGTTTTTCTTCCTGTTCTAATTTTTCTTTTCGAATTCGTTCTTCCATTTCTAATCTTTCCATCTGCATTTGTCTCTGCATTTCTCTTTCTTTTTCCTTCTCTCTTTCTTCCATTTCTAATCTGAACTTCTCTAATTCAATTTGCCTTCCTATTTCAATTTGTCTCATTTGTAATTCAGTATGTGAAACCATAATGAGAGACAAAGCAGATGGATCGAAAAGTTCTTCATCAACAAAAAACTGTACCAAAATATTCTTAATTTCATGCTTCTTCATGCTTGTTTTGACAGCAGTGACCCCATAATGGGAAGCAATTTCTAGCAAATCTGTCCTTTTGGCCAGATTAAACAACTCCTGAGTAGGCTGAGCCAAAAAGCTTCTCAAATCAAACGACATGTTTGCTTTTTGTTTGTTTTATAAAGTGTTTATGGAAATATAGATTGAGGTTAATTTGACAAAGTTTTTTTTTTTTTTTTTTTGAAACGACAAGCCCAACAAAAATTTCACATGAAATGACAAGTACTATTTCACCTGAAATGCCAGTTCACATGAAATGACAATCCCCTATATGCCTATAGGGAAATACCAATCTTGTGAAGCAACTGCCAAATCTATTTGATAAGAAATGACAATTACCTGCCGTCACATGAAATGTTGGTTTTAAAATGCTCAAATGGTTTTATCCCGGACGAGCCCCCAATTTCTGTTACGAGCCAGGCGTAGCAGAAAGAAAAAGCAAACAAGCCTTTTGGAAAAATTTAACAAAATTTATTTACAAGTTAACTTAAACCTGTAGAAGTAAGAAAATTAAATGTACTTAGCTCTGTTATGAAATATCCTGAATGAATCTATTTTCCTTGATCCCACAGAATTCACAGGCCAAAATGAAAAGTAATATCCTTTAACAATCAAACACAGAATTTAGAAATAACTTTTCTTAAATGCCCAAACATCAAACTCCAAAGTCTGACTCAATGAGAAAAATCAAGCTCTTTTATAGACCCTAAGATTTCTCTAGAACATTCCAGAGGGCTGTGGAATAAGATGAGGTAATTTTCTAAAAATAATGCAACCCAGAACTTTCTGGAAGGTTCTGAAGTACTTTTCCTTGTAAACATGTTGTTTACAAAAATGAAATTAATCTGTGACTCAGTTTTCTAGAATCTTCTATAAAAAGATTAACAAGATATTTATAGCACTATTAGGTCACAGTGGGGTGAAAGTGGGAATCAGAAAAATAAATTCTTATGCATAACAATCGTCAAGTCTAAAAATGCATCCGTAAAATGTATAATTAATATAAGAAAATGGCCACAAATCTGCATTTTTCCATGTAATTTATATATCTTTGTTTGGATGTAACATCACGAAAACACCCCTATATTATTTTGATCCCCTTGAACCCCACTTTTATATAGAATAAAAGCACCGCAGACACTGCATAATACCCCGCCACTGCTAAGCAATGTAACTTATTTGAAAATATATCAAGGCAAAATAACTAGAAAGGGGATAGCAGAGATATGATCCGCAAGTTTAATCCAAATATTTCATATAGTAAGGGAACTAGAGGCCAAAAACTATTTTTCAGATACTGAAAAGGGACAGATGGACAGACAGACAGACAGCAGAGGGTGTAGAAGTTTTATCCATATATTTCAAATAATAAATGAACTATAGGCCAAAATCCCTTTTTTTTATATATTTCAAGGGCAGATAACTCAATTGATGGGAAAGCCAGAGTTATGTTCCTTTGCCACAGTATGTAACATTTAATCTACTACATATCTATGAAGTTTCAGCAAGATATTGTAAATAATAAAGGAACTACAGTCTAAAATGCATTTTAAATACTTCAAGGGCAGATAACTCAAGAACTGGTATAGCCAGAGTAGCGGTCCTTGGCCACGATATGAACCATTAAGTCCTCTATATATCTGTGAAGTTTCATCGAGATATTCCATATAGTAAGGGAACTAGAGGCCAAAAACCATTTTTCAGATATTTCAAAGGCAGATAACTCAATCGCTGGGAAAGCCAGAGTCATGTTCCTTTGCCACAGTATATAACAATTCATCTACTACATATCTATGAAGTTTCAGCAAGATATTGTAAATGATAAACGAACTACAGTCTAAAATGCATTTTTTAAATACATCAAGGGCAGATAACTCAAGAACTGGAACAGCCAGAGTAGCAGTCCTTGGCCACAATATGAACCGTTTAGTCCTCTATATATCTGTGAAGTTTCATCCTGATATTCCATATAGTAAGGGAATTAGAGGCCAAAAAACATTTTTCAGATACTGAAAAGGGCAATAACTCTGCTAAAAATTAACAGATTTTGCCCATTAACAATCCCAAACCACTCATCCCCGATACCAAAATGTATGCAAAATTTGAACAAAATCCGTGAAAAAATACTCAAGTAATCAATCGGAAACAAAGTGCGGACGGACGGACAGACATCTCTACGAATGGATACTTAAGTGGCTAGACGTCGGCATATTGACTACTTAAGTGGAAAATTCTCTTAAGCGGCAAATTTTTGCCACTTAAGTACCAAAATTACGGAATAAACCCCATTTGGACTCACGAATATATACCTAAGTGTCAAACTGTCCAAATTTTTTGCCCCCTTAATGTCGTTTCGTTGGTGCGGACAGACATACGGACGGACGGACACCGCAGGGTATAACATAATACCCGGCCACTATCGTGTGGTAGGGTATAAAAACTGGGGTTTACAGGGGTAAACCCTTTTTTTTTTTATTTCTGCTCTAAAAAATAGATTGTGGGTACTCGTTAGAACCGCCTCAATGAGTTGGTTCTAACGAGTGCCCACAATCTTTATGCTCTAAAAAATAGATTGTGGGTACTCATTAGAACCGCCTCAATGAGTTGGTTCTAACGAGTGCCCACAATCTATATGCTCTAAAAAATAGATTGTGGGTACTCGTTAGAACCGCCTCAATGAGGCGGTTCTAACGAGTGCCCGCAATCTATATTTTGAGCAGAAATAAGACAAATATCACAATTTTTCATCTTAAAATTTTCATTTTTTCGGTGATAAAGAGTGCAATGTATTTGTATAGGCGTGTTTCGTAATGCTTAGTTGTTTAATTAACACCATTTCTGCTTCTGACTCTAAAATCAGTATCATAAAGAGGTTGTCGTGTACAACTACATGTATATCAAAAAACTGTTATATGATATATCTCATTTTGGAAGTCATGCACCATCACATTACATCATACTGGGATGTTATCCTACTGACATTAACCCTTTTTGTACCAAATGGAATCTTCTTCCTTATACTTTTTATATAGCAGGAGTCCATTTCAAAATCTAGGGGTGTCATGCTTTGTTTTCTTCAAAATTTGTTCGGAAAATGGCTGAACTTTTTGCAAACAGTGGTGGCCCTGATCATACGCCGCTATCTGCGGCGTCTGATCTGGGCCTGCACTGTTTGCCAAATACCCGTTTTGGGGTTTCCGGTACTAAATGGGTGTGTGTGTGTGAATTCGGGTTTAACGTCGCTTTCAACAATTTTTCAGTCATATCACAACGGTGTCTGGTTGCGACAGGGAGCTCAATGCTCACTTTTATAGTGCTGCCTCACTGAAGTATCATGTCCCAGACACATTACATGATACCACACCCAGTCACATTATCCTGACACTGGGTCGATCAGTCCTAGCTCTACCACGTAAATCTGAGTGCCAAGCGAGGAGCAGCTAGTACCATTTTTAACGACTTTGGTATGTCGCGGCCCGGGATCGAACCCGTGACCTCCTGTTCCCCGGAGCGGACACTCTACCAACTGAGCTATCGGGGCCGGTACTAAATGGATTAAGCCTAACCTTGAGCCTCTAGTGAGTGTTCTGATATCTTCCCTTCTAATCCAAATAGTATGGAGTATCTGTTGTACTTGTTTTTGTTCGGTTCCAAGAATGCCACCGGGAAGCAGCCAGCATAAGAGCTAAGACACTCTCCAAGAACTGGTCGATGTCTGCAAGAGAGAAGATTGTTTATCCAGCACTTTGTTTTTTAACCCTTTTTGTACTAAATGGAATCTTCCTCCTTTTATATAGCAGGAGTCCATTTCAAAATTTAGGGGTGACAGGTTGTGTTTTTCTTCAAAATTTATTTGGAAAATGGCTCAACATTTTGCAAACAGTGTAGGCCCTGATCAGATGCCGCTTTCTGCAGCGTCTGATCTGGGCCTGCACCATTTGCCAGGGTAGCCGTTTTGGGATTTCCAGTAGAAAAAAGGGTTAAATCTTAAAGCACCATAGAAGTTTTTAAAGCAGATGACAACTTTATTTTCTAAATTATTTAAATTACTTAAGGGTTAAAAATTAGACAGAAATATCTGAAAATGACATCTGCATTTGACATGAATGGCAGGTTAAGGGATATCTTTAGTTAGGTTTCTCATATACGATGGCTTTTTGCAGCACTACATTACTGTAAAGTAAAGTAGGGATCTCAGGGGTGGCAATCAAGAGAACGAACTCCAAAATGTGGCAATAGAATTTTGTTCCTGTGACACATCAGGGAACTCTGAAGCTAGTACCCTCGACACAAAAAGGTAAACAAAGGTATATCTCGAAGCATTTTATCACTACTTACTTCTTTATTAGCAATTTATGAAAAAAATCCAGCAGTGCTATTGTGTGTAGGTATGCTTTATCTTTGTTCTCCTTTTTGTCAAGGATTTTCAGGGCTGGAATATAAATTTGCCGTAACTTTTGAACATGGAGCTAAATACTGACAGTTTCTGTCCGCAAGGACCCTGGTTCCATTGGCCATATTTTCATATCTTGATAAGTAATTGTCACAAGCATGAATCTCATGCTGATAATGTTTGAGAAAGTTTCTAGTGTCCACTAGTCAATCTTGTCCAATCAAACAGGACTTGTTGCTGACAGTAAGTTTTTTGGTGTAGTTTTTCATTTTGGTATTTGAACTCAATAGCTGAGTGGATCAATTTACTTTTAAAATTGTTGAATTTGACAGTTTCCTAGTTGTGGAAAGCTGAGTTCAAGTTGACAATACTGACTTCAACACTGTGAACATAGACAGAGATTGAACAAAAATGTGTAACAGCGAATAAAATAGCATTACCTGGATAGTTCTGAAGCTATAGTTTCCCTGCAGCAAGAAAAAGAAAAGAAATACATATGAGAGAGATGCAAGAAATTTCACATATCAGCCAACACTGGAAAATACTTTCAAGAAATTACACTTAAAACAATCAAATTACGGTGAATGGATACGTATGACATATTTTCAACTGTTTTTCGTTTTTTTTCTCATGAAAGTTTGATATATTTATCCTAATTTGCTTCAAACATAAATTGTGAGTGCTTGTTAGCCTCATTAAGGCGGTTCTAACACGTACTCACAATCTACGTTTTTTTTTGTTTGTTTTTTTCAAAACTAAAGAAAACAATTACCCTGTTATTCTCTATATAAAGTGTGGTTTTAAAGGAATTTCAATGCCTGATGCCCTTATCTAGACATAAAATGATCTTTATACATGTAAATGAAAAAACATAATGCTTTTTCTGTTTTTGTTTATAGAAGAGCTATTATAATTAAAAAGAATGTGCATGCTGCAAAGAGTGTAACAATATGCATACCTGTGTAAAAATGAAGAGCTGCTGGTTCCAAGTTTGTACAGAGAATTCAGAATCCTGTAACAGGCCAACTGTATGTCACCAGCTGTAATCAAAAAGAAATAAGATGAACAGAAATTAGCATTGTCATTGTATACCTGTCTATGTTGCATGAAATTAATGAAAATCACACTTGTTTTTATACCAGAGCAGGACAAATGGGTTATTATCACATAGGTGAGGTGACCAGTAAAGGCTCAGGTCAGCCCACAGTACACACAGTCTCATCAGAGCCTTTGCTGCTCTCAGACATTTGTTTGATCGTTTGAACTGTGATTTTACATCCACATCAACACTATTTAGGTCATTTTGGAGATGTTGCTTCCAATTTTGTTGGATTTTTACCCAACATTTGAATGAAATGACATCTCAGGCCCTGCCACCCAAACAAACCGGAATGGTTTATATTTAGGGACAGTCTGACTCGCATCACTTTACCTTGGCAGGCCTAGACCCTTTAAGCGGTCTAGACCCTCTAAGCGGTTTACCAATACTCATGTGTGGTTGGTTTCAGCTCTGTGTGGAAGCATCAGGCTGCCCAATCTATTTCATCAAAGGAGAAAGAAATGACTGCGAGGTTGGCAGCGGCCAACTTTCAAACATGTAGTGGAGACCTTAGAAGAGCTAATTGCAATGATTCATCAAACTAGCCCTATCAGCTGTCTGCACAGGCTCACTGCTAAATTTAGAAAATAATTGGAGGTCAATGAAAAATGGCTGAAATTATCTAGTCTGCCACAGAAAAAATTTTCTTGCACACCAGACAAGGAAATCCGTGATTTGACTCTGGGATAGAAATTTATGTTCTGACCCTGGTGTGCCGACCCAAAATCGAATATAATCACGTGTTTGATAAATGCACTGGTTGATTACGACCTTGTATGCGCCCTCATTAAGGTTGACGTCACGGCACGTTACTTGATGTCACTAAACATTCCTGTAGTGTCAACACAATATGGCAGACGTTGGTAACCCAAGTGACTGCAGCATTTAAAATCCGCGCTAAGAAATGGAAGGGATGCAAGAAAAAGAATCCTATATGGGTGTGAGGGGTGGATAGAAAAATCCGTCCCTCTGGATCACTGTCCGGCATCACTCGGCAAGCCTCGTGATGCCAGACAGTGTCCCTCGGGACGGATTTTTCCATCCATCCCTCACACCCATATAAGATTGTTATAATATACTCCACAGTTTTCAATTCTGCGTTGTATTCCTTGCTTCCAAAGGAATACTTTTTTTTACAAAACATTTGACTGAAAATTTTCTGGTGGCTTATGTGAGAAGAGCCCTCTCCTCATGCAATGAGCTGGTTTATACGTATCTCTTGCATGTTGCTTTTTTACCTCTCAGTACACTACAGTCTTATCTCCACCTGACCCACACCCACACACATACGCCATACTCTCCACCCTATCTTTACATCACCACCACTACCTCAATCTTATTACGAAAACACACCTATACAAATACATTACCAAATTATGGCCAAAAATTAGAAATTTTAAGATGAAAAATTGTGATATTTTTCTTATTTCTGCTCAAAACATAGATTGCGGAGACTCGATAGAACCGCCTCGACGAGGCGGTTCTATCGAGTACCCACAATCTATGTTTTTGAGCAGAAATAAGAAAAATAATGTATACCCCCCTAAACCCCAGTTTTACTATATAAAAGTGGGGTATGAGGGGGTCGAAATTATACAGGCGTGTTCTCGTAATGTTCTTTCCATCCAAACCTGAGAACCTGAGAAAACTCACCAATAAGATCATTTCCAAACTGGTTCAGTCCCAGGTGATCAAACAGAGATGACAGTACAGGCAACAGGACCATATGTACATAGTTTAGACTAGTTGCTCCTCGTGTGATGGTTCCCTTCACATGACTAAAGCGTTCATTCTCAAGATTCTCCACCAGGTTAGCAAGATCGTCAGCAGCATTGTTGAAGAATGGTAGGAGTGATGACCGCACTATTTCTGGGCTATTCTTAACTACAGTCCTGAAATTGTGAAGTCAATAGAGATGACTCTCATGTCTCAACATCTGATAGATTAACCCTTATGCTGCTGAATAAATTAACCATTTTTGTACCAAATGGAATCTTCCTCCTTATATATAGCAGGAGTCCATTTCAAAATTTAGGGGTGTCAGGTCATTTTTTCTTCAAAATTTATTAGGAAACTGGCAGAACGTTTTGCAAACAGTGTAGACCCTGATCAGACACCGCTTTCTGCAGTGTCACCGCTTTCTGCTGTGTCTGATCTAGGCCTACACTGTTTGCCAATTACCCATTTTGGGGTTTACGGTACAAAATGGGTTAACTTAGCCACACTCATTTCTGACTTTCAACCAATCAAATTACTTGATATGGTATATTTATTCAATTTACAAACTACATGGTAAACAGTGTAGATCCTGATCAGATGGCTTCTTCAGAAGCCATCAGATACGGTTCTACACTGTTTGCAAACAAAGGGGTTGTAGTGTTTAGCAGGAAAAGGGTTGAACAACTGCTTTAGTCAAACTTAGTTTAGGGCAATACTGGTTTATCTTGCTAGTTGTAACATTTGCTTTGAACAAGTTGGCCAGCTAGGTTGTAGCACCACCTGTAGATACCTTAGAGAAACCTTCAACTTGTATGACAGCAATAGCTGGATAAATGTTCCTGAACCTAGACTTAGGCTGTTTCATTTAACCAATCTCCTACTGAAAATAAAAGTACTTTATCATCGTTGCTGAGCAGTGGATAACGTCGTGTAATAAAAATTGTATGACCACAGGTGTAACTAGAGCTGTCAGTGAAACTGACTAGGGCCCCGGCAGCGCTATCAGAGGAGTAGGAAAATTTGTGGACGGACAGACGGACGTTCTCACGAACGGATACTTAAGTGGCTAGACGTTGGCATATTGACTACTTAAGCGGCAAATTCTCTTAAGCGGCAAGCCACCTAAGAGCAAATTTTTGCCACTTAAGTACCCAAATAACGGAATAAACCGCATTTGGACTCACGAATATATACTTAAGTGTCAAACTGTCCAAATTTTTTGCCCCCTAAATGTCGTTTCGTTGGTGCAGACAGACAGACAGACGGACGGACAGAGTGATTACTATAGGGCACCCACACTTTCAGTGCAGGGCCCTAATAACACTTTGGCAGGATTAAGTAACGTCATGATGACATCCATGCCAACAAAGCAAATTTTTTGTGGAAAACTTGTCAAATTCAAAGGTGATAAAATCCAATTTATAGTGGTCATATGATAAACAGAATCTTACACTTGTGGTCATTTAATAAAAAATTTATGAAACTCGCCAAAGGCTCGCTTCATAAATATCATATGAAATGACCACTCGTGTAAGAACCTCTATTTTTGCTTCTTGTGGGCCCTTTATTTTCATTGTGTTCTGTTTATTAAACAGATACAAACCCTTTAACTTTACAGTAACAATCATGTGGACAACAGCAGTGAAGGTATGCAGTATTGTTAGCCTGGCATTGACAACAATGATCAATCTAAAAATCACTGGTGATTATTAACCCATTGTGTGTTGGAAACCCGTAAAGTGGTACCTTGGCAAACAGTGCAGGCCCAGATCAGACGCCGCAGAATGTGGCATCTCATCAGGGCCTGCACTGTTTGCTCAAAGAATTTTCCGTCAAAAATAGAATAAAAACAAGAAAATAGGCCTTACACCTCTTATATGATAAATGGACTTGTCCAACATATAGCAATGGAAGAGTCCACTAGTATAGAATGGTTTAAGACTTACTTGGCATCTATAGCCTGTACAAGCACCTGCAGACATCTGACAGAGATATTCACATCATGGCCAAATGCCGTCATCTTGGTTCTCAAGGTGAAGGTCAACTTGGAAAACAGACTGAAAGTAGACGGACAATACAGAAAAATTTCTATATTCAGACCACCTTTGGCACTGTTCAAATGTGGTCTTTAAGACCACATTTTAAGAAGCCCAAAGGTGGTCTCTTACAAGAGGACACTAACTGTAGAATACAACAAGAAACAGAAACTGAAACCTTCTATACACAATAAGCCTTGAATTTAGTGAGTCTCAACCCTTGTCTTGCTGAATATTCATTTAAGCCACACCCATTTCTGTCTATCAACTAATCAAATTACTTGATGTAATTTATTGATACAAATTCATAAACTGAATGCCAAACAGTGTAGATCCAGATCAGATGGCTTCTGAAGAAGCCATCTGATCAGGATCTGCACTGTTTGCAAAGTTAGGGGTTGTCGCTAACAGCAAGATATGGGTTAATTGTTGAATTTTATTGCATAATAACGCAAATCACTGTTGAAAATAAAACCTTGTGTCATAACAAACATGGCTACTCACTGCATAATCAAACAAAATGTTTTTTAGGTGAATGGATACATCTGGATCAGAGGTTATAAAACATTTTTTCATGCTTAACTCACCTGAGCATGAAATTTGTCCTGCTTATAAATTTTAAAATGCCAGCAATTGTTGGCATTTTAAAATTTATAAGCAGGACAAACAACATTCTTTACTGATCTGAGCAGGCCAATTGCCTCATTCTTTTTTATTTTAATAATTATGAGCATTTCAAATTTCATGCTCAGCTCAGTTGAGCATAAAGAAAGTTTTTTTAACTTCGAGGCCTGGCATGCTGCCATTTATTACAAGGAAGATACCTTTAGTGACCTCCTATAGACTTTCCTGTTAATGCATCCAATCTGAAAACTTGGTTCTACAGAAAGTATTCCAGATTTATCATTCACCATAACCCTTATCCTGCTGAATAAATTAATTTAGTCACACCCATTTCTGACCATCCCAAAATAAAATTACTTGATGTAACTGTATTCCTTCAATTTTGTTTGTTTGTTTTGAGGTTTAACATCCCAGTCAACACTGTATAGGTCATTTTGGAGACATTGCTTCCAATTTTGTGGGACTTTTACCTGACATTGAGATAAAATGACATCTCAAGCCCTGTCATCCAATGAAACCAATAGGGTTTAAAAGCATGGACGGGCTGACTCACACCGCTTTGCCTGGGCAGGCCTAGATCCTCTAAACGGTATACCAGAACATGTGTGCGGTCAGTTTCAGCTCTGCATGGAAGTATCATGCAGCCCATCTATATCTTTAAGCCCCGATGGGCGGGGGCCATATTCCTTCAATTCCCAAACTACATGATTAACAGTGTAGATCCTGATCAGTGAAGAAGCCATCTGATCTGGACCTACACTGTTTACAAAGAAAGGGGTTGTAGAATACAGGATAAAGGTTAACATAGGAGCAGATTCTTTCCTTTAAGACAGAACCCCTTTGATAAGGGTGATAAAAAATAGCCATCGGAAGAGATGGCAAATCCCCCGACCAAAAGCCAATATGGCCTTCAGAAGATTGTTCACCAATAGAAAGTGCACCAGAATTAAACCACATATCACAAAAGTATTGCAGTTATGGCCATCGCAAGATTATACTGTCAGGGGAGATAACTAAAAAACCAGGGCACTCAGAAATGTGGTTCTTGCGCATGACATGCCTGCTTAAGCTCATGTAATTCTGCACAAAGTACCATCAATATGTCTCAAAAGGTATTGGAGATATAGTGATCACAAGCTGGTCATACTGTTATATTGGAAGGGTAGATAACTCAAATACCACAGCAACAACAGTTGTGGTTCTTGCACATGACATCCCTTCTGTACCTTGTATACAATTGTGTTAAGTTCCTTCAATATATCTCAAAGGGAGTTGGAGTTATGGCCATCACAAGGTTATATTGCCAGGGGAGATAACTAAAAAACCAGAGCACCCAGAGTTGTAACTCTTGAGCATGACACACCTGCTTAACCTCATGTTCATCTGCATCAAGTACCACCAATATGTCTCAAAGGGTATTGGAGGTACGGTGGTCACAAGGTTGTCATACTGTTGTATTGGAAGGGGAGATAACTCAAATATCATAGCACCCAGAGTTGTGGTTCTTAGGCATGAAGCGCCATCTCAAAGTTGTATACAATTGTGCCAAGTACCATCAATATATCTCAAAGGGTATTTGAGTTATGGCCATCACAAGGTTAAATTGTCAGGGGAGATAATTAAAAAACCAGGGCACCCAGAGTTGTGGTTCTTGCACGTGACACACCTGCTTAACCTCATGTACAACTGTACCAAGTATCATCAATATATCTCAAAGAGTGTTGGAGATGTGGCCATCACAAGGTAGTGATTCTATATTACTGGAAGGGGAGATAACTAAAAAAACATGGCACGCAGAGTTGTGGTTCTTGTGCATGACACACTGTCTCGGCCTTGTGAACAACTGTGCTAGGTATCATCAATATATCTTAAAGGGTATTGGAATTATGGCCATCACAAGGTTGTCACTCTATTTTATTGGAAGGGGAGATAACTCCAAAACCATGGCAACCAGAGTTGTGGTTCTTGTGCATGACACGCCGTCTCAGCCTTGGAAACAACTGTGCCAGGTACCATCAATATATCTCAAAGGGTATTGGAGTTATGGCCATCACAAAGTAGTCATTCTATTTTATTAAAAGGGGAGATAACTAAAAAAGTATGGCATCCAGAGTTCTGGTTCTTGCGCATGACACGCCGTCTCAGCCTTGTGAACAATTGTGCCAAGAACCATCAATGAATCTCAAAGGGTATAGGAGTTATGGCCATCACAAGGTTGTCACTCTATTTTATTGGAAGGGGAGATAACTCCAAAACCGTGGCAACCAGAGTTGTCGTTCTTGTGCATGACACGCCGTCTCAGCCTTGTGAACAACTGTGCCAGGTACCATCAATATATCTCAAAGGGTTTTGGAGTTATGGCCATCACAAAGTAGTCATTCTATTTTATTAAAAGGGGAGATAACTAAAAAAGTATGGCATCCAGAGTTCTGGTTCTTGCGCATGACACGCCGTCTCGACCTTGTGAACAATTGTGCCAAGAACCATCAATGAATCTCAAAGGGTATAGGAGTTATGGCCATCACAAGGTTGCGTCTACGGACGGACGGATGGACGGACGGACGGACGGACGCCAGGCTGATCGCTATATCCCCCGAACCTATTCGGTCGGGGGATAAAAATGTTTGAAACAGTTAATTCTGCTGGGTTGTGTCCAATCTAATATATCCTTATGATTAGTCATTTCAATGAAAATAATAACACAACCATGCATAAGATTATGTACACCACAGACTATAGTAAAAGGTTGATAAACAGTCCCTACCCACCTTGCAGTCATTTCTTTCTCCTTTGATGAAGCCACAGAGCCACCAGCTGCAGTATTGGAACCACTCACAAAATATTCTCTGTGGGCATGGAAATACTTTTCAACAAATGGAAGCACCACCTATCAATATATAGCAAAATAAGTACAACCTGAATACACATTACAATAGAAACTTGTCCAGAGCATACACCACAACCTCTTTATAACACTTCCATTGGGATCCTAAACACTTTTGTTTGGGGTACTAAACAGAAACTGTGTCAGTTAAATAAGAATATCATATCAAAACATAATGTATAGATTATATAAAAAAAATTACCATTGATGGTAATTCTACAATCTATTCTATTATATTTTAGGGGTTCTCGTCAAACCATGCTTATCCAAAATCATGTTATTCTGAACAATGTTAAGAAGAGGTTTATGCATGAATTGTGTTTTCCTTCAGAATTCATCTCCGAAAGAAACATTAAACCACAGTAAATACATATTCAAAGAGATAACATAATTATGACATTTCTGATGGAAGCCAGGTGCTGAAAATTAAATTAGGAGCTAAAAGTTATTGTCGCAAACACCAGAATCAGAATCGTTACAGGTGATATATCAAGGGACAGTCATTCATCAGGGCATTCATATGGGAAGTAAGTCCCTAGCTCTCATCAATGAGGTAAACTTAGCTGCACTATCCCCTGCAACATCAGTTGAGGAAATTTGCATTCCCATCTCTAATGGTCCGAGGGAAGAAGGATCCTTTGTAAATAGCACTTCAAGTAGTAGGAGTCTAAAATGCCAATGAGTGATGATTTTTGAAGTGCCTACCACAACCAGGGGCATAAGGTCATCTGTCGGAATGGTAGCAGTACCCTTTAGACCTTTGTACAATATTGTAAAGTAGAAGTAAAACAAGATCAGGAATCGATACAATTAACTTACTCCACCCATCAAAGACACAAAAGGGAAAGAAACACAAACATTAAGCGACCAGACCATAATGGAAACCTAAACAAAGGAAGGCCATAAGGACAGTTACTTTCCCACAAAATGGCCATATGGCCATCCAAAATAAAAAGACACAAGTGATACACACAGTAAGTAACAAACAACAACATAAATAAATCGCCACAGAAGAACCGCCTTGGAACGGTCAGTGGAAAGATTTCCACTGGGGGGCTTAAATCGATTTTACGTGGCCACAATCCTCGCCCTTACTTAGTCTTACTAAGTCTACTGTCTCTCCTTTCCTAGAGAGGCTCCCATCTGAATGGTTTTAGTATTCTAGTTATACTCCCAGTTTGTATTAGAATACAAACAAGGGTTGTCAGTAGACAAGGCAGTTTGTCTGCACATGTATTGCTGGTAAATTGATTGGAGCTGTGCCTTGAAAAAATGTACTTTACAACACGGACGGACAGATAAGGCTCAAATCAGCCTGTGCATCCATGCAGTCTGATAAGAACCTTTGCTTTCCTCAGGAGTCTTCCATGGGTTCTAGGCTCTTTATTAAACCTTTGAACCTTATAGACTACATGTAGAACAGATACCTATACAAAAAGTGTGGATCAAGATGAGATGGCTCATCCTATACCAAGCCATTTTGTACTGAATGGAATCTTCCATCTTATGTATAGCAGGAGCTCATTTTGAAATCTGGGGAAGACAGCTTGTTATTCTATTTAGATCAGGGCCTGCACTCCATGTATTTGCCAGTGTCCCATTTAGGGGTTTCTCCGTAAGAGCCGCATCATAAGACTTGTTTTTGCATTTAAGACCAATAATGGTGCAGATCAGCCTGCACAATCTAGTAGTCTGGTCAGGATCTTTGTTTTCCCTGCCTGGATACTAAAATAACTCTACTTTCTATGTCTAATTTTAAGACTCTTGCTGAGTAGACCATTTTGAGTTGTTTTTTTTCAGCAAAAATACCACTTTCTGATATTGTACTTGCTAGTACAGTTAACAACTAGAATTTGTTTTTCTACAAAAACACAGATGTCTCCCCCGTTTTTGACTGCTAAGTATAACCTTGACATTGGAGGTATTGAGCTGGGTCTTGTGTGCAACACATCATCTAATGAAGATGAACATTTTTGCATAGTAACTTTAAAAATGTTCATAGAAAAATAAAAAAGTTATTGGCCGTAAACAAAAAAAGCACTTTTTTACCTTTGACCTCTAAGTATGGCCTTGACCTTTGCGGTACAACACATCGTCTCATGATGGTTAACATTTCTGCCAAGTAATTTCAGAATCCATCAAAGAATAAGGAAGTTATTGACTGTCCTTTTTTTACCTTTGACCTCTAGGTATGACCTTGACATTGGAGGTATGGACCTTGGTCTTGCACATGACTCATGGTCCAACTTTAAAGCCTCTAGCTCCAACAGTTTTTGAGATATCTTGCTGACAAGATTTTATTAAAAAAAATTCAAAGAGCAATAACTCTTGAAAGGGGCATAATCCGGATAAGAAAAAAATACGTGTCAGCTTATTTTCCATTAGGTATGCATATATGAAATTTCAAAACCATAGCATACACAGTTCTAAAGTTATGCTATGCATCACTTTTAGGATTCATTACAATGGGCACAAATTACCAAAATGACAAAGGGCCATAACTCGCAAAGTATTTTTCGGAATTTTGTCAAAAGTTAATCAGTTCATATACTCATCACCACCAAGATACTCAACAACTTTCAAGGCTCTAGCTCCAATAGTGTTTGAGATATTTTGCTGACAAGATTTTATTAAAAAAATTTCAAAGGGCAATAACTCTTGAAAGGGGCATAATCCGGACGAGAAAATAAATACGCGTCAGCTAATTTTTCATGAGGAACCCATATATGAAATTTCAAAACCCTAGCATACACGGTTCTAAAGTTGTGCTATGCATCACTTTTAGCATACATTACAATGGGCACAAATTACCAAAATGACAAAGGGCCATAACTCACAAAGTGTTTTTTGGAATTTTGTCAAAAGTTAATCAGTTCATCTACTCATCACCACCAATATATTCACCAACTTTCAAGCCTCTAGCTCCAATAGTTTTTCAGATATCTTGCTGACAAGATTTTATTAAAAAAAATTCAAAGGGCAATAACTCTTGAAAGGGGCATAATCCTGACGAGAAAAAAAATACGCGTCAGCTTATTTTCCATCAGAAATGCATATATGAAATTTCAAAATTATAGCATACACCGTTCTCAAGTTATGCTATGCATCACTTTTAGCATACATTACAATGGGCACAAATTACCAAAATGACAAAGGGCCATAACTCACGAAGTATTTTTGGGAATTTTGTCATAAGTTAATCAGTTCATCTACTCATCACCAACAATCTATTCACCAACTTTCAAGGCTCTAGCTCCAATAGTTTTTGAGATATCTTGCTGACAAGATTTTATTAAAAAAATTTCAAAGGGCAATAACTCTTGAAAGGGGCATATTCCGGACGAGAAAAAAAATACGCGTCAGCTAATTTTCCATGAGGAATCCAAATATGAAATTTCAAAACCCTAGCATACATGGTTCTAAAGTTATGCCATGCATCACTTTTAGCATACATTACAATGGGCACAAATTACCAAAATGACAAAGGGCCATAACTCACAAAGTATTTTTCGGAATTTTGTCAAAAGTTAATCAGTTCATCTACTCATCACCATCAATATAATCACCAACTTTCAAGGCTCTAGCTCCAATAGTTTTTGAGATATCTTGCTGACAAGATTTTATTAAAAAAAAAAAAATCAAAGGGCAATAACTCTTGAAGGGGGCATAATCCGGACGAGAAAAAAAATATGCGTCACCTAATTTTCCATGAGGAATCCATATATGAAATTTCAAAACCCTAGCATACACGGTTCTTTAGATATGCTATGCATCAAAAGCGTAATGGACGGACGAACGGACGAACGAACCAGAACCAATATGCCCCTCAAACTTTTTCAAAGTTGGCGGCATAATAAGAAAGTTATTGACAGAACACAAAAAAGGCCCTTTTTTACCTTTAACCTCTATGTATGACCTTGACCTTTCAGGTATTAAACTGGGTCATGCGTGCAACACATCATCTCATGGTGGTTAACTTTTCTGCCTAGCAATTTCAAAATCCATCTAAAAATATAGAAAGTTATTGACCAAACACGAAAAAAGGCCCCTTTTTTACCTTTGACCTCTATGTATGACGTTGACATTTTAGGTACCAAACTGAATCATGCATGCAACACATCGTCCCATGATAGTTAACATGTTTGCCAAGTAACTTCAAATTCTATTTAAAAATAGGCAAGTTATTGACAAAACCCGAAAAAAGGCCCTTTTTTTTACCTTTGACCTCTAAGTATGACCTTGACCTTTGAGGTAACAACCTGGGTCATGCGCGCAACACATCACCTTATATTGGTTCACATTTCTGCCATGTGATTTCAAAATCCATCTCAAAATAAGGAAGTTATTGACCAAATACGAAAAAAAGGCCCACTTTTTGACCTTTGACCTCTAAGTATGACCTTGACCTTTCAGATACCGACCTGCCTCATGTGCACCACACATCGTCTCATGATTGTTAATAATTATGCCAAGTAATTTTAAAATCCATCTCAAAATAAGAAAGTTATTGACCAAATACGAAAAAAAGGCCCCTTTTTTGACCTTTGACCTCTAAGTATGACCTTGACCTTTGAGGAACCGACCTGCCTCATGCGCACCACACATCGTCTTATGGTTGTTAATAATTATGCCAAGTAATTTTAAAATCCATCTCAAAATAAGAAAGTTATTGACCAAATACGAAAAAAAGTCCCCTTTTTTGACCTTTGACCTCTAAGTATGACCTTGACCTTTGAGGTACCGACCTGCCTCATGCGCACCACACATCGTCTTATGGTTGTTAATAATTATGCCAAGTAATTTTAAAATCCATCTCAAAATAAGAAAGTTATTGACCAAATACGGAAAAAAGGCCCCTTTTTTGACCTTTGACCTCTAAGTATGACCTTGACCTTTGAGGTACCGACCTGCCTCATGCGCACCACACATCGTCTTATGGTTGTTAATATTTCTGCCGAGTAATTTAAAAATCCATCAAAAAATAAGAAAGTTATTGACCGGACACGATTTGCCCATACATATATACATACCAACAAACTTCCAAGGGAGATAATTCAAAAAGTATAAATGCGAGAGTTATGGTTCTTGCGCACTGCACGTCGTCTAATGCTGATTAATATTTATACGAAGTTTCGTGACGATAGCTCTAACGGTTTTCAAGTTACAGAGCGGACACGAAAGTGTGACAGACGGACAGACGGACAGACGGACAGACAGACAGACAGACGCCCGGGGGAAAAACAATATGTCTCTCCGAAAAAAATTTTTTCGGGGGAGACATAATTTGACCACTAACAAGCTTGATAAGCTCATAATGCTTTGAACAACTGGAACCAGGCTGCAAACCTCTAAGACAGGTTTTCTTAAATAAAAATGAGCTAAAGTAATTCAAGTCACCACAACCTCTTTATAACACTATTCTTGGTGTCCATAGCAGAAACCATGTTGGTAAAATAATTTTGACCACAATGTACAGATTATGTAGAAGAATGATCATCTACAATTATTTTTCCATATAATCTGTACATTTTTGGATCCAATTATAAAACATGTTACACCCAGAACCTTGTTATGAACAGTGCTGTAAGAGGTTTAGGTGTTCTATCACCAATAGTTACCTTACTGAAGAATTTCACGTCCTCTGTAGCAGTAGAGTAACTACCACGCCTACTAAACCTTGAACTTGGACGTGTCTGTGTCATACTGACAGATGACTTGTCAAAGTATTCCAGCAGTTTCTCCAGCAAACTGTAAGCAAACCTCTTCTCTGTTGCCGAGACTCCGACCCCACTGTCAGCCTCGGAGTCCTTGCTTGGTCTGGAAGTGGATTTTTTTCGTTGTCCCAGAGAGTTGTCACCACTGCAGAGGTAGGGTGGGTGGGGTGTTAAAAACAAGCACAGGTTAGGAGGAGAGAAAGAAAATATACAATGAATTACTGACACTAAAATACTACATAGTTCATGTCACAATAAATTTTGTACCAGGAAATGGGCAAACAAGACTACCATATGATCCTAAGTATTTGGACAAATCTAATGCATAAGAAATAGTGCAGAATTACACCAGCAGTCTGATCTGGGTCTACATTGTTTGCTTATGCCTATGTGTACTTAAGATCATTACGGTAGTTGCCATATTAAATGATCAAAGCTATAATCCTGCTGTTCACGACAACCTTTTTCTTTGCAAACAGTGTAGATCCAGATCGGATGGCTTCTGAAGAAACCATCTGATCAGGATCTACACTGTTTGACATTCAATTTATGAATTTGTAGGAATAAATTACATCAAGTAATCTGATTGGTTCAAAGTCAGAAATGGGTTTGGCTAAACTGAATATTCAGCAAGAGAAGGGTAAACTAATGACATCATTATTTTTTACTGGAACACATATTCATGTGACATCACTTGAAACATAATGTATAATACTGAACAGAATACTACATGAACTAGATTATAAATATTACAAGTACATGTATTCAAAGCAAATGAAAATAGTGAATGTGATTTGAACAAAAACATCAGTTCCATGTTAAACATAAAGGCAGCCAATGTTATGTGTATGAGTGCATAAATAGTGTCAATAAAATGCAAAGAAACAACAGAAAAAAATGCTTGGAACAGAAAGTAAAAAGTCAAAATGCATACATGTAATGATCAACAGATTTCTTCAAGACATACTGCCCAACCCAATTTATAGCAAAAATTTGGCGACAAAATAATAAACTTTCCCTAACATTAACAGCTATAGCAGCAAATATCCCCACAAGCAAATTGGGAAAAATGTTATCAATCTACAGTGCCCATGCCAGCAAGTAACATAGCCCTGCATGCATACTAGCCTACAGAACATGCAAAAAAACCTTTTTTTAGTATTAATGCAAATATCATTACACACTCGCTGCCAGGCAATTAGTATCGGCCCTTTTCTGGGATATTGGCAACCAGTGCAGACCCAGATCAGATGCCGCAGACTGCCAATGGGGTTTATAAGCATGGACGGTCCGACTCGCACTGCTTTGCCATGGCAGGCTTAGATCCTCTAAGCGGTTTACCAGTACTCGTGTGCGGTCGGTTTCAGCTCTGTGTGGAAGCATCATGCAGCCCATCTATTTCTTCAAGCCCAAATGGGTGGAGCCAGAATAAATTATATCAAGTAATCTGATTGGTCCAAAGTCATATGGGTGTAACTAAATTAATTATTCATTTGGATAAGAGTTAAACAGGGTTTATCAGAACCAAGACAATTTTGATCTATTTCTTTACTGCATGCAAGTAATGCAAGAAAACTAAAATAACAAAAAAATAAATAAATAAATAAAAATAAAATGAACTGGAAAAAATGCAACTGTAAGTAGGAAACCTGCGAGTAGTTTAGAGCCAAATAAAATGGAGGAGAAACTGCAGGGTGCACACTCTGTGGATATACAAATGTTAGAACATACATGTGAGTAACATCAAAGAAAATTAAAATACACATAAGCCCTTCTTAAAAAATGTTAGTATATAGAACAAATTTGAACATAACACAGTAAAAGAATGAATGCCAGCCATGTATCTAAAAAAGGATGGCAGGTCCAGATCAGAAGCAACAAATATACATGTAATTAGTGTGATAAAGTACTTAATTTCCTGTTAGAATCATATGTAGATGGTACTGTTAGAATAGCCTCATTGAGGCAATTCAAACAAGTACCCAGAAATGAAAAAAAATATTGCTGAATCATCCATTTCTCTTAATCTGATCTGGATCTATCAAACAAAATGGCTGATGACATGAAAATGTCATATATCTCGGAAAAAAAATGGTCATAAACTGTCTGATAATCTATGGTCAAATTTCTATAACACAACATTGAGCTCTCATAATGTTTTTTCCTGTAAGAAGTAAGATTAACTATACATAACAGCTTATCCAAGCACAGCCCTGCCTCATACACTTTAAAACAAAATAATGTAACTGAAAAAATAGCTTAAATAATACAAGAAATTCATTGAATTGGCTTTGCTGTAACAGCGGGTGGTGTTAAAAAAATGGGGCTTAACATTTTCAGCCGAGCATGAAAAGTAGATTATGGTCAGTAATGGCAAACAACACTTAGCAGGGTTCATCATGACGGATGCATGTATGACATTTCATTACTCTAGAGGCTTTGGTGTTCAAGAAATAAACCTAACAAGCACAAAAAGTAGGTCAAAGTCGGTAACTACTGCCAGAACTCGGCATGGTGTGGATATGAAGTATCATTGGTCTAGATCTCGAGGCCTTGGTGAATAATAAACAGAGTTGAACACACCAATTAAACACTGTTCAGCCAAGTGTGAAAAGTAGATCAGTGTCAGAAACAGCTGATGGTAAAAGACAGAAAGCATCATAGTATCTGTAATCTGTTGAATTATTTTTCGCTCGTTAGTCCATTTAAAAACAACTCGATTGTCCGCTATGACCTTTTGATTTCTCCACTTGATTGTCCATCACCCGTGTAGTGAGTTTCATTAGCCTGAAGGCCTTGGGGCTAAAGGCACAGACTTAACATTACTGATGCCGACAAAAACAATGCCACCTGCAGAAAGCGATCCCAGAGTTGCTCCTGCCTGCTAAAGCAGTCCTCATAAACACTAGTTTCATGTCATATATTCATCACGAAAACACGCCTATATAAATATGTTGTAAACTTTGCAGCCGAATAAATGAAAATTTTCGGATGAAAAAAATTGCGATATTTTTCTTAATTCTGCTCTAAAATATAGATGGTTGGTACTCATTAGAACCGGCTCATCGATGAGGCAGTTCTAACGAGTACCCACAATCTATACTATAGAGCAGAAATATGAAAAATAAGTTTTACCCCTGTATACCCAAGTTTTACTATATAAAAGTGGGATTCAAGGGGGTTAAAATTATATAGGTGTGTTTTCATGATGTTTTTGCATAGTATATACTGGTGGGAAACAACTCAGCAGGCACTCAACATTAAAATCGATGATGAAACGATGTTGAAACCTTTTGAGTCAATGTTGTGTGCTCGCAGGTTTACTTTTATTACTGTAAACCCAACAAAGAGGGATAATATACAATAAGGAGTAATTTCAGGCTAGATTTTATATTATTTTATAAATTGACTATTCTGTATTGTTCGGAGGTCATACGTATTAACATCGAGGTCAAAAATTAATAATCATGTTTTTAATTGTGTCAATTAATAAAATTGTCATTAATCAAGTATTTTTGTATTGGCCGAGTTACAGGCCCGCGGTCAGCTGTATTGGCCTCAGCCTTCGGCCTCGGGCCAATACAGCAGACCTCGGACCTGTAACTGGGCCAAAATGAAATTACTTGATTAATAACATTATAATATATTGACAGGAAAAATATAAATACCACCTCTTTTACTCATAAAATAAATAATGAGGTCTAGTCTCATGCCAGATTTAATCTGTTATTTAGAAGCAGGGAATAATTATACGTCCTCTGAATCCATCTCTTGGACGTAGTTCCATTTAAGGAGGAGAAATTAGGATAATTAACCCTCACCATGCTCAATATTTCAATACGCTACACTCCTCCCCAATGGTCAGGCATTTGTCATTACGATTACACACCCGTGCGACATCATGCATTTTTTTCACATCTCCAAATGGCCATTTTCTTGATGAAAATCCGTGATATTTTTTTTTATAATAATGCAAATATAGGTTGTGGGTGCTCTTTAGAACCGCCACATTGAGGCGGTTCTAACGAGTAGACACAACCTATGTCTTGAAGCAAAAATAATGTATACCCCCGTAAACCCAAGTTTTCTCTATATAAAGTGGGGTATAGGGGGGTCTTCATTTCACGGAGTTGTTCATGTGATGTGTTGCAAGACACAATTTTTACCATGGATTCAGAATCAGAATGGAAAACAGCATAGATCCTGGTCAGCTGACTCAGAAGAAGGCTTCTGATCTGGCTCTATACTGTTCTAATAAATGACAAACCAGATTCAGGATGGTCAGATTTAGAGATAATTTTCTTTATTTCATGTTGAAGCATGTTGTAGGTGCTTGTTAGGATCACCTCATCAAGGTGACCTTAACAAAAGCTAACAACAGTAGTGATTCTAACAAAAGCTCACAACAGTAATGTGTTTTAGTTCAATTATAAGAGAAACTGTATAAAAAGTATCCTTGTAACACCTTATTGGGAGTAGCTACTAAATGGGGCCAAGTCTCATCATGCCAGAGAATATTGTTTATATACAGGTAGGAAAAATGATATTCTCACTCAACAGAAGTTGTACCACTCGTCAATCTATAAAATGAGCCATCACAGGAAATCCTGTCTTTGCGGGTTTTGGCTGAGAATATAAGAATTTGATATGGGGTTCTGTTGTAGATTAGCGTTTCCAACCCGAGGGATGACCGTGCTGAGAGGAACCGAGGCTATGCCGAGGTTCCGCTCAGCACGGTCATCCTGAGGGTTGGAAACGCCCATCTACAACAGAACCCCATATTGGATTCTTTTTCTTGCACAACACCTCTGGTTAGTTTTGAGAGCTCGCACATGTATATTGTTTACAAAATAAAAGTAGTGCGGAAGTAGTTCCGGCAGTTGAATAGAATTGAAGCGCATTTTGGTTAGTTGCCTTGGTCGGAACACCAGGGTCAGAACATAAATTTCTATCCCAGGGTAAAATCACGGATTTCCTTGTCTGGTGTGCAAGAAAGACACCATCCAGCCTGCTCAGCTACATAGATTACCGTAAGGATCCTAAGTATTGGGACAGATAGGCCTAAGCAAAAAGTGCAGACCCAGATCAGACTGTTCCTGAAGGAGCAGTCTAATCAGGGTCTGCACTGTGTGCCATTCCATCTGTGAACCTTTTGGACTCCTTGCTTGATTGTGAAACAAATTTTGTTAGTAATTTAGGAGAATTACATCAAGTCCTCAAGGTGTCTGAATTTTTAGGATTTTAACGGTAGTACCAGTCTCAAAATTTCAAATACAGTCAAACTTCAATGGCTGGAACACCTTTGGGGCCTCGAAAATTTGTTCAAGACAGGGTAGTTTGAGCCACTGAGATTACTGTCCGGAGGCATAACGAGATACTTTTAGACATCTTTTCGGTGTTCTATAATGAATATGAATGCTGTGTGTACTCATTAGAATCGCCTCATCGAGGCGATTCTAATGAGTATACACAGCATACATTTTCAAGATTAAAGACTAAAATCTCCTTAATTATCCCCCACTATTTCTTATGTAGAGGATTTCGCTAGGGGCTTAAGAATGGGTTTGACACATCCATGGTAAACGAGCCATCGGTTTCGAGCCATCAAAGTTCTACTGTATAGAAACTAGAGGTACTGTTCTATCCAGGAAGTGAACACAAAGGTGCTGATCAGACTCTGCGCATCTATCAGCTGCACCTTTGATATCACATGATATAGGGGGTTCTCATGATGGATCTCATATATGGTTTTTATTAGGTTCATGCCATATTTCATTTTTATATCCTAAAAGGAAAGAAACAATTGCTACTTATGGGTACAAAATCAATCATACAGGACTTGCAATTTTATTCCTTTCATATGGTCTAGTTTCATGCTAGATTGTATGTATTATATACTGGTTGAAAACAATGGTAATATGCTATATCAAACCATCACAAAGACCCTATTACTTGTTTTTCATAAAAAAAAAAAAAAGATATAAAGGGACTGAGCCTCATGCCAGATTTTATACATTATATAAGGGTAAAACACAATGATATTTTTTCTACATCAAAAAACATCTTATGGGAATTGCTGTTTTACTTACGTTTCATCATCACCACTGTATGAGAAATGGTACTCTGAGTACAAATATCTTAATGACATATACCATGAAAAATTAAGTATAACCTATGTGGTTATGCTGTAACAGCTATAGACCGACTCATGAAGACAACTACATGTATTAACCCATTGTATACTGGTAGACTCTTCCATTGCTATATGTTGGACAAGTCCATTTGTCACATAAGCAGTGTCAGGCCTATTTTTTTTGTTTTTATTCTATTTTTGACGGAAAATTCTGTTAGCAAATAGTGCAGGCCCTGATCAGACGCCGCATTCTGCGGCGTCTGATCTGGGCCTGCACTGTTTGCCAACGTACCCCTTTAGGGGTTTCCCGCGTACAATGGGTTAAAAAAAGCATACACCACTGGTTCACTATACAGCAGAACTTCAAGGGTACGAAGACCAAAATCTTATTTACCAGGGCAGATTCTAACTTGTTCTTAAGTCCCTAAAAATTCTTCCCAAAATGAAAACAAGCCTATTCAAATATAGGGAAAATTTTAACAACAAAAAATGAAAATTTCCAGATAAAAATTCTGATATTTTTCATATATCTGCTCAAAACATATATTGAGGGTACTCATTAGAACTGCCTGGGAAAATTCTTCCCGAATACCTCTAGATAACAAATATTTAGGAATAATTTTAAGAGATTTTTCTTATTCTATCATGCAAATGTATATTGTGTGTACTCATTAGACTCCCCTCAATGTCTTGATTCTAATGAATACATATAATGTACAGTACACGCACGGCAAATCTTTTTGAACCTGCGCAACCCCGTGTTGAGGGGAGACATGATAAAAAGGATTAGATCTGTGATGACCGCCACAGATACATGCCAATGGAGGGGATCGGGGATTATGCAGCATTCTACAGGAACAAAATTGATTGTTCACGTAACCTGTCTGAAACTTTCTCATTAGTGAAAAGCGGCAGAACCACAGTGTGTATGCCGGGTCGTTGTGATGGCTTGCAGAGGGACAAAGCATGGGGTCATGCATGGAAACGTGGCAGACCGAATCAACATGACGGGTTGCACAGGTTCAGAAAGAATTGTGATAGGTGTATTGTACCCACATTTAATAGATCAAAACATATCCCTTAAATATTCCCATTATTCTTCCTGACCTGACACTTAAAGTGACCCACAGCGGCTGCAACTACCCCACTCTCAAACAGATTTTCATGGCCCCCTAAGTTTTTGAGTCATTATTTTTTTTTATTAAACATATTTATTGCTTATATTTGCAAGCAAGGGGCCTAGTCATTGACGGTTGACTGTATATCACCACATTAACAAGTGTGTGTGAATACCTTTTAATATGTTCTATAAAAGTGTTACCCTTTAGAAGCAAGGAATACACCACAGAACTGGAAAATATGGAGTGTACATGTTTTCTGGGCCAGACCAGCTAGTTTCGGCCAATTAGGCCTCATCAGTGACCCTGAAATATTTTCAAATTCCACAATGGAATCAATGATCCCAAAGGACAAGAAAATATAAACTACGCTATGATGTAGGGCAGCCACACATTCCCAAACACCAGCTGTTGTGACGTTAAATATGTTCTATAAAAGGGTTATCCTTTGGAAGCAAGGAATACACCACAGAACTGGAAAATATGGAGTCTAAACCTTAGACTCAATCTTGAAAATAATACCAATGTCATCAAAACCTAATCATTCTTTGAAATGGCCTGATGAAATATATGTACAATTAAGTTTGGTGAAATCTGCCCATTTTGCCAGGGATACAGAGCAAAAGGAAACTGTAACAGGAATGCTGATGCTAACATTAACACTTTGACATTTTACAGGATCTGTACTGGAACCAGTTTTCTCACTTTTCAAGAGTACTAATGGTACAAAATAACCTAATGGCCTACCTGTAAAATAAAAAGTCACACAGGTTCTTTGCTTTCTTATACACATAAACCTCTGGCTAAGACTGTTCATCATAGCATGGTTTTGGATATAATATGGTTTAAAGATGGATCCAAAAATCTATACATTATATAGATAAATGACCATTTTTCTATATAATCTAAAATTTTTTTGTTTGAATATAAAATAGTTGTTTCACTTACACTGTTTCTTCTTCTTTTAAGTCCAACAGTGTTATAAAGAGGTTGCTGTGTATATTGAAGTTGAATTCTTAAATTATACTGCCTATATTTATTATAAGAATGTTTGCATTACTGCATTAAGATGTCCATTGTTGGCAACAATTGTCCTCCACAGAAAATTAGCATACCTGTGTATCCTGTATCCTAGGAACTGTAGGAACTTGAGTAATTCTTGAGCATGTTCTCTGTCCCTCTTTTTCTCTTTCTCTGTCAGGATGTCATATGGTACAAGCTGGGGATGTACCCCACCCCCTATTGCCTCAAGCTCTTCTTTCTTCCGCCTTGCCCAGAGGTCATGAGAATTCTCAGCTAAACATTCAGCTAGTTGCTAGGATACATGAACATCAAAAATGTGTAAACAGCAGTAGGTAGTGAAATCCCTTTTTTCTAATTCTCCTATAGAAAGCATATTTAAAAGGTTTCAGTCATTTTTTCTCTGTGATTTCTGTGTGTTTTCTGCACTCACTGTCTTCTAGAAAAAGACCATCTTTGAGACTGTTCAAAGTGGTCCTAAAGACCAATTTTGCACAGTCCGGAAGGTGGTCTGATTATGGGAATTTTACTGTATTTCTTTCTTTTTATTCTTTTTATTCCTCTTCTTGAACTGCTAACCTTCTTAATTGAGACATTGGATATAAAAGCAAACCTGTTATACCCACATTTTCAGTGGCTCAAGATGAAATGGATAAATTGATATATTCAAGTTTACTATATAGCTTAATACTTAATGAGCTGATTAAAACAAGTGTGCACATCATTGCTCAATGAAACAAATGTTATGGACATTTGCTATAATCAGCTCTGCAAAATTCTAACAAATGTGCACAACATTGTTTTTTGAAGTAATTCAGGCCCTTCATTACATGTTTTTATAACTACTAGTCCCCAATGGGATTCTTTTTTGTGAACAATTAGATATAACGGCAAAATGTTAGAGAACAAATACTGTCATTATTATGAGGGTCCTTTCAAGTTGCTTTTTATGATTTGAAAATTTAGATGTTCTTGCTTTAATGTACTGTGCTGAAATTAATTGTAATGCAAGAGGATCTTTGAAATACAAAACTGGTATTTCACTTTAAAACTTGTAATCAAGGTTATACAACACAGCAGACTGCTAAAAAAATGAATAGGTATAATAAAATCAATCCACTATATCTTCTGACACCATAATCCTACCTGCATCTCTCTAGTCAAAGTCATATTTCGAAGGTCATATGGTCTTGGACTGTAACCTTGGATATGCTAAAATAAAAATTAAAGCTCAGAATTAGAGGTAACTGTAGCAAAACATTGTTCACAAATTCTTAGCAAATATATTGTACAGTACTCAGGCTAATAATTATATCAGTGTGCATTTATGAAGTATATTTGTTATTTATGATATAGAATGAAACTTCAATGGTTCTAACATCTTTGGGACCATGAAAAAATGTTCAAGACAGGGGTAGTTTGAGCCACTGACGGTTTCTGCCAAGAGGCATAATGGAGTTCATTTTTTGGGACATCTTTTCAGTGTTCTTTAATAAAAATGCTGTGTGTACTCATTAGAATTGCCTTGATGAGGCGATTCTACTGAGTACACACAGCATTCATTTGCAAGACAAAAGTCGAAAATCTCCTTAATGATCCCACACTATTACTTATGTAGAGGAATTCCCTAGGGACTCAACAAAGAGTTTGACTCAGCCGTGGTAAACGAGCCAGCAGTGTTCGGGCCATCAAGGTTCCTCTGAAAAAAGTGAATGTCTACTAGAAATAAGTTTTGACCCGAGGTTATAAAACTTATATTAAAACTTTTATGAAACCATACATGGGATACCTCCCAGATCATGCGGGAGTCTCGCACAAATGAAGCTCATCTCCCACAAAAGCTGCAGAATGTGGGTGCTCATTTCACACAATAGATAACATGATGTAATGGCTTCTGTTCAGGAACAGTCTAATCAGGGTCTAACACTCCTACCCTCAAATATACATGTACAGTATTGACACACATAGTGCTGAAAAATTCTTACATTGAGACCACCTTTGGGACTGTTCAAAAGTGGTCTTTAAGACCACTTTTAAAGACCACTTTTGAACAATGCCAAAGTTGGTCTCTTATAAGAGAACACTGGTGCAGAAATCACAAGGGAAGAATTAATGAAACCTGCTACATATGCTTTTAAAAGCAGAATTAGTTTTTATGTAAGCTGGTCTTAACCCTTTTTGTATCAAATGGAATCTTCGTCCTTGTATATGGCAGGAGTCCATTTGGAAATTTAGGGGTGTCAGGTTGTGGTTTCATCAAAATTTATTCGGAAAATAGCTGAACCTTCGGCAAATAGTGTAGGCCCTGATCAGACGCCGCAGAATGCGGAGTCTGATCTGGGCCTGCACTGTTTGCCAAGGTACCTGTTTTGGGGTTTCCAGTACAAAATGAGTTAATAGTGGAAATTCACTGTATTACATACCATATCCTTGGACATTCTTCTTTTCATACTCTCCCTGTTAGCAGTCAGTCTGGTCTGGTCTTGGTCTAGTGACCAGCCCCATGCCAATACTGATCTTAGAGAGTCCCGTACTGGCTGCTGGTACTTTCCCTTCTCCTATAAAAATATATACCAAGTATTCAGGAGCAAATTCTTTCTTAAACAGCTATCCCCATTCACATGGGAGGCAAAAGTTTTTTTTTTGGTTGAAAACAATACCATCCCCAGAGCTTGTTTCCATTCCACCACACAACACTGATCTATGCACACAACATTGACCTAATGTATGTTGAATCAACATTGAAATGGTGTTTTCAAAATGTTAATGTCATTTATGGACAAAATGTTACCTGCTCTTCCAAGTACAATGACTAATACAGCAGTTTCTTTGTTTTTGTGTTTGTTTTGGAGTTTAACAGCCCAGTCAACACTATTTTAGGTCTTTTTTGAGCCAGTCAGTTTACCTATCCACATTTTTTCCGGGCAGGCTTATACGTAAGTGGCTAACCAGTACAGTGCACATTCTTTTGCAGAAACTGACAACTGCCCATCTTGAAACAGCGGAAGAGAGAGAATGACCATAGAATAGATTTCATGATCAATCTCCATGAAAGAATGTTGCAGACCACTGCAGTTATCGAACCCACTTCCTCCTGATCCCCAGTCAGACGCGCATGCAACTGAGCTACCGAGACCGGCGAAATACAGCAGTATTTTTGATGAAAAAATGTTTGCAGAAAAAACGAGCAACATTTTTTTTCAGTAAAAGCACTAGCATATTTGCCATATATCAGCATATCTGCCACATTAAATGATCAAAGTTTTAATGATACCCTAACTAACGACATCATTAGTTTATAGCTACTGGCCCCAGGTAAGAAAAATTATATCAATGACGACAAATACATCATTACAGTCACACTTTCTGAATGACTCTTTTGACATGGACTTTGACAGGAGCATTTGTTTCATCGTCATTGGTGCAAGCTCTATGCAAGCATCATACATTATTGCTTCATATGATGTGATTTTCTGTGGAATCTAAATATATAGGTACATGTTAACACCATGTTAGAATAAAGTACATATTCTTACTCTTTCATCTAGCAGATGGAATGGTTTAAGAAGGGGATGAGATTTTCTGTCATCATCATAGATATTACCAAACAACCAACCCTCATCAAGCTGAAACATACAATAACACCTGTGACAGCCAGAGCTCCAGATAAGGAGGGGGTATTCAGGATTATTCTGGGATAATTTTAGCCTGTGCATGACAAAACTACAATAAGATCCGTGCTATGGTTGAGGTCAGGTCAGCCTGGTAGGAGCATTCTCTTGTTGCCCTATGAATAGCCCAGATGCTATGGAGTGCTCATGCAAACAGAGAAGACTCTGATCAGACTGCACGGATGTGCAGGCTGATCGGAGTCTTAGCTGGTCACACAGGTCTCATTGTAGATTTTGTCATGCACCGGTTAATTTTCCTTATTTCTTGTATGTAGAATTGCCTCAATCAAGCAATGGAGGTATTTTTTAAACATTCATTGAAGTATTAACAAATCAGGTCATGAGAAATGTTCAAGTGAACCCCAATTCTTAATTGCATGACACAACATTGTCCACATTCTGGGAAGAATAGTTAATGTATGGTGTGAGCAAAGTGCTATGTGGCTAATAAATGAATGAATGAATGAATGGCATTGTATCTAGGCCTTTCAAACAATTTATCAGTGAGTGAGTGAGTTTTAGTTTTACGTCCCACCAACAGCTAAGGTCATACGGAGACGGGACCTCGGTTTAAAGACTCATCCGAAAGTCTAAACAATTTATCAGCTATTTTCTGAAAAACTATTCTGAGAATGATTCGAATACAGCAACTGGGACTCAATCCTTATGATATTTTACCTATATCTTCAGGTTAAACCTGAACTTAAGGGGCGACAGGGCTTGAGAAGTCATTTCATCTTAATGTTGGGTAAAAGTCCCACAAAATTGGAAGCAACATCTCCAAAATGATCTATACAGTGTTGACGGGGGCGTTAAACCTCAAATCAAACAAACAAACAAACTGAACTTAAGGGGAATGGATACACCTTCAGGGGAGGCAACTCCTGCAAAAGTATTTTTGTCTCCCATGTCAGTAAGGGTCAACACTTAAAGGAAAGAATTTGCTCCTGAGGAGCAATTTCTTTTGTTTCTTTATATACTGCAACACCCTCTCAAGAGGATTACCTGCAGGTGTACATTACATACACTCCAGGTTTCCAGGATGAAAGCCTAGGGAGTAATCATGTAATTATGGTAAGGATCATTTACCTGCACAGGGGATGGTTCTCCCTGCACAGGGAGCCTCCATTTAATGTCCCGATTCGAAGGACGGTGCACTTTGTGGCATTCATACCTGCAAATGATGCCAGTGGAGCATGTTCTGAGACCACGATTTTCTTACCGCTGCCGGTAATCAAACCGGAGGTTGACGAGATCAAGAGCAAATTCTTTTCTTTAAGAGTAGACCCTTTTTCAGTGGGACAGAGCTTACAGAAAAGCGAACAGAAAGTCCCAGAAGTTGTCTCCCTTTGAAAAATGGTTGAAAAATCTGCCAGGTGTTCCCATTCCCCTTAATTATCAGCAAATTACATTCATCCTTGTCCTGCCAAACCACAATAACCCCTACCTTTGCAAACAGTGCAGATCCAGATCAGATGGCTTCTGCACAAAGCAAAGCCCATCACGAAACATGCCTATAAAATACATAGTAAATTTTATCGCCGAAAAGATGAAGATTTTATGATGAAAAAGTATGATATTTTTCTTGTATCTGCTCAAACTATAGATTGATGAGGTGGTTCTAACGAATACCCACAATCTATATTTTAGAGCAGATATAAGAAAAATTTTGTTTACCCCTGTAAACCCTAGTTTTTATATATAAATGTGGGGTTCAAGGGGGTCAAAATCATATAGGCATGTTTTTGTGATGATCTGCACTGTTTAGCATTCATTTTGTGAATACAGTGTATCAAGTAACTTGATAAGTTGATAGATAGAAATGATTGTGGTAAAATTAATTTATTCAACAGGTCAGGATTAAGAAATGTTTTCAACCAAACAAACAAACAAGTATGACTCACACAGAAATATGATCATAAATGGTATTTTGGTACATTTTCCAATAATAAACAAGAGGCCCATGGGCCACTATGCTCACCAGAGCTCAGGTGGGCACTGCCCATCCTGCCCAATGACAGCCATGTATTTTAACATGATATCATTTTAATCCACCAAATGAACCCCCATGTCAAAATGAGCACCCATGTGGACTCAGCATCTGAAAAGTTAGGCCTTTTATGAAGTAGAGGGGGTGGGGCATGGACCCAATGGAGCCCTGGTTGGTATCACTAAATGCGTCTTATCATAAGAAACAAAAATATATATGGTTTAGCAGTGGGGATCTGTAAGGCTTCTTTAACAGTTGAGGGGTTGGGGCATGCCCTGTTGATCCCAGGAAAGCCCAAACTGTTGTCCCTAAATGTGTCTTATCATAAGGACCAAGTATATATATGGTTCAGTGCTGGGAATCTGACCGGTTTCAGAGATTAGAGGCCCTTTTATGAAATAGGAATGGCCCCTGCGGACCCCGCTACAGTAGGTGTGCTAATAATAAGGAACAAGAACATATATGATTATGGGGTGGGGATTTGAATGGTTTCTGAAATATAAAGCCTTTTATGAAATGGAAGGGCGGGGCACATTGCCTCAGCACAAAGAGACCTCCAGGTTGGTGTGATTGAACGAGTCTTATCATAAGGAACAAGTATATGGTTTAGGGGTGGGGATCTGAACTATTTCTGATATATATGGCTTTTAATGAAGTAAAGCGGTATGGCATGGCCTGGGCGTGCCCCGGGGACTCCCAAGCTGGTGTCACTGAATGCGTCTTATCATAAGAAAGATGAATATATATGGTTTAGGGTGGGGCTAAGAACATTCTCTGAGATATAAGGCCTTATGTGAAGTGGAGGGGTGGGGCAAGGCCCAGGGAGACTCCCAGGTTGGTGTCAATGAATGTGTCTTATCATAAGGAACAAGACTATATATGGTTAAGGGGTGGCCATCTGTAGGGTTTCCGAGATATTGTGATATTATGAAATGCAGGAGGTGGGGCATGGCCCCAGCATATCCCTGGGAACCCCCAGGTTGGTTTTACTGAATGCGTCTTATCATAATGAACAAGAATATATATGGTTTAGGGGTGGGGATCTGAACAGTTTCTGAAATATATGGCCTTTTTTGAAGTGGAGGGGTGGGGCAAGGCCCCAGCGCGTCTCTGAGGACCCCCAGGTTGGTGTCAATGAATGTGTCTTATCATAAGAAGCAAGCATATATATGGTTTATGGGCGGGGATCTGTAAGGTTTCCGAGATATTGGGCCTTTTATCAAATGGAGGGGGTGGGGCATGGCCCCGGTGCATCCAGGGGACTCCCAGGTTGATGTCACTGAATGGGTCTTATCAAAAGGAACAAGAATATATATGGTTTAGGGGTGGGAATCTGAATGGTTTCCGAGATATTGGGCCTTTTATAAAGTTGAGGGGGTGGGGCCTGACCTGTGCGCATCCCTGATGACCCCCAGGTTGGTGTTACTGAATGCGTCTTATCAATAGGAACAAGAATATATATGGTTTAGGGGTGGAGATCTGAACAGTTTCTGAGATATATGGCCTTTTGTGAAGTGGAGGGGTGGGGCAAGGCCCCAGCGCATCTCTGAGGACCCCCAGGTTGGTGTCAATGAATGTGTCTTATCATAAGAAGCACGCATATATATGGTTTAGGGGCGGGGATCTGTAAGGTTTACGAGATATTGGGCCTTTTATCAAATGGAGGGGGTGGGGCATGGCCCCGGTGCATCCAGGGGACTCCCAGGTTGATGTCACTGAATGGGTCTTATCATAAGGAACAAGAATATATATGGTTTAGGGGTGGGGATCTGAATGGTTTCCGAGATATTGGGCCTTTTATTAAGTGGAGGGGGTGGGGCATGACCTCGGCGCATCCCTGAGGACCCCAAGGTTGGTGTTACTAAATGCGTCTTATCAATAGGAACAAGAATATATATGGTTTAGGGGTCGGGATCTGAATGGTTTCTGAGATATATGGCCTTTTATGAAGTGGAGGGGGTGGGGCATGGCCCCGGCACAACCTGGGGGACTCTCAGGTTGGCATAAAAGCATATGGCTGAAAGAATTTTACTCAAGAAACATTTCTATAAAAGTTTTGTCCAAATATCTGCAATGACTTGGCAGTAAATGCCATTTTTCAATTTTCCCCATTATAAGTCTATGGAAACTCTAAGTTGCCATAGCAACCAAACTAATGGGCCGATTTTCATAAAAAACACAAACTTTCAATCCCCCAGCCCAAGGATGCTACAGATAAAATTTGGGCTGAATCGGTCCAATGGCTTCAGAGAAGAAAATGTTTGAAAGTGTTGACGTCAGACGACGACGACAACGACGCCGGACAACTGCCTATCCTATAAGCTCCCCCGGAGCCTTCGGCTCTGGTGAGCTAATAAAAGCTGATCAAAGTAACATGGATTTTGCTCCTAATCCAAGATGTTTCTGTGCACTATGAACTCATTCATATTTACCTTCTTAAGAGCCCAGGTATCATGGAAATGTTCAGCAAATTTGAGAGTGGTCTGCTCCAGAGACTGGTTCAGCTGAATCCTGAAATTATAAACAAATCAGTCCACCAGTACATAACATCACATACCATGGATCAATGAAAAGTGTTTTAAGCTAAGAGCTGCAGTTTAAATAGAAAGACCTGTTTGTGGATAAAATGCCATAACCCTTAACCCTGAGCCCGGATATGCCTTATCTGTCAAACAATGAAGATCCAGATTAGATGGCTTCTGAAGAAGCCATCTGATCAGGATCTTCATTGTTTGTCATTCAGCTCATGAATTTGGTGCAATAATTTGCATCAAGTAATCTGATTGGTTGATAATCAGTAGTGGGTGTGGCATATGTAAATATACAGCAGGTCAAGGGATAATTACATAGCTACTTGTATTTTCTATATTGTGTGAGTTTGCCACATAGAACTCTCAAAACATTTAAAATCAGAAAAAAGTGCCAGATTTAAAACTTATTTTCATGGTACCTATGAAAAATACCATAAACTTTCCTCTGAACAATGCCTTTCATATACAGTGCTATCACACGAAGGTGTGTTTTGCTATAAATGGTAAACTTCCAAGTCTCTATTCTTGAATTTTCAAACATCTGTGGATTTTAGATAATTTCATTGCAGTTGTAGTAGTAGTAATACAATAATAGTTTTGTTTGTCATAATTACTGACAAAGACCGGTCTTGATCACATTTGGGAAATGTTACTGTTTGTGTGTTCTAAGATGGCTAATGAGACCAATTCTAGCTCCGAACTGTAGTAAATGTAGTAGTAAAGTTCTGGTGTTTAACGTCTCCATGGTCCCACAGACTTTCTCCATAGTCGCACTGCAAGACGAGAGATGATTTGACTTGATAGATTTTGTAAGGTAACCGGGCTCTAAAAGCACATGGGGGTTACCCCGAGAGAGATGATTTCCTCTTCTTCATTGCTTTTATCATACCAGCTCCCATTCAGATTGGTCAGTGAGTGATAAGATAAAAATAAATAACAAATCACTGTTAGCACCTTACCTTGAAGTATCTACTGGCTGTGGATTATAAACACCTTCCACTTCAGCATGAGCCTGATGATACCAGCTCTCATCCTGATTGGTCAGTGAGTAGTCAGGTGAGAAAGCACAGCCAATAGCTGTCAAGCAAGGTAATGCCTTGGAGAATAACTCAGGATCATATGCCTGGAAAACAGAAACAGCATTAATTGTATCCTTTTCTACATTCTGTGAGCTTTGTTGCGACAACTGAACAGTTTAATTTTCTTGTATTAAGAGGTCTTCACCATACTACTGTTGGCCGAAGATAAGTTGAAAGTGATGTCAGCGAATGTTTTTTTATTAAGCATTGTCCAGTGTTGTCAAAAGGTAACAACGCTTCAGTAATTATAAATATAACGGAATAGTCTGTCTTGCCAGCCAATGATGGGGATGATAATGAAAACGGTGCAACCTGTCAAACCTACCTGTGGTGGTATACTCTTTTACATCACTGTCTACTTATCCTCTGACAACAGAACAAAGAATTGTCCACACGTATCTAAAAACTTGCAAGCAAAGCCTAGTTTGTTTGATTTTGTTTGATTTGAGGTTTAACGTCCCCGTCAACACTGTATAGGTAATTTTGGAGACGTTGCTTCCAATTTTGTGGGACTTTTACCCGGCGCTGAGATGAAATGACATCTCAAGCCCTGTCACCCACAGAAACCAATAGGGTTTTTAAGCATGGCTGGTCCAACTCGCACCACTTTGCCTAGGCAGGCTTAGATCCTCTGAGCAGTTTACCAGTACTCATGTGCGGTCTGTTTAAGCTCTGCATGGAAGCATCATGCAGCCCATCTATTTCTTCAAGTGCCAATGGGCGGGGGCCACAAACCCTAGTCAAAAACCTTAAATAAATTCATAGGCACATTCACAAGTATGTAACTATTCTTTTTTCTCCAATGTTATTCCAACAGCAGAAATTATCAAATACTTCACAGTAAAGCTCATTCACAGCTTCTTGGAATATTTTAAATCTTATATCATGTCTTAACCCATTTGGTACCAGAAACCCCAAAACGGGTATTTGGCAAACAGTGCAGGCCCAGATCAGAGGCCGCAAAATGCGGCGTCTGATCAGGGCCTCCACTGTTTGCTAAAAGTTCAGTCATTTTCAAAAAAAAATTTGAAGAAAACACAACCTGACACCCCTTAATTTTGAAATGGACTCCTGCTATATATAAGGAGGAAGATTCACTGTGGTACTAAAAGGGTTAAACTACTAACTATGAAAAGAAAACCAACCCTTTGCCCTAGGGCATCAAATATTCCAGAGAACAACATCATAGTGAGCCTCTTTTCTTCTTCACTGGCGGCACCAAATGACCCCCACCCACCATGACTGTAGTAACGACCACATCTCTCATAATAGGCTGTCAGTACCTATGAAATAAAATACATAAAAGTCTATTCATAACACTGTTCAATATAACACAGTTTTGAATATAAATGTTTAAGATGGATCCCCAAAACATGTACAGATTATATAGAAAATGACAATTTCTATATAATCTATACAACATCATTTGGATATAAAATGAGTATTTAACTAATATGGTATCTGCTTTGACCTGACAATAGTGTTAAAAGGTCAAGGTGTATATGTACCGGCAATCTGTAAACAGACCAAAACACTGGACACTTAAAGTGTTGACACAGACTTAGACTAGACACTGTTACAACTGCAGAGCTTGTAAGAAATATCACTTTGAAACTGATCAGAAAAGAGTGACATACAGGTCTTTAAATCACCTTCACAGCTGAATAATTTCCACA
Source organism: Lucinisca nassula (assembly GCA_963580285.1). Lineage (NCBI taxonomy): Eukaryota > Metazoa > Mollusca > Bivalvia > Lucinida > Lucinidae > Lucinisca > Lucinisca nassula. The sequence continues at coordinate 156,498,769 of OY757012.1, read as the reverse complement.
GTAACTCTTGAAACATTGAGAAATGAATTTCTAGACTGAAAAAAGTGGTAAGAAATACTTGTACATAATTTTTGAGGATTTTTGTTCTGAACACACAGTTGTGTGACCATCAAAATCATAGCAAAGTCACTTCAGTCATCAAAACAATGACACATATTCAAGAGCCATTAATTGCTTCAAATGCATCAAAACAGCTTGCTCAAAGTTCATTCATAGCTTCTTCATTAAAATTCTGCACTTTATCTCACCTGTCTATGACATTAGGATAATAGATCTATGTAAAAGAATACTTTCTTTCATGTCCCTTAAAATGACACTTTTCTGAGGAAAATTCCTTATACTTTTCTGAAGTACGCTACAAAAATAGATAATGGGTGCTGTACAGAACCACCTCATTGAGGCAGTTCTAAGGAGTACCCACAATCAGTTGAGCAAACATCAGGAAAGTGATATAAACTTCTTTATCATACGACATTGTGTCTGAGAATGTAATAACGTTATGTAATAAATTCGATAATCCACTGGTGGATTGAATGTGCTAGTTAGTTAGATATGTAATACATGTACAAGGTCCTTAACGACGTCGTGTTTACTGATGGCAGAATATTGACATTTTTTTGTAAATCATTCGTGAATAAATTGCATTTTAAATGTCATATGATAAATAGAATCTTACATTTGTGCCCATGTATTATTAGATGTATTAAACTCGTCGAAGAAAAAGAGATAAAATGCTCGGCAAAGCCTCGCATTTTATCCCTTTTCCTCAACTCTTTTAATTAATTCAATAATACATGAGCTCTCATGTAAGATCCTTTATATAACCCCCATTTTTGCTACATATAGTGGTGTTTACTAGGGTGTTCATTTCGCACACTTGTTAACATCATGTTTGCTTAACCGTTGTCCTGCTGAATATTTTAATCTGCAACACCCACTACCAATTATCATCCAATCAGATTACTTGATATAAATTACTGCAACAAATTAACTATCTGAATGACAATGTAGATCCTGATCAGATGGCTTCTTCAGAAGCCATCTGATCTGGATCTACATTGTTTGAAAAATAAGGCATATCCGGGCTCAGCAGGACAAGGGTTAAGGTGGTCTTTTGTAACCCACATAAAATGGCAATTCAACATAATGACTGTACACTGTATTCATAGGCTAATCTAGAATCATATTAATCCACTGTATGCGGGGAAATCCCAAAAGGGTTACCTTGTCAAACAGTGCAGGCCCAGATCATATGCCGCAGAACGCGGCGTCTGATCAGGGCTTGCAGTGTTTGCTATCAGCAGTAATCACCAAAAATAGTATAAAAACGAACAAATAAGTTTGACACCCTTATATGACAAATGGACTTGTCCAACATATAGTAATGGAAACGTCCACTAGCATTAAATGGGTTAAAGAGGAGCCACCAAATTATTCACAATTTACACTTACCCTTAGTGGTGTGACTGTATTCTCATTGAGAGTAGGAACATCTATAGCCAGTTTCACTTACCCTTAGTGGTGTGACTGTATTCTCATTGAGAGCAGGAACATCTATAGCCAGTTTCACTTACCCTTAGTTGTGTGACTGTATTCTCATTGAGAGTAGGAACATCTATAGCCAGTTTCACTTACCCTTAGTGGTGTGACTGTATTCTCATTGAGAGCAGGAACATCTATAGCCAGTTTCACTTACCCTTAGTGGTGTGACTGTATTCTCATTGAGAGCAGGAACATCTATAGCCAGTTTCACTTACCCTTAGTGGTGTGACTGTATTCTCATTGAGAGCAGGAACATCTATAGCCAGTTTCACTTACCCTTAGTGGTGTGACTGTATTCTCATTGAGAGTAGGAACATCTATAGCCAGTTTCACTTACCCTTAGTGGTGTGACTGTATTCTCATTGAGAGTAGGAACATCTATAGCCAGTTTCACTTACCCTTAGTGGTGTGACTGTATTCTCATTGAGAGCAGGAACATCTATAGCCAGTTTCACTTACCCTTAGTGGTGTGACTGTATTCTCATTGAGAGTAGGAACATCTATAGCCAGTTTCACTTACCCTTAGTGGTGTGACTGTATTCTCATTGAGAGCAGGAACATCTATAGCCAGTTTCACTTACCCTTAGTGGTGTGACTGTATTCTCATTGAGAGTAGGAACATCTATAGCCAGTTTCACTTACCATTAGTGGCGTGACTGTATTCTCATTGAGAGCAGGAACATCTATAGCCAGTTTCACTTACCCTTAGTGGTGTGACTGTATTCTCATTGAGAGCAGGAACATCTATAGCCAGTTTCACTTACCATTAGTGGTGTGACTGTATTCTCATTGAGAGTAGGAACATCTATAGCCAGTTTCACTTACCCTTAGTGGTGTGACTGTATTCTCATTGAGAGCAGGGACATCTATAGCCAGTTTCACTTACCCTTAGTGGTGTGACTGTATTCTCATTGAGAGCAGGAACATCTATAGCCAGTTTCACTTACCCTTAGTGGTGTGACTGTATTCTCATTGAGAGCAGGAACATCTATAGCCAGTTTCACTTACCCTTAGTGGTGTGACTGTATTCTCATTGAGAGCAGGAACATCTATAGCCAGTTTCACTTACCCTTAGTGGTGTGACTGTATTCTCATTGAGAGTAGGAACATCTATAGCCAGTTTCCTTAGTAACCTCACCATCATTGGTGGACGTAGTTGACTGAAGAATATAGGAAAATATGTTGTGAGTACAAAATGAGAATATGTTGTGCATACGAAATGACAATAGGTCTATGTATAAACTGTTTTCTATGAACCCAGCAGGCACATGACGTAACATCAACGTCGGTGCAAAGTCATGAGGTTTATGCAACGTCACATCTACGTCGGTGCAACGTTGTTGCACCGACGTTGATTTGACATTGCCCTAGCGATGTGTGCTGCTGGTACTTTTCATCTGGATATTTGTTGACAAAATTTTCCATTTCTTTCTGACTCATATGATGAACATGAGACAAATTCATATCTGATAATTGACATTTTGTTTCTTATTTAATAACATTAAAGAACAAAGAGGTGTACTGCATTATAATTGGCAAAAATCCCACCTCAGCAGGTACAGCTGGTTCTCCTGCAGATTTCAAAATTAACCTCAGAAATATTAAGTTTACAAAATTACACATGATGATAACATACCCGTGCGACATAGTGCAATTTTTCACATTTCCAAAATGACTACTTTTCATATGCAAATCAGCGATATTTTTCTTACTTATACTGCAAACATAGGTTGTGGGTGCTCGTTAGAACCACCTCATTGAGGCGGTTCTATCGAGTACCCACAACCAATGTCTTGGAGCAGAAATAAGAAAAATAATATTTACCCCTGTACACCCGTTTTCTCTATATAAAGTGGGGTTTAAGGGGGTGCTCATTTCACGGACTTGTTCTATTGATTGATCCACTTTCTATACAAGTAGGTTTCTTACTTTGTGAATGCTACCAGGAAACCAGACACCATCTCTCTTTGGACCTTGGTCAGTGAGTGACACTTTGACAGTCTGTATACTGTATTCAGTGTGGACTCTAGCAGTGACGACACATGGTCTGCCTCCTCGAAGAAGTGGCTGTGGTTTGTCAGCAGCGGTAAAACTGAACCGCACAAGTAGCGGTTGAGAGCCAGGGCCATGTCACTTTCTGCTGATGCAGCCTAGAAATAGTAAAACAAATTGACTCTTTAATTGCTAATAAAGACTGGCAGAATACCATTTTCAAAGCATTCTTTTCTTCTTATTTTCTTTTCACAGAAAATAAGGCTTGACATTACATGTGAATCATCTGGGCTATTCACATGAAATGTCAAGCCATTTTTTTCTCTGGAAATTAAGAACAAATCATTATTATATGCTCTAGAATTTTCCATAGCACATGGGGGGGGGGTTAAACATTAAACATCTAGACCTACTTATTGAAAGCTATGGAAGGCATTACTTAACACTTTGTCTAATATACTAACATTTTTGTTGAGACGCTATGACCTTCACATTGATTTTTCAGCCAAAATACCAGTGCATTATATATCCCACCTGCCAGAACATTAACGATTTTATCATTAATAGGTTTTTAAATCCAATTTTTGCTAAATGGAATCTTCCGCCTTATATACACCAGGAGTCCATTTCAAAATGTGGGGGTGTAAGGTTCAGTTTCTTTTAAAAATCATTCAGAAAATGGTTAATCATGCCACAAACAGTGAATGCCCTGATCAGATGCTCTGGGACTACATACACTGTTTGCCAGTGACCCCTTTTGGGATTTCCCATATAAAAAGGGTTAAGAGCAAACAATGCTTTGAACAACTAGACCCAAGGCTTGTTATTGGACAACTGCTCATGGGCATAAAGAAAAGTTCATATAATCATATGCATGTACTTGCATGACTTGCTTCAGAACACATATAATGACACATGTAGAGAGAACTAGATGAGCCAACACATTTTTGCAATCAAAACAGTCACCATTAGCATATTCAGTATCCAAAAGACAACCATGAAGAAGCCAGCAAAGGGTCTAAATACACTGCAAGGTTGTGCAGACTGATCTGAGGCTTCAATGGGTTAGTAACATTAGAAAACGCTTCATCTCATTAACCTTTACTACTTTCTGGGCTAATAGCAGACAAGAAATTGTTAATATTGTTCTTATTTTTTCCAGAAAACAGGACTTGACAGCTCATGCAAATTGTCTTCATTGGAAGGCTTGACATCTAATGTAAATAGTCTCTATAGGAGACAATTTACATGACATGTCAAGCCCTGTTTTCTGGGAAAAAATAAGAAAATAATTCAAAATGCCTTCTGCTGAAATACGCAGCATGCAGAGCCTTCAATGGGTCATGTATCACGCTGTATGTACTTATCTGGAACAAATTACAACCTGAATTTTTTTTTGCATCTATTTCTTTCTGCTTGTTATACTTTGGTGTATTTAATGTTATATTTCAGTTTTAAGCAGCAATGAAATACTTACCATGTCTAGGGTAGTAGCTGCCCTGAGATCAGCAAGGAAACAATCTTCTAGAAGTCTGAAGAATGTTGCCTGATCTTCAATACCATACACTCTCTCCAGGAACATCACTATGGAAGACTTGTGAATTGGCTGTAATCCTGGTGGAAGGCCACCTGTAATGATCAATTTGAGTGCTCTGGATCACATTACGATAACACGCCCGTATGGCATAGTGCATTTTTTCACATCTCCAAAATGGCTACTTTTCTGATTAAAATATGCAATATTTTTCTTAAAAATACTAAAAACATAGGTTGTGGGTGCTAGTTAGAACAGCCTCATTGAGGCGGTTCTAACGAGTACCCACAACCTATGTCTTGGAGTAAAAATAAGAAAAATAATGTTTACCCCCCCCCCACCTAAACCCCAGTTTTCTCTATATAAAGTGGGGTTTAGGGGGGTGTTCATTTCACGGACTTGTTCATGTGATGAAGTTTAACCTTTACCACTCTCTGGGCTAATTCAGCCAACAACAAATTGTTGATATTTTCCCCAGAAACAGATTTTGACATTTCATGCAAATTGTCTCCAGAAACAGGTTTAGACATTTCATGCAAATTGTTTCCAATGGAGACAATTTGCATGAAATGTCAAAATCTATTTTATGGGAAAAAATAAGGAAAATATTTCAAAGTGTTGTCTGCTAAAAAAAATACCTAGAATGCAGGGGCCAGTTGTTCAAAACTAACGACGTTGTTAGTTAAAGTATCCATAAAACTTTGATCATTTAATATGGCAATTTGGCTGATATTTTTGCTGAAAAAATGTGAGCAGCTTTTGCTTCCGCAAAAGCTGCTCAAATTTTTTCAGCAAAAATACCAAAATTTTAGATATTGAACTTGCTAGGACCCTTAACAATATGAGCACTAACGAGCTCGTTAAGCTAACAATGCTTTGAACAACTGGCCCCTAAGCGCTAATTTGCTTATGATTTCTATCAGCACTGTTCAAACTGCTGTACAAAGTCAATAACCAAAAGCTCCTTAATTACATTCGCTTTCATACGCAACAATGTTTTGCTATGCAGAACATTTTTATAGAGCCATGTTAATCTTATCTTGCAATACTCTGCAATAACAAATCTGCTTACAGTTCTACAAATATTTTGCTAACACTGCTGAAATTATTTTCAAAGCTATTAAAGTGAAAGAATCCACTGCCAGGAGAATTTTTTTTCTAACATGAAATAATTGACTACCCTCCTTATCTGGTATTATTCTTTAAGTAAATAAAAATTTGCTTCCTCTCCGTTAACCATATCCCTAATGCAGAGGGGGATTCAGACAGAAACAAGTAAGATATGTTTGTGAAACAAGAACATGTCCCTGGGCAAGGTCTTTTTTTTTCAAAGTCGGTCACAGGTCAAGGTCAAGGTCAAAATTTATTTACATGAATGTGAAGCTCTTGTCACAAGAAACCTACATGCCAAAAATGAATGCTCTATCTCAAGTAATTCAAAAGTTATGTCCAACATTAAAGTTGTCCACATACAAACAAACAAACAAACTTGACTTGACTTGATAGATTTTGTAAGGTAACCGGGTGCTAAAAGCACATAGGGGCTACCCCCATCTCGCTAAATGGGATTAGTTTATGAACTGCTCTTCCCAGGCCCTCCAATGTGCTGGCACTTGCCAATTCGACAGGTGTCAGCTGACCTATGGGAATATACTGAACTCTTAATCGGAGGAAGGCACAAATCGCACCCAAGGAACAGCGTTTGTCCGAAGAAACACAGTTCTGTAGCGATTTTAGAATTTTGAGTGCATAAATCAGACCAAAGACGGGCTCTAGTATGTGATGTCGTGTTGCCAATTTCGACTGCCAAATGTGTCAGAGCACAGCCCTGTTTTCGAATGTCTGGCCGAGGAAAAAAGCTAACATACATTATCAGTTCTGGCTTCCATTATTCTCTGCCTCCACCCCTGACATGGCAAAGAAAACGCCTTCGGTCACGATGCTTGATAAAGGGTGATAACGCATGAAATTTTTGAATTTTGAACAGGCATCTAAAGTGAGCCAGGGTGGGTGACTAATAGACCAGCCAATTCCGGCAATTGAAAAAAAAAGTCCTAGTACCCGTGCTCTCATCACGGAGACCTGCCTATGCAAGTGGGGTTCAAAATTGGACAGGTGTGTCTTCGTGATGTGTTTGGAGGTATGTGTTTTTTTGGGAAAGGCAGTGATGAGGCTAATCAGCCGTTTTGCAATCCCGCTAATTTTTATTTTTGAATGGTCTTCCAAAAGGCATTTTTAAGGGACTTCCTATTTCCAAATACCTAGCAAATGGTGGATATTGCCGTTGCCCCGCCTATAAAGATATTTAGCGCGTGACCTGTCCCCGTTTGTATGCTCTGTTCTGGCAGTATTTATGCCTTCGCTTTGCATACTTCCGGGAACTTCATTCTGTTGGTACCTAGGGGGAGCCCAATACGGGCTTTCTCCCAGGTGCCCTCAGGATGTTGTCCTGACGCTCTCCGTCGAGCCTCCTCTCGTTCCTGAAATAGAAAAGTCGGATTAGTGCTTTGGGACCCCATGTGTGCGCTCGGATCAATGTAGTTGTGTCCAGTTTCTTGGCCCCCGGGGTCCCACCTGTACCTGTAATACAAACAAAAGTCATTAGTGCATATTGCGCTTGTGCTAATATGACCGCGCCATCCGTCACATATTTTGACTTCCCATTCTGTGCACAGGGTGGGTCGGGCTTGTGAGGGGGGAGTCCCCACACAAAGGCACGGTCCGGCTCTTAGGGTAACTTGTTCAAAACCAAGTTAAGGGGTGGCGCGGTTATTGTGAAGAATACCCTTCCCATGGGGGCTGCCTGTCCTGCAGCGGCATGTTACCTCATCGGAACACTCATAAGTGCAAAGCACATGAGCCGCAACCACAGTGCCCCGAATCGTCTTGTCGCCGCAGGTTCAAGCATGTCCGTGGAAGTTTTCGGGCTATGGGCAAACAAACAAACAGACAGGGCAAAAACAATATGTCCCCGCTATCTCTACCGGGGACATAAAAACACTCTGTAGTGACATGAAGTCTACCTTTAAAATGACAGGTAAATTATTCAGCTTTATTCCAATCATTTTCATAAAAAAGTACAATAACTTTATTACCTCCGTCATCTCCATCCCCTGTAGCAACAGGAAGTATGAACCGCAATCCCAGAACTCCCTCTAGATCCTCCATGGAGACAAGAGATCTAAGAATAGCTCTAGCTCTGAGGGAGTCACTTCGACCAGCTTTGATAGACTCAGCATCTGGAGCACAGCGACCGAGCAGATCTACAAGACTGGAGTAGAATGTCAAGATGGCACTGCCCATGTCAACATAGTCCTCATCATCCTCAGGTGGCAAGGTGGAGAAGTCAAATTTACTGGAAAGAACAATATTATGATATTTGCCCTCAAGAAATGGAAGATATAAACTACCTCCCCTTTATCTTAGTAGACTAAGATAACACACCCATGTGATAATATAAGAATCTTATATGGGTGTGAGGGGTGGATTGAAAAATCCGTCCCGAGGGACACTGTCCGGCATCACGAGGCTTGCCTCGTGATGCCGGACAGTGATCCCGAGGGACGGATTTTTCTATTCACCCCTCACACCCATATTGGATTCTTTTTCTTGCATACCTTCCATTTCTATTGCGAATTTTTAATGCTGCTGTCACTTCGTTACCGACGTCCGCCATTTTGTGATGACAAAACAGGAATGTTTAGTGACGTCACGTATGACGCCGCCGCGCATGAGGTTGTAATCAACCAGTGCATTTATCAAACACGCGATTATATTCGATTTGGGGTCGGAACACCAGGGTCAGAACATAAATTTCTATCCCAGGGTAAAATCACGGATTTCCTTGACTGGTGTGTGATAAAATGCTGTCTTTCTTATCTCTAGAACTAGCATTGTCCAGATGAAAATGTTGGATATTTTCTTATTTCTAGTCCAAATATAGATTGTTAGTGCTTGTTAAAACTGCCTCAATGACGCAGATCTAATGAGTATACACAATCTGTTCTTAAGGAAAAATAAGGAAGATAATGAAGACACCCATATACCAATTTTTCTCTATATAAAGTGGGGTTTTATACAGATTCATCAACCAGATGGGTATAGCAAATACCTAAATTGAAGAAATACAGTTTTTCTTGTTTACTTTATCTTCAATAAGCTTCTGTCAGGGTGCCTCTTAACTGAAATAAGACCAGCTTAAGTGTCAGTAAATAGGGAGTCATGAAGTTTTAATTCAATTCAAAGTAAACGTCATCTGAGGAGATTTCTTCAAGTGATGTTGATGCAATACTGTTAGGGAAGTACTGCAGGAAGTATCTTTGAGCTTGTATATTAGCTTTAACAAATATCTGTTTAATGATAACAAAAAAAAAACCAGAACTTTTTGTACCTCTGGAAGAGATATTTTCCCCCAGTATCATCTTCATCATTCATGGCTGACAGGAACATACAAGATGCTCCATCTCTGGCTGCTGCTATCTGTTCTGACATCTTAACACCATCCTTCATTGCCTTTAATAGACCACCACCCTCACCCCTCAGGGCTGGGCCGAGACACTCTGGACGTCTGATCAGCAAACGGACAACTAGGTTGGCATTCTCTTCTACTGTCTCTCCTGTGAATAAATAGAACATTAAAGTAGTTGCAAATAAGATTGACTAGGCCGAGCTATCGTTTGCACCTGCCCTCGGAATATTCTATTTACAAAAAGGTAAATCAAGTCATCCGACTGTGTGAATTCAACTGTAACACAAACAAAGCTGTGGCATATATGGCCATTTGGTCCGCTTGCAGAAAGCATGCGAAAGGCACTCTACCGAATCTTCTGGTGGACTCAGCGAATTTGACATATATTGACAACACCTGAATAGCTCCGCCTAGTCAATCTTATCTGTGACTACAATACCAGTAACCATTAAGATGCCAATTACAGATATTGTCATTCTGCTTTGTTGTCTGTTCGTAACTTTCAAAAGTCATTGTTGCAAACAGGATGGACCCAGATCAGAGGAGCAGTCTGATCTGGGCCAAAACTGTTTGCCTGTATGCAATTTGTTTCATAATCCCACTTAAGGTACACAAAATGTAACAAATTAGTATGCTGAAAACTTTCTGATGAGGACAAAACATCATGAAAATAAGAGCTACTGTAAAAAAACAAGAGGGCCCACAGGGCCCTGATTCGCTCACCTGTCTGTCACTGTCTCGAGTACATTCTAGTTTTAGCTATGGTGGCCATCAGCAGTGATTTTAGCTTATTTGGTAGGGAGTAACCTAGGTAACATTCCTGTGAAGTTTGAATCAAATTGGCCATAGGGTTTAGGAGAGGTTCACGTTTGAATCAGATTTACAATATTTTTCTATTTTTAGCTCCGGTGGCCATTTTTTTCATCAGAGCGGGATTGTTTTAGCCTTTTTGGTAGAGGGTCATCTAAGCAACATTACTTCAAAGTTTGAATGAAATTGGCCCAAGAGTACAGTAGGAATTTTTATTTTTAACTCTGGCAGCCATCTTGTTCATTGGAGTGGAATATGGTTTAACTATTTTGGTAGGGAGTCACCTAGGCAACATTCCTGTGAAGTTTAAAATCCAATTTGCCCAAAGGTTTAGAAGGAGTTCGCATTTGAAGCAAATTCACAATGTTTTTTCTATTTTTAGCTCTTGTGACCATTTGTTAATCGTTATGCTATTTTCCTAGAGGGTCATCTACACAACATTCCAATGAAGTTTAGAAGCCTTCATGGTACTGTGGTCATGTTACTTGCCTTGTAAACCAGGGGTAGCAGTATCGATCCCAAGCTTCTCCAGACTTTCAGATTGGTTTTTAAACAGAGGTCCCATCACTGTATGACCTTAGCTTTCGGTGGGACTTCAACTCAAACACTCACTCCTATGAAGGAACCTTTATGCCAAATATGAAGGCTGTATCTTAAATGCTCCAAAAGTTATGACAAAGTAGGTCAAAGGTCAAGGTCATGGCTAAAAAAATTTGAATGATTGGGAAAACTTTGTCACAGGGAACATACATGCCAAATATGAAGGCTCTATCTCATATGGTTCAAAAGTTATGATAAAGTAGGTCACAGGTCAAAGTCACAGGTCAAATCTTTATATGAGTGGGAAGCCCTTGTCACAAGGAACCTACATGCCAAATATCAAGGCTCTATCTAAAACAGTTCAAAAGTTATGACAATAACCTACTGATCTACTTTTTGATTCGACATGACCCATATTCGAACTGAACTGAGATATTGTCCAGATGATCATTCTGAGCAAGTTTTATGATGATTTGATTAAAACTGTGGCTTCTAAGAGTGTTCAAAACTTTTTCTATGATTTGACCTGCTGACCTACTTTTTGACCTGACATGACCCATATTCAAACTTGACCCAGATATTGTCAAGATGATCACTCTGAGCAAGTTTGATGATGATCGGACCAAAACTGGGGTCTCTAGTGTGTACACAAGGTTTTTCAGCAATCTGACCTACTGACCTACTTACTGGCAAGATATGACCCACATTCAAAATTAACTGAGATATTGTCAAATGATCATTTTTAGCAAGTTTGATGATGATCAGACCAAAACTGTGGCCTCTAGTGTGTTCAGAGGGTTTTTCTATGATTTTATCTACTGACCTACTTTTTGGACCGACATGACCAATATTTGAACATGACTCAGATATTGTCAAGATGATCATTCTGGGCATGTTTGATGATGATCGGACCTAATCTGTGGCCTCTAGTGTGTTCACAAGGTTTTTCTATGATTTGACCTACTGACCTACTTCTTGACCTGAAATGACCCATATTCGAACATGACCGAGATATTGTCAAGACTATCATTCTGAGCAAGTTTGATGATGATTGGACCAAAAATGTGGCCTCTAGTGTGTTCACAAGGTTTTTCTCTTATTTGACCTACTGACCTACTTTTTGACCTGCCATGACCCATATTCGAAGGTGACCAAAATATTATCAAGATGATCATTCTGAGCAAGTTTGATGATGATTGGACCAAAACTGTGGCCTCTAGTGTGTTCACAAGGTTTTTCTATGATTTGACCTACCGACCTACTTTTTGAACCAACATGACTATTCAAACGAGACTATGATATTATCAAGATGATCATTCTGAGCAAGTTTGATGATGATTGGACATAAATTGTTGCCTCTAGTGTGTTCAGAAGGTTTTTCTATGATTTGACCTAATGACCTACTTTTAAACCCGACAACACCTATATTCGAACTTGACTGAGATATTGTCAAGATGATTATTCTGGGCTAGTTTGATGATGATCGGACCAAAACTGTGGCCTCTAGTGTCTTCACAAGGTTTTTTCCTGATTTGACCTACTGACCTACTTTTTGACCCAACATGACCCATATTCGATCTTGACCGAGATATTTTGTGGTGGTACAAAATGTGTGCAAGTTAAGTTAAAATCAAATCATAAATGGAACAGCTATCATGCAGACAAGACCAAAATAGACAATTTTTGCCCTTTCAGGGGCCGTAACTCCGTAACACATAATGGGGTATGGCTGGTTCAAGAAAGGAACCCAGATCCCATGGTGGTACAAGTTGTGTGCAAGTCTGGTTAAAATCAAATCATAAATGAAGATGCTATTGTGCGGACAAGACCAAAATAGGCAATTTTTGCCCTTTCAGGGGCTGTAACTCCAAAGCACATGATGGGATATGGCTGATTCAAGAAAGGAACCCAGATCCCATGGTGGTACAAGTTGTGTGCAAGTCTGGTTAAAATCCAATCATTAATGAAGATGCTATCGTGCGGACAAGACCAAAATAGGCAATTTTTGCCCTTTCAGGGGCCGTAACTCCGAAGCACATGATGGGATGTGGCTGATTCAAGAAAGGAACCCAGATCTCATGGGGGTACAAGTTTTGTGCAATTCTGGTTAAAATCAAATCATATATGAAGATGCTATCGTGCGGAAAAGACCAAAATAGGCAATTTTTGCCCTTTCAAGGGCCGTAACTCAGTAACACATGATGGGATATGGCTGGTTCAAGAAAGGAACCTAGATCTCATGGGGGTACAAGTTGTGTGCAAGTCTGGTTAAAATCAAATCATAAATGAAGATGCTATCATGCGGACAAGACCAAAATAGGCAATTTATGCCCTTTCAGGGGCCATAACTCTGTAGCACATGATGGGATATGACTGGTTCAAGAAAGGAACCCAGATCTCATGGTGGTACAAGTTGTGTGCAAATCTGGTTAAAATCAAATCATAAATGAAGATGCTATCCTGCGGACAAGACCAAAATAGGCAATTTTTGCCCTTTCAGGGGCCATAACTCAGTAACACATGATGGAATATGGCTGGTTCAAGAAAGGAACCTAGATCTCATGGGGGTACAAGTTGTGTGCAAGTCTGGTTAAAATCAAATCATAAATGAAGATGCTATCGTGCGGACAACAAATTGTTTACGGACGCACGGACGGACGCACGCACGCACGGACGACGGACGACGGACAAAATGTGATCACAAAAGCTCACCTTGTCACTACGTGACAGGTGAGCTAAAAAAAAAAAACAGCTTTCTGTGAAGTTACAGATTCTTCTGCTAAATTTATTAAATCTGCCATTATCGTCCTCATGGATTTAAACAGGTTGTCGCTATAATTCAAAATAGAAGTGGCGGCAATGATCAGGAATCGATACAATTAACCCACAGCTCCAATCAGAGACACCAAAGGAAAAGAAACACAAACATGAAACAACAGACCCTAATTGAAATGTCATAGGGTATAGGTATATAGCACACTTGTACTGCCTTGCGGTACAAGCCGGCTTTTATAGCGACGTGGTAGAGTGCTTGCTTTTCAATCCGGCAGCCCAGGTTAGATCCCCGCACAGCTAGAGGTGATAGTATTTTTTTTCAGCTGTTACATTTGGCGCCCACCATAAATAACCCACATATGTGCATTAAAACTCCTTGAGTATCATTTCACATGATTCTCGGACTACCAGAAATTCGTGGACGAATTTCAATGTGGAGGGGGAGAATGTCATAGGGTATAGGTATATAGCACACTTGTATTGCCTTGCAGTACAAGCCGGCTTTTATAGCGACGTGGTAGAGTGCTTGCTTTTCAATCTGATCCCCGGCCGGCTAGAGGTGATAGTATTTTTTTTCAGCTGTTACATTTGGCGCTCATCGTAAATAACCCACATATGTGCATTAAAACTCCTTGAGTATCATTTCACGTGATTCTCAGACTCCCAGAAATTCGAGGACGAAGTTCAATGTGGAGGGAGAGAATGTCATAGGGTATAGGTATATAGCATACTTGTACTGCCTTGCGGTACAAGCCGGCTTTTAAAGCGATGCGGTAGAGTGTTGGCCTGTCGATCCGGCGGACCGGGTTCGATCCCCGGCCGGGTAAAGGTGAAAGGATTTTTTTCACCTGTTACAGAAACATCAATAGCGGAAAGCCAAAAGGAGTTATTTTCCCACAATATGCCATTCAAAATGAAATAATATATAAGCGACACAAACACCCAAAAACAAATCATAACAAAAATAATCAACTTTCATTAACAGTTGTCCTGCTGAATAAATCTATTTAACCACACCCATATCTATCAACCAACCAAATTACTTTATGTATAATTATATCCTTGTCAGATGGCTTCTGTTTGCAAAGGTAGGTGTTGTCATAATCAGCGGGATAAGGGTTACAGCACAAATTTAACCTTTCACTATCTCTCTAGACTAATTCATCAGACAACAATTTGTAGATATTTTTCTTATTTTTCCAGAAATGAGGACTTGACATCTCATGCAAATTGTCACCATAGGAGACAATGGTACATAGGAAATTTAGGAAAATATTTCATAATGTTGTCTGCTGAAAAACATACTCAGTATGCAGAGCGTTAAAGTCCTGTTTTTTCAACAGGGAAACATAAATAACAAGTAAATATTTGATGTTTTCATGAAATTTGTGAGTCCTGAGATACAATAGCAATTCTGCTCAACAAAGCTTTCAAGATACGGAAACACTTCAATTGGTTTACAGCATTCCATATAAAGGCATGATTGTTCACACAAACCAATACTTTGTAATGAGCCAGCACACGATAAAACCTGCAATAAGACATGTGCGGCCAGCAAAGACTCTGATCAGCCTGCGCCTCTGCGCAGTCGCATCAGAGTCTTTGCTGTGCACTCGAAGGACAGTTAAGGACCCAATGCTCCTTCATGCAGCAAGAGAAATCTCTGGTCAGACTATATGGATGTGCAGGCTGATTTGATTCTTCGCTGGACGCAATGTCTTATTGTAGGTTTTGTCGTACGCTGGTTCTAATAAATTACCTACCATTGACCCAGACACAGAATCTGAAGAAATCCAAGTATCTCTCTCCCTCTACTGGATCCCAGCCAATGTCAGGGTATCCTTTCTCCAGGAGTTCAGCATTAGACTGGAGACCACACCTGGATAGGTAGATAGCTATCTTCTCCAAGTTGGACTCCCTGAGAGCCAGGGCCAACTCATTGTTGTCCATTAAGGATGAGTAGGCAACATCTAATGGGCAGGAACCTCTCAGAGATGGGCGAGCTGAAAAGTAAAGACTTCTACATGTCAAGTATTCAACTTTCAAGCCAAAACTGAATCATAAACATACCCAATAGTCAAAATTAAAATACAGTTCAACCTGTCTTAACTCTTATCATGCTGTTCATGGCAACCCATATCTTTGGAAACAGTGTAGATCCAGATCAGATGGCTTCTGAAGCCATCTGACATTCAGTTTATGAATTTGTAGGAATTAATTACATCAAGTAATCTGATTGGTTCAAAGTCAGAGATGGGTGTGGCTAAAATGAATATTCAGCAAGAGAATGGTTAAGTAAGTACCTAAGGGAGAATCATACTGAATTATAAACATACCTGTAGTCAAAATTAGAATACAGGCCAACCTGAGTTAAGCAAGCACCTGAGGGATAATCAAAATATCCTTGCTTAACTCATTGAATACTGGTGGACTCTTCCATTGCGATATGTTGGATGAGTCCAATTGTAATTTTAGGGGTGTCAGGCTTGTTGTTTTAGTTTGTTTTTATTCTATTCTTGACAGAAAATCTAGTTAGCAAACAATTCAGACCCTGATCAGATGCCATGATCTGGGCCTGCACTGTTTGCAAGGGTAACCCTTTACAGGTTTCCCGCCTGAAATGGTTTAAGATGAGTGCTTGCTTATTACAGGTGAGATTTAATGCATTTGCCCTTTTTGGAACTGCATGTAGTCTTGCTTGAAATAAGCCGCTTTCTTAAACCATGTGACAGGTTTTACTGTACATCTCATCACGTAAACACGCTTTAAGTTTGACCCCTTGAACCCCACTTTTATATAGTAAAACTGGGGTTTACAGTGGTAAACCTTATTTTTCTTATCACAATTTTTCATCTTAAAATGTTCCTTTTTTCAGCAGTAAAGTTTACAATGTCTTTGTATAGGCGTATTTTCGTAATGTTTTGACAGATCTTTTGGGGATTTAAGACTAATCAAGCAACAATAACTCAACATTTCTACAAGCCAGTTTCTTACCTCAAGAATGTACCTTGCTAAATGGGAGGAATATGGTATGTGCCATATTAACCCTTATCTTGCTGTTCACGACAACCCCTATCTTTGCAAACAGTGTAGATCCAGATCAGATGGCTTCTGAAGAAGCCATCTGATCATGATCTACACTGTTTGGCATTTAGTTTATGAATTTTTAGCAATAAATTACATCAAGTAATTTGATTGGTTGATAGACAGAAATGGGTGTGGCTTAAATGAATATTCAGCAAGATAAGGGTTAAATGATACAAGTTTTAACAATGCATTAACTAACAACATTGTTAGTTTTGAAAAACTGGCCCCTGTTGACTGAAACCCTTTTACAGAACATATTTAATGTCACTACAGCTGGTATTAAGGGAATGTGTGGCGGCCATAAAATGTCTCCCTGCCCTTCATCATAGAGTAGTTTGTATTTTTTTGTCCTTTGGGATCATCTATTCCATTTTGGAACCTTGAAAAAATACTTTAGGGTCACTGATGAGACCTAATTGGCCTAAACTAGCTAGTTTGGCCCAGAAAACTGTGCACTTCATACTTTTACATTCTGTGGTGTATTCTTTGCTTCCAAAGGATAACTATTTTAGAGAATATATTTACTGTAATATTTTAAAGACCCATCTACAAACTATCTGAACTGTGCTGGTCAATGGTGTGAACATATTAAGTGACATTACCTAGCAACATGCTGCTGTTGTCAAGGAGATAGCTGAGATGTTCAAACATGGCCCTCTGGTTCTGTCCACTGGTACGACAGAAATAGCACAAGAACCTACAACACATTACCACCATCTCTGCTGCTGCATCCTAAAGTAAGAAACATTAACACACTTTTTATTATAATGTTTACAGAGAACCCTCACTATAATGACAGTATTTGTTCCCTAACAACTTGCCGCTATAGCGAATTTGCCGCTATAAAGAAACACAATAAGAAGTAGTATAATAGGTAATAAA
Organism: Lucinisca nassula; assembly: GCA_963580285.1. NCBI lineage: Eukaryota > Metazoa > Mollusca > Bivalvia > Lucinida > Lucinidae > Lucinisca > Lucinisca nassula. Next base: position 156,481,139 of record OY757012.1, on the reverse strand, counting down.
AGAATTTTTCCCTTAATTACTATAAGAAGCCAGCCTTAGTAGCTCAGTCGGATGCGAGTCTGACTGGTGATCAGGAGGACGCGGGGTCAATACCTGCCAGAGTCAGCAACATTCTTTTGTGGAGATAGATCATGAAATCTTTTCTGCGGTCATTCTCTCCCATCCGCTGATTCAAGAAGGGCAGTTGTCAGTTTCTGGCGAAAGAATGTACACTGTACTGGTTAACAGCTTACCTATAAGTCTGCCCAGGAAAAGTATGGATAGGTAAACTAACTAGTGTTGAATGGGCCTTAAAGTCCAATACAAACAAACATAATTACTCCAAGAAACAAATGCTGTGGACATTTGTTAGAATTGCCTATCCAAGGCGATTCTAACAAATATTCAACACCATTTGTTTCTTGGAGTATTAAATAATTACAATATTCTTGAATATTTCTATTAATCAGTCTTGTCTGAAGCTAAGGATTCAGTCCATTAAAAATGTTGTTATATCGAGTTTTGTTGCTACAATGTATATCAAATGTCTCTATTAAGAGGGTACACTGTATTAACCATTATCTGATGAATGGAATCTTCCTCACTTATAATAGCAGGAGTCCATTTTGAAATTGGGAGGTTCCAGGTTTCAAAATTTTATAGACCTCATTCTGATTTAATTTCAAAATTCAACACTGGACTTAAATCTCTTCTGCAACAAGGTCTATCGGAACCCGAATTTTATGGTGACTTAGTATACAAATTCAGAAAAATTTATAACCGCAATGACTTCAGCACCAAATTTCTTAAAATCACTCTTCGATATAAAAAGATTGGGTACGACATAAATGTTATACTACAGACTGCATGCATGGTAGTTAACCCAATCACGGTTGACAACTTTGCTTCCCTCTTTAATTGCACGCCGGTGGGTAAGGCCTCAGACTCTATGACGGCTCCAGTGTAAAGGCTTATTGAGAGTTAGAGAGATCTAATTCAAAGTAATGTTGGCTGATGCCTGATGCTCTGTCTCTGGTTGGGCCCATCGGAGTATAACTGTTGGTTTTCTTTTGCTCCAGCATTTCAGTGGTTTCTTGCTGTCGAGTCCTCACGGTTGTTTCATCTCTGTGGTTGTTTGATTATTTGTGTTCACGGAGATGTTGCACTGATGAGTTAGGAGGCCTTCATGTGGACTGAACAAATTATTTGTCTAAATCGCGATGGAAATAAGGGCGAGGATTGTGGCCACGTAAAATCGATTTAAGCCCCCAGTGGAATTCGTTTCCACTGACCGTTCCAAGGCGGTTCTTCTGTCGCGGTTTATTTTTGTTATGGTTTGTCTTTGGGTGTTTGTGTCACTTATATTATTTTATTTTGGATAGCCTATTGGCCATTTTGTGGAAAAGTAACTGTCCTTTTGGCTTTCCGCTGTTGGTGTTTCCATTAGGGTCTGTTGTTTCATGTTTGTGTGTCTTTCCCTTTAGTGTGTGTGTGTGTGTGTGAATTCGGGTTTAACGTCGCTTTCAACAATTTTTCAGTCATATCACGACGGTGTCTGGTTGCGACAGGGAGCTCAATGCTCACATTTATAGTGCTGCCTCACTGAAGTATCATGTCCCAGACACATTACATGATACCACACCCAGTCACATTATCCTGACACTGGATCGACCAGTCCTAGCTCTACCCCGTAAATCTGAGTGCCAAACGAGGAGCAGCTAGTACCATTTTTAACGACTTTGGTATGTCGCGGCCCGGGGTCGAACCCCAGACCTCCCGTTCCCCGGAGCGGACACTCTACCAACTGAGCTATCGGGGCCGGTTTTTCCCTTTAGTGTCTCTGATGGGAGCCCTGGGTTGATTGTATCGATTCCTGATCATTGCCTCCGCTTCTATTTTTATTTATCACCATGAATTTAAGATTAAATAAGCTTTAAGGCCTTCATGCGGACTGAACTAATTATTTGTCTAAATCGCGACGGAAGTAAGGGCGAGAATTGTGGCCATGTAAAATCGATTTAAGCCCCCCAGTGGAATTCATTTCCGCTGACCGTTCCAAGGCGGTTCTTCTGTCGCGATTTATTTTTGTTATGGTTCGTCTTTAGGTGTTTGTGTCGCTTGTGTTATTTTATTTTGGATAACCTGTTGGCCATTTTGTGGGGAAGTAACTGTCCTTTTGGCTTTCCGCTCTCGATGTTTCCATTAGGTCTGTTGCTGCATTTTTGTGTTTCTTTCCCTTTGGTGTCTCTGATGGGAGCTATGGGTTGATTGTATCAATTCCTGATCATTGCCTCTACTTCTATTTAGTTACTTTTAGAAATTCCATCAGAAAATGGTTGAGCTTTTTGCAAACAGTCTTTGTTGTGCACATATGTGAAAACACATCTCTTCTTGCTGCAACTTAATCATATAATAATTATTGTTCGGCCCCGCCCCCGCCTATCTGGGCTTGAAGAAATATATGGGCTGCATGATGCTTCCACGCAGAGCTGAAACCGACCCGCAAACGAGTACTGGTAAACCACTTAGAGGATCTAAGCCTGCCCAGGCAAAACGGCACGAGTCGGCCCATCCATGCTTATAAACCCTATTGGTTTCATTGATCGACAGGGCTTGAGATGTCATTTCATCTCAATGTCAGGAGCCCATAGGGGCTTGAAGAAATATATGGGCTGCATGATGCTTCCACGCAGAGCTGAATCCGGCCCGCAAACCTGTACTGGTAAACCGCTTAGCGGATCTAAGCCTGTCCAGGAACCGCGGTGCGAGGCGGACCGTCCATGCTAATAAACCCTATTGGTTTCATTGGGCGACAGGGCTTGAGATGTCATTTCATCTCAGTGTCGGGTAAAAGTCCGACAAAATTGGAAGCAACGTCTCCAAAATGACCTTTACAGTGTTGACAGGGATGTTAAACCTCAAATCAAACAAACAAACAAACAAACTCAATGTCAGGTAAAAGTCCCACAAAATTGGAAGCAACGTCTCCAAAATGACCTTTACAGTGTTGATGGGGATGTTAAACCTCAAATCAAACAAACAAACAAATCATATAATTGTTTGTTTGTTTGTGTTGAGGTTTTACAATCTGTTCAATACTATTTAGTTCATTTTGGAAGCGATGTTTCCGAATCTGGGTCTGCATTGTTTGCTGTGCATGGTCTATCTGTCTCAATACTAAGGTTCATTATGGTATGATAAAACAGGGCAGCACAAATGCTCTGTCACTAACAAATACTGTCCTGAAGATGAGCCAGTAAATTGACAATCTTTATACATGTGTACATGTATGAACTTCCATGTGACTTCCAAATACCTTAGATTCAATACTGTTTCAAAAACAGCTTAGACCATTACATCCGTGCACCATAATGTATATTTTCACGTCTCCAAAATGGCTACTTTTCTGATGAAAATCCGTGAAATAATTCTTATTTATACTGCAAACATAAGTTGCAGGTGCTCGTCAGCACCGCCTCATTGAGGCGGTTCTAACGAGTACCGACAACATATGTCTTGGAGCAGAAATAAAAAACAAGAGCACCGCATGCGGGTGCCAATGCTCGTCTGCAGTTTCTTTTAGAAAACCAAAGTTCTAAGTCAAACAAGAGCAATCAAATTGCAAGATGGAGTTATAAATCTTGTAGGGAATGTAGCTCTTGTGATGGTGAGTATGTGTATGAAGTTTCATGAAGGTAGGCCAAATACTTTTGGAAATATGGTCAAGGTTAAGGTTTTCGGTTAAATTTTCGAAAAATAGGTCAAAGTTCAAAGGTCAAGGTCACAGATCAAAAAGTGTGGTATCACTGAAAAGGTCTTGTCCCAAGGAACATTCATGTGAAGTTTGAAGGCTCTGTTGTGAATAGTATTAAAATGAGAGCAAAAAATCTGTTTCAGAAAAAAATTGGAAAAGGGGAGATAATTCAGCCAAAATCAACAATGTTGTTATGGTCCTTGGTCAAAATGTAGCTCTTGTGATGATGAGTGTGTGTATGAAGTTTCATGAGGCTAGGTCTAATACTTTTTAAGTTATAGCCAAGGTTAAGTTTTTTTGGAACGACGACGCCAGACGCAAGACGACAACGACAACGCAGACGCCGGAGGATGACAATAGCTCAAAAGTTTTTTTTCAAAAAACAGACGAGCTAAAAATAATGTATACCCCCGTAAACCACAGTATTCTCTATATAAAGTGGGGTTTAAGGGGGTGTTCATTTCACGGACTTGTTCAGGTGATTCTGACTGACTTTTTTGCAGTAAACATTCTTAACCCTTATCTTGCTGTTCACAACGACCCATATCCTTGGAAACAGTGTAGTTCCAGATCAGATGGCTTCTGAAGAAGCCATCTGATCAGGATCTACACTGTTTGACATTCAGTTTATGAATTTGTAGGAATAAATTACACCATTAAGTAACATGATTGGTTCAAAGTCAGAGATGGGTGTGGCTTAAATGAATATTCAGCAAGAGAAGGGTTAAATACAAAATAATTTAATGTAATTCTAATATTTAACCTTCTAAGAATAATCATACAAACCATCAATTTCCATACTCCAATACCAAAATTTATATGAGGACATTATATGAGCCCTGCCAAGCGAATTTGTGTCTTCGAGCATTCCGTCATGACAAATTTTAACTGCGCATGCCCAGCCATTCAGAGGGGCCAGGGATATGGCTTTCTGTCTGAAGGTTCCTCTTGATTCACTGCTTGTATGAGCGAGCAGCGAAGGTTCTGGCGAGACTGCGCGGATGCGCAGGCTCGCCTGAACCTTCGCCGCTCTCATAGGCGATAAGTACCAAAATCGCTTGATGGGGCCCATATGATGCTTCAATTCATTCAATCCATGTTACAACCCTCAAATTGCATAACACCCAAACACCTCAAACATATGTAGTTTCTAAGACTATACAACTACAGTGTAGTTCCACAATTAAGACCTGTTGATCTTTTCTATTATGTTACATTCTTGTTATATATCTGTAATTGAAAAGGTTAATAAAATATTTTATCATATGACGTCGCGTCTGAGAGTGTAATAACGCCATGTAATATTTTCGATAATCCACTAGTTGATTAAATATGCAAATTAGCTAGATACGTCCCGTAACGTTACATGTACGACGTCCTTTATGATGTCGCGTTTACTAATGGCGGAATATTGACATTTTTGTAAACAATCGTGAATAAAATGCGTTTTAAATGTCATATGATAAATAGAATCTTGCATTCGTGCTCATGTATTATTGAATTTATTACTCGTTGAGGAAAAGGGATAAAATGCTCGGCAAAGCCTCACATTTTATCCCTTTTCTTCAACTCGTTTTATAAATTCAATAATACATGAGCACTCATGTAAGATCCTCTATGTTTACACTAAGACAAGCTAGAATTAAGTCTAATTTTTTGCTCTTAAAAGCAAATTTTAAAGTCTTCTTTTACTCTTCTTGTTTTTCACACTAATGTTCTCTAGTAATAGTCCACCTGGGACTTTCAAAAGTGGTCTTTAATACCACTTTTGAACAACCCCAAAAGTGGCCTTAATATAGGAATTTTACTGTATATGCTTCTGTTTCTCACGGTATAGTTGTTGACACTCACAAGTTACAACTATATCATGCAAGTCACAAGCAGAACAATAGATTCATACTGAGATACTGCAATCCCTTCATCTTCATTTTCCTTTACTGGGATAATATAGCCATGTGACATACCCGGTATGACACATACATTCTTTCATACATTTAGCTCAGAAGTGGCACTTTCTTTGCTTTCTTCAGTTAACATAGTTTGTGGGTGTTTGTTACAATTGCCCCACTGAGTTACAATTGCCTCCCTGAGGCAGTTCTAATGAATACATTTACCCACGATGTATGGTTTGGGGCAAAAACAAGGAAAAGAATGTTAATCCTTGCAAGCCTAACGTTCCTCTATATAAACTAGGATTTTCAAGTAGGTTCATTACAAAGAGTGAGAGACTGCATCATTTCAATAAAAAAGTATATACATGTAATTAACCCTTATCTTGCTGAATAGTCATTTAAGCCACACCCATTTCTGTCTATCAACCAATCAAATTACTTGATGTAATTTATTGCTACGAAATCATAAACTGAATGCCAAACAGTGCAGATCCTGATCAGATGGCTTCTTCAGAAGCCATCTGATCTGGATCTGCACTGTTTGCAAAGATGGGGTTGTCGTGAACAGAAAGATAAGGGTTAAATGTAAGATTAGGATTGGAATAAGTTAGGATATATTGATACATTTTTTAACATTTTACAGCAGCATGCAGTTGCTAAGGTTTGGGTATGGAAGCTTAGATTGAGAAACTATACTTAAGGGCTGGGAAGTAAAGAACGGATGTACAAAATTTCCACCAATGGCATACGGTCTACAAATAAATGAGTATAATAAAATTGCAACATTCTAGCGATACATGTACTCATATGTCAATTACAATGTATGAACATGGTTATTCAAGTAGACGTTTACCTAATAAATAAGCAAAGGATCAATACCAACATGTTTCACAAAGGTACGGATGATACATATACACCCACATGTAAAGTTTCTATGACTGAAAGAGGGTGATATCTCCATAATTTACTAATCCCTACTATAGGTATGCATGCAAACTTCAATTCTAACCTATTTTGCATGCAACATACTCAAGAGGTTTTGTTACACATGGGATTTGTTAAGATTATACTTGTTTCTTGCAACAATACTAGCACTCACTAAAGCTAGTATTACTAATTAAATAATGCCATGAGAAAACCTGTTTTATGGCATTTGCGAGTTTGCAGAGCCCGATCAGCACTTCTGTGTTCCCTATCTATTTGTTTTTCATAACATTAGGAAAACATGTCCGTGCGAAATAATGGCGTCCAACATGCTGTCAGAAAATAAACATTTTGGGTAAAAATTATAACATCTTTCTTATTTCTGCTTTCAACATAGATTGTGAGTGCTCGTTAGAACCGCCTCAATGAGGCGGTTCTAACAAGTACACACAATTTATTTTTTTGAGCAAAAATAAGGCAGATAATGTATACCCCGTAAACCCCACTTTCCTCTATATGAAGTGGGGTTTTGAGGGGTCTTTGTTTCATGGACTTGTTATCGTGATGAAATGAGTTGGTTATATCAGACCATTACTTTGTCCATTACCTCATTCCCTGCTTGGATAGTACCATCACAAAAACACGCCTATATAATTTTGACCCCCTTGAACCCCACTTTTATATAGTAAAACTGGGGTTTCCAGGGGTATACCTTATTTTCCTTATTTCTGCTCTAAAATATAGATTGTGGGTACTCGTTAGAACCGCCTCGATGAGGCGGTTCTAACGAGTGCCCACAATCTATATTTGGAGCAGAAATAAGAAAAATATCGCAATTTTTTTCATCATAAAATTTTCATTTTTTCGGCGATAGAGGTGTCAATGTATTTGTATAGGCGTGTTTGCGTAATGAATGTGTCTAGTTTCTGCATCTAAAATTTCAAGACCATTGCTTGTCTGTGTAGCTGAGCTGACCAGTCTGTGTCTTATCTGGTCATAAATGCCAAAAACAAGTTTCCTCATAGTACCAATAATAAACCATTCAAACTCTGTAACTAAACTGACTGTATCTCTGTCACTAACCCAATTAAGAAATGAAATTTATTTTTCTGCAGTTCATGGAAGTATGAACACAGTGGGTCGCGTGCAAAGTAAATGAACCCCAAAGGGGTTCATGTAAACTTTGCTAGCGACCCACTGTTGTTCATACTTTCATGAAAAGCAGAAAAAATAAGTTTATTTTTTATATTTACATTATTTGCCCCTCATCAATGGGCGAAAAAATGCTTGTAGCGCAAACTTTGAAGGCTGAAAAACATTTACACGCTGTTTTTCTACAAAGAGCGGAGCAGCGTTGACGTCATCAACGCCCGTAGAGAACAATGGTTTAGAATGACATCACTTAACGTCACTGAAAATCATGTGATTCGATGCGTTTATGGAAGTATGAATGCAATTGTTTTCTATAGGTTTACATTAGACTTTAAACTGGAAATGTAAATATTCAAATAATAATGCTAACAAGGCAAGCTGGAATGGTAGTATTTTCCCTCTATAATGAAGAAAAACCTTCATGACAATTGTTCCTGACTGGCATATTTAAACAAAGATGTGTACAACATTAGGTGATGACTGTAAACATATACTTACCATGAAATTTTTAACAGACGTCTCCTTAAATGCTAGCTTGTGAGTAAAATGTGAACTTGAAAATAAAGCATGCATATGCATCAAGCTTTGAAAAGTGATGTGGTTCTATACTGCAAATTTATGGGCCTCCGTGATTTAGTGGGTAAGAGCGCTGACTCTTAATCATTAGGTCTGTCACCACTGTGGTTCGAGTTTGGCTCGGGACATATGTGAGATGCCAAGGTCAGATGGTTTTTCTCCGGGTACTCCCGTTTTCGTCCACATCTGATTAACGATCGGCTCGATATAAGTGAAATAATCTTGAAAGGGCCGTAAAACCCAAACCAAAAAAAAAAAAAAAAATATACTGCAAATTTCAGTTGACCATAGTAACCAAGAAGGGCTGTCACTGGACAGTGTAGCTCGTCTGCCTTCCACTTGTATGTATGCAAATTTTAAAGCAAAATTTAAATATACACATGTATTTTAATCCACTTTGCACTGCCTAATATTCAGTATGACTCCATTTCAAAGTTTAGGGATGTCAGGTTGTGTGACCTATAAAATGTTTGGAAAATTGCTGAAGATTTTGTAAACAGTGAATGGGCCTATTTAGATGTGGGCCTGATCAGACTTCACATTCTGTGGCGTCTTACGTTCCGTGGAATATGATCTGTGCCTGCACTGTTTGCCAGTATCCCATTTTGGGTTCCTTATATAAAATGAGTTTAAGATTCTGTGACATTGTCTGTCTGGTGTATATGTCCGGTCAACAATATTAGAGACATGTCAAGTTGGTAAGTTAATTCTAGGGCAGGTTAAGACCTTTCAAGTATTGATCAGTAGAGTGCAGTGCATTTTACTGACAACTTACAGAAGGCAGAGAATGAACGTAGAAAATAGTTCATGATCAATTTTCACAGAATAAGGCTGCTGAATTCATGGATCAGTATCCTAAAATTACAGGTCATGCATTGTGCTGTACACTATTTTGGGCCTTCCAAGGCTAGACTTAATCCATAATGGAGTTTAAATTTCCAAATTTAAAAATTTGAAATTTTTTGACTGATATGAACATTGATCCAGATGACAACAATAACCCTGCTTTGATGGGAATAGTGCAATGGTTTCCTGTATTTTCATATCTGTAAGCTAAAGTTTTTGAAACCATAAATTACTTAAGTACCGGCAATTCTAAAATGGAACAGAGATATAGCTGGACAAAGCTAATCAATGTTTGTGCTGTTTCTCATAAAATGTTCGTCAAAATATCTCTGGTAAATATGGTCAACTGTAATAAATTAGAAAGTCAAGAAAAAACGATTTCAGAAAAAAAGTCATCTAAGTTCTGTCAAAGTGAAACAATATTAAAATAAAATATTGAAGAATACAATGAGACAATTAGTATTATCAAAGTTGCAGTAGTCCTTGTGAAATGTTTCTCTATAATTTTTATTAGAACTCTTGGGAAATTTGCAGCAGAAAGAAAATAGGTCTTTTCCATAATTTTTTAACTGCCCTCTCCAATGTTCTGATTTTAAGTGTATCAAATCTTTTTTCCTTTGACACAGTTACTTTGTCAATATTCAGTGAAATAGTGTCTCAAGTAAATCTTTGTAAGTGGTATACATGTGCCATTCACAGTGCAAAATAACAAATGAGTGTAAGATCAATTCAAAAGTGAGATGCAAGGTGATTCTGTTGTTAACCCTTGTCCTGCTGAATATTCATATATGCCACACCCACTACCGATTATCAACCAATCAGATTACCTGTAGCAAATTATTACAACAAATTCATAATCTGAATGACAAACAATGTAGATCCTGATCAGATGGCTTCTTCAGAAGCCATCTGATCTGGATCTACATTGTTTCAAAGAAAAGGCATATCCGGGCTCAGCAGAACAAGGGTTAAGAACACTCAATTTTGACAAAGTGTTGCGAGCAAAGGCCTTGTTTAGGAGACTGGACAGACTGGAAACACTTTCAAAGCAGATAAAAAAGACATGGACATACAGTTGTACTTCAATGGCTAGAACACCAGGAAAATTGGTTTGAAACAGGGGTAGTTCAAGCCACTTAGGGTCCAAAGCATAACTGTTAGTTATGAGTTCATTCCAAAATTTTGGGGAGACATGTGTTATGAGGGTGGATCAATATTTAACTAGACTAACTCAGTTACTGACCTGTGTGAAGTTCACGCTTTTCACGAAATCACTTTCAGCCAGATGAAGAGCTTAAGGCAGCAGTTGGAGGGTGGATTGACTCTAAAGACCCTGAATTCTTTAAAAATGGACTTTCAACCTTGGAACATTGATGGAGGAAGTGCTTATTGCTGCGGGGTGACTATGTGGAAAAAGAGTGAGTGTTTGAGTTTTACATCCCACCAACAGCTAAGGTCATACGGAGATGGGACCTCAGTTTAAAGACTCATCTGACAGTCTGGAGAGAACCAGGATTGATCCTGCAACCCTGGTTTACAAGGCGAGTAACGTAACCACTACACCACAGAGGCTTCTATGTGGAAATCGAAGTCAAGCGTGACTCTAAGTAGGCAAGGCCAGATACTTATTGAAAGACACTTGTATCTTTAAAATTTATTTGGAAAATGGCTCAACTATACGCAAAAAAAGTGTAGACCCTGATCAGACGCTGCATTCTGATACTGTTTGCCAGTAGCCCATTTGAGGGTTTCCTTTCCAAACAAAAAAATAGAGATTACAGTCAAACTTCAATGGCTCGATCTCCATTAGGACCTCGAAAAACTGTTCGAGACAGGGGTAGTTCGAGCCACTGAGATTACTGCCAGGAGGCATAAGGAGATACTTTTGAACATATTTTCGTTGTTCGTTTATGAAAATGTATGTTGTGTGTACTCATTAGAATCGCCTCATCGAGGCGATTCTAATAAGTATACATAGCATTCATTTGAAAGACAAAAGCCTAAAATCTCCTTTATTATCTCCCACTATTTCTTATTTAGAGAATTTCCCTAGGGGCTCAAGAACGGGCTCGACTCAGTCATGGTATACAAGCCATCGTTGTTCGAGCCATCGAAGTTCTACTGTATATAGAAAGATGACTATTTATTTTTCTGTATAATATATATATTTTTGGGATCTATCCTTAAACTGAGTTAAAACCAAAACTATTGCTATAAAGTGGTTTATCAGTATTTAGGGATAAAGGATTAGTAATTCTCATACTGTGAAGGTTGAGTGTTGAAGTGCCAAGTGTTGAGGGTCTGAAGCTTAGCCTGGTAAATGAATGCTTAGAAGTCCAAAATGCAGTAAAATTGCTACATGGTGCACACAATTCACTAAAAATACCCCACCACCCCAGTAAACATGTATTTTTCTCCTACCTTGGAAGTCTGTTCACTAATAGCCCCATCAGCAACACTGGGTGGTAGTGCTGATGTTCTTCTCTGAACACTGGTGTTCAAGTCTCCCCCAGCTGCGGACTGCTGCTGCTGGGCCTTATTCAGGGTGTTCACCATCAACTGCATGACTGTCTCATGTAGACATAGGGCCCTCATCAGGTCTGGATGCTGGAAAAAGACCTTGTTGTCCATCAGATCTCTGAAATCATCAAATATACTCCGCTTTGATGTATTTGAAGACATGTAATTGCGTTATCAGATAATGGGTAGCCTACAAATTGGTTTTGATCTGGTTTCAGTCAACACTATTAATCCTTATCCTGCTGAAGACAACAACCCCTTCCTTTGAGAACAGTGTAGATCCAGATCATATGGCTTCTGAATAAGGGATCTGGATCCTAAACTATCTGATCAGGATCTACACTGTCACTGTCACATAGTTTGTCAATTGAATGAATACATTATATAGTCGAACTTCAATGGCTCGAACACCTTTGGGACCTCGAAAATCTGTTCGAGACAGGGGTAGTTCGAGCCACTGAGGGCTACTGTCAGGAGGCATAACGAGATACTTTTTGACATCTTTTCAGTGTTCTATAATGAATATGTATGCGGTGTGTACTCATTAGAATCGCCTCATCGAGGCGATTCTAATGAGTACACACAGCATACATTTGCAAGATAAAAGACTAAAATCTTCTGAATTATCCCCCATTATTTCTTATGTACAGGATTTTGCTAGGGACTAAAGAATGTGTTCGACTCATCCATGGTAAACGAGCCATCGGTGTTCGAGCCATCGAAGTTCCACTGTATCAAATAATTTGACTGGTTGATAGTCATAAATTGGTGTGGCTGGATAAGGGTTAAGGCTATGTTTATGTAACCACACCTTTCCCGACCAGGATAGAAGTTAACCATTATAAGGCACATTTCTTTTGTCAGAAACTGACAACTGCACTTCTTGAATCAGTGGAAAGGAGAGTTTCATGAAACGTCTGCACAAAAGAATATTGCCACAGTGTAGGCCCTGATCAGATGCCACTTTCAGCTAAGTCTGGGATCTGCGCTTTCACTGTTTGCCAATTACCCATTTTGGGGTTTCTGGTATAACATGGGTTAAATTGTAATAACTACTCTTGTGCGGCCTATCTACTATTTTAGCAAGTTTTGTTTTGTTTTTCTAAATTACATGTACAAATGAAACATGCACAAGATTAATTAATCATGTAAAAAGAATCCTCTATGTATCTCCTATATCTGATCAAAATACATGCACCGGCCAGCGCAGCTTACTTTAGTCTCCAGTCTATTGCTCTAGCTAACAGTGAAGGCAAATACCCGGGCTTGCCTGAACCTCTCACTGGCTGCATATCCTACACATGTCCCCCTTTAACCTATATGATTCAAACCTCATTGTCCAGTAAAATTCCTATATTAAGACCACCTTTGGGACTGTTCAAAAGTGGTTGTAACGACCACTTTTGAACAGTCCCCAAGGTGGTCTCTTACTGGGAGAGACTGGGTGTAGAAAACAAAAAGAAAGAAAAACTAAAGCCTTCTCAATAAGCTTTTACCATTATGATAACACATCTGTGTGATATAGTGCATTTTTATATACCTTAAAAGGTATAGTTATGGTGAAAAATTGTGTTCTCACGACCCATAACCTAAGTCTTGGAGCAGAGATAAGAAAAATGATGTTTACCCCCATAAACCCCAGTTTTCTCTATCTAAATTGGGGTTTAGAGGGAACTATATTTCACGGACTTGTTCACGTGATGCATGCATATTTAGTCTCAATTTTAGGTGGTCTTAATAGCGGAATTTTACTGTACATGTACTTACTTTAGACTATTTTTCATGAGCTCTTCCTCGTCGGGTCCAGCCTGTACTAGCAGTAATGAGCGTATGTTGCCAAGGGACTTTAAAAGGTTGTTGATGTCATCCTCACTAGCACTACTGATCACATAGCCCTTCTCTAGACCTTCTAACAGCTGTGAGAAGAACAAAATCAGTTATGAGCATGGCACCAGAGTAGGTGTAACGAGAACACTATATAGATGATTTTCTCTATTTCTTGTAAATAAAAAACGTATTTGTGTGGGTAGAATTTTTATAAGGAAGACAACTTTCATGCCAATTACGAAAACACTCCTATACAAACAAATAGTAAATTTTATCGTCGAAAAAAGTGAAAATTTTAAGATGAAAAATTGTAATATTTTTCTTATTTCTAATCGAAATATAGTTTGTGGGTACTCGTTAGAACCGCCTCATCGAGGCGTTCTATCGAGTACCCACAATCTATATATTAGAGCAGAAATAAGAAAAATAAGGTTTACCCATGCAAACCCCAGTTTTACTATATAAAAGTGGGGTTCATGGGGATCAAAATTATACACGCCTGTTTTCGTGATGCTGCCTGTTTCCTTATCTATAAACTGACCCCACGGGTACAAACAACATTCTCTCCAGCTGAAACTACATTAAGGATAACCAGGTGTTTTTTCTTATCTGCTGATATATCCAAAATAAGGCTTTCTAACATAGAACTTTGAACATAAACCTAGTAAAATTACTCTATTAAGACCACCTCTGGGACTGTTCAAGACAACTTTTGAACAGTCTCAAAGGTGGTCCCTGACCAGGGGACATTTTGGATTTGTTAACATGTTATGGAATTAAATTGTGTTCTTCATTGACCCATTTTGTACTGAAAACACCAAAACAGGTACCCTGGCACACAGTGCAGGCCCAGATCGGACGCCGCTGATCAGGGCCTCCATTGTTTGCTAAAAGTTCAGCCATTTTCCAAATAAATTTTGAAGAAAACGCAACCTGACACCCCTTAATTTTGAAATGGACTCCTGCTATATAAAAGGAGGAAGATTCCATTTGATACAACAAGAAATTGTTTACGCACGCACGGACGCACGACGGACAAAATGTGATCACAAAAGCTCACCTTGTCACTACGTGACAGGTGAGCTAAAAAGGGTTAAAACATACATTTTTCAAGGGACAACTTTAGTGACTTCCTCAAAACTAAGGCCCACCAAAAACAGGTCTTCTTTTCAAAGAAAGTTTTCCTTTAAGAGTAGATCTGTATTAATAATTCGGTTGTTTGTATTGGACTTTCACGGCTCAGTCAACACTATTTTAGGTCATTTTTGAGCTGGTCAGTTTACCCATCCACACTTTACCTGGGCAGGCTTATATGTAAGCGGTTAACCCGTACAGTGCTCATTCTTTCGCCAGAAACTGACAACTGCCCTTCTTGAATCAACGGAAGGGAGAGAATGACTGTAGAAAAGATTTCATGATCAATCTCCACGAAAGAATGTTGCTGACCCTGGCAGGTATTGAACCTGCTTCCTCCAGGTCAATAGTCATATCTGCATCCGACTGAGCTACCAAGGCCTGCTCTCTGTATTAATGAAGATGACAAGATTATTTTAAAAGGGTTACCTCCCCTAAAAGTGTATTGATTCAACTTAATTTGTATTCTCACCTCTCCAATTCCATTATACTGCCTGTGTAGAAGACTGAACATCTCTCTGATGAGGTCAGGACTTGAGATGAAGCTCTCCTCAGCCCACATCACCATGGTTTTCTGGATCAACTTTTGCAATGAGTCTGGGAAGAATAACAGAATATCTTAATAACTCTATATTTTGGGTAGGTGTAATCCTTGGACTAAATCAGTTGGATTATTGGATATTGGAAAAATCCAACTGAATCCAAGTTGGAAAAATGAGGTGTATTCCTTGGACTATTCACCTGTTGGACCATGTTTTGAAGATAGATTTAATTAATTTTATCATGTAATAATATACATCACTTGCATGATTTTTTTTCAACTTTGAAAGGTAATTGTTTTCAAAAGTACTCTTGTCTTCTGAAAAAACAATACCAAACTGAAAATACACTTTTTGCCCCTTCTTATAACTGTTCATTGTAATCATCCTTTCCCTCCCCATAAAAAAAAAGAAAAGAAAAGAAAAGAAAAAAAAAATGAAACATAAAATGACAACAGAGAAAGAGATCAATGTGAAATATACATTCCCCAAATGGGATTAAAGGAAAAAAATGTCAAACTATAGAAATCCATTAACAATGGGTGATTGCTTGTTTACCAGAATTATTTTAAGCCTGGTGACTGATGCCTCCTTAAATGGGTCCTTAATTGGGTTTGTGTAATAAAATAATAATTAATAAAATATCTGTATGGTCTTCCACATCAAACAGAACTCTGATAAAAAATATTTAGTTGAAATTAAAATTTCCCTACTTTCTATATACTTGATATAATTCATCTGTTTTTGTTTTGTTTGTTTTTTTTTTTTTTTTTTTTGTTTTTTTAATTCACAAACTGCATGATGAACAGTGAAGATCCTGATCAGACGGCATCTTGTTACTCTTTTAAAAATGTTCACTTAAAATTAGAATTTCTCTACTTTCAATATACATGTCACTTAATATAAGCTATCTTTTAAATTCACAAACTGCATGATGAACAGTGAAGATCCTGATCAGATGGTATCTTGTTACTCTTTTGAAATGTTCACTTGAAATTAGAATTTCTCTACTTTCAATATACATGTACTTAATATAAGCTATCTTTTAAATTCACAAACTGCATGATGAACAGTGAAGATCCTGATCAGACGGCATCTTGTTACTCTTTTAAAAATGTTCACTTGAAATTAGAATTTATCTACAGTAAGTACTTTCTATATGCTTGATATAATCTATCTGTTAAATTCACAAACTGCATGATGAACAGTGAAGATCCTGATCAGATGGCTTATCTGGAGCTAAACTGTTTGCAAATGTAGGGATTGTCTTGTTCAGCGGGATAAGTGGAAAAAATTAAATAAATTAAAGAAAAACATGTGATAAAGAAATTCTTCACCATATAAATAAATGAAATGTATTTTAGGCATTGTGTTAATCTTTTAAACAAGAGGTCCATGATGGACCTAATTCGCTCACCTGAGTCAAGTTGTATTATCTTTTGATGATGTTTTTATTTTTGTCTATGTGCTATTTGTTCAATGTAGCAGAACCATTTAAGAACTTAGGTGGAGATTTTGTAAAATTTTTCTTAAATTCAGTCACTGTGTTCAAAGGATGTGGATTCTCGGCATCAAAAACGCCTCAAGTGTGGAGAAGCTTGGGACTGAACCAATGAAACTTGGTTTATTAGGCAAGTAGTTTAACCATTTCACCATAGAACCTTCTAACACTAATTTTCTGATAACATGAAATTGTGTTAGTTTGCACTAGAGTTTTTTGTATTTGAATATAAATGACGTTAAAGTTTTGTTTTTGGAAATAATGACATTAGATTTTTGAGCATAAACACTTAAGTTCGTTATGAAGTCAGTTTTATTTTGGGAAACAATAGCATATTTCAAAGCACTGACAACACTGGTGGGTCAATTGTGTCGGAATGTAGGCTAGGAAAATGACCCTGAATTGCGGTATAGACTGTTTACATTTCGTTTATTACTTGTACATTTCTGTACTGTAAGCAAAATGTGTAAATTCCAATTTGGACGCCACATTCTGCAGCATATGACTCAAAATTTCCTACACTGTAAGTAACAAAGTAGACTTTGATCAGACAGAGGCCATATTCTGTGGCATCTGTTCTAGGTCTACTCTGTTTTGTCAACCTCAACTCCTAATATGGAAAATGGCAGAACCTTTTACAAACAATGTAGGCAGATCAGACGTCCAGTTCTGCTGCATCTGATCTGGGCCTTCACTGTTTGCCAATCCCGGGTTGCCAGTATCCCATTCTAAGTTTTCGGCAAAAACTGGGTTAAAATGATGTAATTTATTCCTATAAATTCACAAACTGAATGTAAGTGTAAATCTTGATCAGATGGCTTCTTTAGAAGCCAAGAAGCCATCTGATCAGAATCTACATTGTTTGAAAGATAAGGCATATCCAAGCTCAGCAGGGCAAGGGTTAATTTGTTTGTTTGTGTTGAGCTTTACATCCATGTCAACACTATTTAGGCATGCCAATAGTTTATGCCAGCTTGATTCTTTTCTGTGCCTTGGCTCAGAATTCATTTATTAATACTGTAATTAAATCTCTATAAGTGTATCTTGCATCACTGTTGTGTTCAACTGATATTGGCTCACAGTTGGACAAGGCCTACTGTCCTTGCTGCAAGTATGGGTAGAGAGGGGAATGTTATTTCTTCTGTTTCTATATACACTTCCTTCCATTCATTTGCCTCTTCTCCTCTGTCCCTCACTTTCATATCCTCTACTATCTCTCCTACCTCTTTTCTCCGTTTCCCTGAGAGGACACAAAATGACCCACAAGGGTTGACATGTCATTAAACTTAAAACAGTCAATCAGTCAAATCTTTAGTTCCTAGAGCTGTAGATATGGTGGGTATTTAGTGGTACATCAGCTAAAGTCTCCCTTATTTTTGATAAAAATGTATGGTGTGTATATATTCATTAAGAGCAAGGTGGTTCTAATAAATACCCACAACATGTATATTGATAAGTTACTTTAAAGGCATTATTGCAAACAGTGTGGATCCAGATCAGACTGGTCCTCTTATGCCCTTTTTGTTTAAATTGAGATTTAACGTCTCAGTCAACACTATTTAGGTCATTTTGAAGATGTTGTATCCAATTTTGTTGGAATTTTACCCAACACTGAGAAGACATCTCAAGCCCTGCCACCAAAAGAAACCAATATAGTTCATGTGCATAGATGGTCCAAATTGCACCACCTTGCCTGGGCAGGCTAGACCTAAAAGAATAATATCCAACAGCCATTGTGTTCAGCAAGGGAAACCATTTTAGCAGCTTTGATAAAAGGTCACCCAAGGAACATTTCAGTAAAATTATTTCGAAATCTAGCCACTGGCCTAGGAGAAGCTGTCATCTGAAGGGCTTTTCTATTTTTAACTCTGGTGGCCATTTTGTTCATTGGAATAAAACCATTTTAGCAAGTTTGGATGAGGGTCACCCTAGGAATATTTCTGCAAAAGTATGGCAACCATTTTGTTTAGCAAAGCAAAACCATTTAAGCAATTTTGGTAGGGGGTCAGCCAAGGACTGTCTCTGTGAAATTATTTCGAAATCAGGCCATTGGCCTTGGAGGAGATGTTGTTTAAAGGTTTTTCTATTTTTAGATGTGGCAGCCATTTTGTTCAGCAGAGCGAAACCATTTTAGCAATTTTGGTAGAGGGTCACCCAAGGAACATTTCTGTGAAATTATTTTGAAATCGGGACATTGGCCTAGGAGGAGATGTTGTTTAAAGGTTTTTCTATTTTTAGCTCTGGCAGCCATTTTGTTCAGCGGAGCAGAACCATTTTAGCAATTTTGGTAGAGGGTCACCAGATGAACATTTCTGTGAAATGATATTGAAATCCGGCCATTTGCCTGGGAGGAGATGTCGTTTTAAGGTTTTTCTATTTTTAGATGTGGCGGCCATTTTGTTCAGCAGAGCGGAACCATTTTAGCAATTTTGGTAGAGGGTCACCCACGGAACATTTCTGTGAAATTATTTTGAAATCAGGACATTGGCCTAGGAGGAGATGTCGTTTAAAGGTTTTTCTATTTTTAGCTCTGGCAGCCATTTTGTTCAGCGGAGCAGAACCATTTTAGCAATTTCGGTAGAGGGTCACCAGAGGAACATTTCTGTGAAATGATTTTGAAATCCGGCCATTTGCCTAGGAGGAGATGTCATTTAAAGAAATTGTTGACGGACAGATGGACGGACGGACGGACGGACAGACGGACGACGGACGACGGACACAAAGCGATCCTAATAGCTCACCTTGAGCACTTTGTGCTCAGGTGAGCTAAAAAAGTATGTTCAGTTCTAATGGGAATTTCCCAACCAGGAAGCAAAAAAAAAAAAAAAAAAGTTATTTATTAATCTTATTATTATTTTTTTTTTGTATGACAAATTTGGCTGAACATTATAATTAACATGATGATGATTTCGTGTTTAACGACGCGTCAACCCTCCTGGTGGGTCATAAGCGTCAGTCGGTCAACGGTTAAACGGCACTTTTTTATTATAATTAACAACAATCATGGTAATTAAATTAATTGATACGAACATATTTTTGCAACAAAACTTCTTTAAGGACTTTAGTACACCTCTGATTAACGATCAGCTCGATAAATGAGTGAAATAATATTGAAAAGCCATATCCCCCCCCCCCACGCCACGAACTTTTTGGTATAGCAGAAGCTGCTTTTGTTGAAATCAGCATCAATGTGGTACCATGTGTACCAGGTGAGCTAATAAGCCAATTATTATGACAGTTTGTAAGTTTAAGGAAATATGTTAAGAGTCCCTCAGTGAAGTGGTCCTAACAATAATACACAATTTATGAAGCAGAGAAGTCATCTTGCAGTTTGTTAATTTAACAGATAGATATATCATTAAGTCGGCTCCCCGCCCATAGGGGCTTGAAGAAATATATGGGCTGCATAATGCTTCCATGCAGAGCTGAAACCGACCCACACACGAGTGGAGCGTGATAGCTCAGTGGTTAGTGCACTTGCCTCTGATGCTAGAGGTCCCGGGATCGATCCCCGGCAGCGGCGATAAAATATCGGTGTCCGAACACGCTCCATTGGCATCATTTGCAGGGATGAATGTCATAAAGTGCACCGTCCTTCGGATCGGGACCTTAACTGGAGGCCCCTGTGCAGGGAGAACCATCCACTGTGCAGGTTAAAGATCCCTACTGTATTTACATGATTGCTGTGTAGGCTTTCATCCTGCAAACATGGAGTGTATGTAATGTATACCTGCGGTAATAGTCAAATGTGACCGACGCAGTATCAGTAGACAGACAGACAGATGAGTACTGGTAAACTGCTAAGAGGATCTAAGCTTGCCAAGACAAAGCGGTGCGAGTCGGTCCGTCCATGCTTATAAACCCTACTGGTTTCATTGGGCGACAGGGCTTGAGAAGTCATATCATCTCAATGTTGGATAGAAGTCCCACAAAATTGGAAGCAACATCTCCAAAATGACCTTGACAGTGTTGACGGGGACGTTAAACCTCAAATCAAACAAAAAATAGTATATGATTAAGAACGTGGCCCCCGCCCATAGGGGCTTGAAGAAATATATGGGCTGCATGATGCTTCCACGCAGAGCTGAATCCGGCCCGCACACTAGTACTGGTAAACCGCTTATGGGATCTAAGCCCGTCCAGGAACCGCGGTGCGAGGCGGACCGTCCATGCTAATAAACCCTATTGGTTTCATTGGGCGACAGGGCTTGAGATGTCATTTCATCTCAATGTCGGGTAAAAGTCCCACAAAATTGGAAGCAACGTCTCCAAAATGACCTTTACAGTGTTGACGGGGACGTTAAACCTCAAATCAAACAAAATGATTAAGAACGTAGAAAATAGAGAAATTCTAATTTCAACTAAACAATTTTAAGGGCATTTGATACGAAATACTTCCTACATTGAAATCTGTTTAAGAGTCTGTATATGTTCAGTATCATATACTGGCTCACCACATTTGAAATAAAAACCATACGTCACCGTGCTGAATCTTAAGTAATCTGAACAAGAAGGAGATCACCCCAAACTGTTTTCCCAGAATTGTCAGAAAACAACCATGTTAGTAAATAGCATGTCAAAAATGACTTTTGCCTGGCTTTTAATCATTTATTTCAGTCAGAATGATATAGTAAAATATACTGCTGCCTATCTTTAGACTATTTTTCAAGCTCAGAATTTTTTTTTGCAAAACCAATTTTGTCATCAACCACAATATCTTTAAAATAATTCATTGCTTGCAAGATTTTGGACCATACAGAAAAATGCTACATTGAAATTTTCATAAAACAAGTTTTTTTCTCCAGGGGATGATTTCAGAGAATAGAAAATCAAAAGAAAACTAGGGGTCACCGTGCTAATTTCTGTTTTATTAAACAACCCGTTCCCCTACCCCCAGATGAAATACATGGCAAAAATATATATAAATTCTATGAAAGGATGGCGAATCATTGACAGATGACTTCGATTTTACTTGTAAATAGTAGCTGGCCATAATATGCATTGCAGCATATCGTGTCAGTAAGTCTGTAACCATTTAGGCTGATCTGATCTTGAGTAAATGTGGAAAAACTAAAATTTGCAAAAATCGCAATGCTACTGTTTTTGTGAAGTTTATAGCGAGGCTGAACATGTTTAATAATAAAATGAACCCAAAACAATATCTGTTCCACAAATTTCAACCATTATCTTACCCAAGAACGGTAAAATGTTGGCTCTAGCATAACTTTCATTTTTGATGATCATACAAAAATGGCGAATTCGTAGCATTTGTCTTTAATAAGAGTAACAAGATGCCAAACATTTATTTCCGATTTGTTTCTATGGTGAAAAATTTCTGAGCATAAAACAGTGTAGCTCCAGATAAGCCATCTGATCAGGATCATCACTGTTCATCTTGCAGTTTGTGAATTTTACAGGTAGATTATTATGGTAACATGTAAGAATGCTCTATGTCATACGGAAATGTTATCTTTATGATATTTCATATTATTCTAAGGTGAAAAATTTCTGAGCATATCAACAGTTTAGCTCCAGATATGCCATCTGATCAGGATCTTCACTGTTCATCTTGCAGTTTGTAAATTTAACAGATAGCTTATATTAAGTATAATGAAAGTAGAGAAATTCTAATTTCAAGTGAAAATTTTTAAAAGAGTAAGAAGATGCCATCTGATCAGGATCTTCACTGTTCATCATGCAGTTTGTGAATTTAAAAGATAGCTTATATAAAATACATGTATATGGAACATAGAGAAATTCTAATTTAAGTGAACATTTTTAAAAGAGTAACAAGGTGCACTTTGATCAGGATCTTCACTGTTCATCATGCAGTTTGCGAATTTAACTGATAGCTTATATTAAGAACAAGTATATGGAAAGTAGAGGAATTCTAATTTTAAGTGAACATTTTTAAAAGAGTAACAAGATGCCATCTGATCATGATCTTCACTGTTCATCATGCAGTTGGTGAATTAAAAAAAAAAAAACAGATAGATTATATCAAGTATATAGAAAGTAGGGAAATTCTAATTTCAACTGAATATTTTTTATCAGAGAAACAAGATGCCAAAAATATATTTCATAAAATTATATGGTGAAAAATTTCCTGAGCATAATAACATGTTTTTCCTTTTATTTATTTTATTTTTTCCCCTTTTTCTGTATATATGCCCATGAGGTGATATACCCTAGCAGTAGGTGTCATTTTCAATAAACAGTAATTATCTTCAATTAACATAGCCATTATATGGCTGATGAAAGCACTGGTCCTCCTGTATTTGGTCCTCAAATTATACCCCTGGTCCTCTAGAGGACTTGGTCCTCAGTCCTCTGGCCCTCCAGTGAAAGTCCTCAAATTATACCTTCCTAAAAAATTGAGCAGTTGGAGGAAATAATAAAACTAAAATTTCCTTCAGTCACTTTGATTTTTGTTTTTGAAAAGTTTAGGGAGGCTGACGTGAGAACCAGAAAATAAAAAATTCTATAGCCTAAACCTAAACTATCATTTATATGGCATCTGAATTCAGTTACCGTAATAATCCTAAAAATTGGGACACCTTGAGCATGTGCTGTAATTATCCTAAAAAATGAACAAGTTGAATTTACCAGCTAATAAAGCATTCAAAAGACTTGGACAGAAGGGGAAATAGTGTAGACCTTGATCGGAGCAGTCTGATCAGGTCTTAACTATTTTTCATTATGTTAACAAGTCCATGAAATCAATACTCTGGTAAACCCCACTTTATATAGAGAAAAGTAGGGTTTACAAGGGTATACATTATTTCTTATTTCTGCTTCAAAACATGGATTGTGGATACTCATTAGAAACACCTCAATAAGGTGGTTCTAACGAATACCCACAATCTAAGTTTAGAGCAGAAATAAGGAAAATATCGCAATTTTTCATAGGAAAAATGCCATTTTAGAGCCATGAAAAATTGCCCTGTTTTGCATGGGTGTGTTACCGTAATGTTCATGCATTTAATGCTGTCACATTTTTTATGATTTTTACCCACAAAATATATTTATTGTCCAACAGGTAAATAGTCCAATAGCCCACCTTTATTCAAATTTGATTTCACTGGATTAATTCAGTATTATCTTTTTGAGTGGTCCTTGATTAAATGAAATTTGCCTGAAAAAGATCTCTTTGATGCAAATGTTACCAATTGATAAGTAGAAACTGATATCCCGGGCTGAAATCTGGCTTAAATCAATTGAGTTAAGCAATTAAGCATTGTTGTGGTTTAAATTTTGTATGGTTCAGTCATTATTCTCCTTCCTCTCATTTTGGGGATGTGTATTTTCATATTTCTTTACTTTAACATTCCAATCGTTCCTTTTTTGTCTCTCATTTTGGGTGCATTTACAACATTCATTTACAATAAGCTTTCAGGCTATGGCTATCAGTTTCAAAACAAAAGCAAAACAAAAAAAAAAAAAAAAAAAAAAAAAAAAAATGACAAAAAAGAGACTTTTCAGTAATTATGCATTTTATATGAAAACAGAGTAATTTTGAAAATTATTAATTTCCAAAATTGAAAAACTTATGCATATTATTACATGATAAAATTAATTAAATTTATCTTCAAAATATAGTCCAACAGCTGAACAGTCCAAGGAATACACCCCTATTTTTCCAACTTGGATTCAGTTGGATTTTTCCAATATCCAATAATCCAACTGATTTAGTCCAAGGATTACACCTACCCCTATATTTTCGACACCAGACACCTTAACAAATTACTGTAAATACGATAAAATTTAAAAGTATCAGTTAGATAAAAATACTAGTAATAAGGCAAACATAGCATGCCCTGATCAGAAAGCTTTAAATGGCATAATATATTCTGGGTATGTACCTGTTTGGCCAGAAAACTCAGCAATTAGAATTATTTCAGTATACAAATACAGGGCATATTGTTTCTAAGAAGACTTAAAGATAAGCCTTCAAGAAATTAAGGTATTGCTCAAACTTTAACATACTTTGAGAATAAACAAACGTTTTTACATATTACAAACTGGTGACCATAAATTCTACTTCTGTTGTTAGCTAATAGGGATTATCAACTAAATGATAATCCCATTTATTTGGTGCGAACAAATTGAATGGACTGTCATTAATGTGTCATGATTGCAGCTTCAGGGTGGCTTGACCTCTCATTATTTAGGTTTAAACAATGTCTGATCGCAATTTCGATCTCGTCATCCACCATGACAGTTGGTCCAGGTTACTGGACGCTTGCACCGTGTTTGTTATTCAGCAGTCAAGCGTCTTACTATGGTTTGGCGTCTTGCGCATGCTCAGGGAAACCTTCCTTTTCCGTTTTCAAATCCAGCAAAAGAAAGTTGTATTTTTTAAGAAGAATCTAAAACTAAAAATCCAGCAAGAGAAAGTTGTCGGGACTCGGTTGAGATATGTTTCATAATAAAAGAAGAAGAGGGTGTCCTTTAGCTATAATATAAGAATTTCCATTGGTTGACCTCGAACAACAATAATATTATCGGTACTTTCGTTTTGCAACCGGAAATGATAAAATGCGTTAGTGACGAGGTACAACTAAATAGGGAAAAGTGACAACTAAGACAGTTCACCGTTACGAAAATATTAGGAAAAGTGACACTACAGCGGCATAAAAATCGCCATTTTAATTGCAAAATATAAATGGGTGACAATGGTGGCCCTGCGAGTTTTTGGTACCTTATAAAGCTTGGGGAAAAATGTTATTATGGAAGATAAATAGTATGCAGCGAAGAAATTAAAGGGCTAAATATGATTTCTGATATAAGGACGGTCGGCCGGGAACTCTTCAGTAAAAAGAAACAAAGAACGGATATCTTTCCCGCCAGTTTCTCATTTTGTGGAGGGGAAAGCTTCGGTTTTTATTGCTAAAATTTGATCATTGTTGAACAGTTAAAAGCAAAATCTTTGCCAGAGGTGTGGGACTGATTGAAAATATTTCTTGTGTACATTTGGTAAGGGGAATTTCCACAGGGGTCATGACCTTTGGCACTCATTGTGTAACGTTAAATTAACTTACAGTACTATATTTTAAGTAAATACGCTTTTAGAATTTTCTTTATATTTTTGAAGGGATTATGCCTCGACTTTCGGGTATAATAGCGTCAGTTTGGGTTGTCAGAGTTAAACAGCGCAGGCATTGTGGGATAGCTTGACGGCTCGGCTGACCAGCTATGTTATTTTTAAATATGCAAATGACCATGTGTTTGTCGAATGTTAGTTTATTTATGAACACCCGACCTACTTTTGAGCCGGACATAGCCGCTTGAATCACAGGTGTGATATACCGGTATTATCGATAGTAACCTGTCAATTAAACATATATTGGGAATTCAATGACCACAAACAATATATTTTCTAAAGGTAATTTTATTGACTTTCAAAACATATTTGAAGCCACAAACCTCATCTGATTCGATATGACAGAGTGGCTGGACCTTTTGACTCTTGTCCGCTATGAACTCTGCACATATCACCATTAGGTCTTGTATATTATATTGTGCAAATTGTACAAGCTTAAGGCTGTGGTTGCCTTTTGGTAAATTCCGATATAAAAGGAAAATTTGGGCTATTACTCGTCTCTCCTTTAGACTCTGATCAGCTCAGATTCAAGCTTGACGGGAAGTTTTATTTTGTTTAAGCAATGCCATTTGGTCGCAGCATAGCACGCCAGACTTTCGAGACTGTCGCTACTTTTTTGGAATTCTGGGTAGCTAGACATGTTTCTGAGGGACGATTCATATGTTATCTTGACAGTTTCCTGCTTGGTACTAGGGAGTCCATTTTGTGGGCAATTTATAAATGTTACATGTGGTTTATCAAAGATACACTGTCACCTTCGCATCACAGCAGATATGAAGGAATTTGAACTTTGGGTACAATTTTTCAAAAAAAAAAAAAAAAAAAAAAAAAAAAATTTGGGTATTTCCGTTTCTCATGACCGGTTCTGGATGTCAAATGAGGACTTACAGCACTGCACCATTCGTGCAAGGGGTTTGAACTCGGTTTTGGTGCCTACTTTGTAGGTAATGAGATAAGACCAGTGGTCCAGTGGATAATTTTTCCATCTTTGGAGCATCTTCTGTTATTTATTTTTGATTTATAAAAAAAAAAAAAAAAAAAAAAAAAAAAACAGTAGTGTATTGGGAACTGCACCCTGCAGTACACCACATTATTCAAAATTACAGACCAGCCTTACCAAGTCACGGAAGGCAATGTTAATCGAGATATTTCCATGACATATTAAAAATGTAGAGTGCCGAGCACTGAACTTTGCAGTACACAACATTCTTTTCAAATCTACGGATCAACCTTACCACTCACGGAGGGTAATGTTTAATGAGATATTTCCATTTATGTATTTATTTATTTTAATTTATGCATTTATTAAAATGTAGAGTACTGAGCACTGCACCTTGCAGTACACCACATTCTAATCACACATACCCACTCACGCAGGGTAATGTTGGATGAGATAGTTCTAAGCAGATAAATAAACTAGATAAATATTTAATTCATCTTTAGAATTAGTTGAGACATAACTGCCCTCCAACAATATCGTGCATCCCACTTGCAATCAATGCATCTATATGTTGCCTTGGTTGTCAAACAATATATGATGTGGAAGCCTGAGGGTAGTCTAGACTTCTTTTGCCTCCGGAATGGCCATTCATTAAAGCACTGCCAGCTCAGTGGCATTCTTGTGACAGCTGTAGAAAATAAATTAGGACTTCCAAAGCAACTTTATGCTGCACATTCCTTTAGAATTGGAAGGGCTATTAATTTGGCAGCTAAGGGTATTCTAGTATAGCCATAAAAGAACTTGGTTGATGGAAAACTGGGGCGGTAACATAGTACATACTTTTTTAAATTGTCTGTTACAGATATATTGATTATCGGTGATTCCCTGGTTTCACACCTTGCTGACAGTGTATCAACTCTCAGACCTCCAGCTAATGCAGTGATTGTTAGCTAAAAATTTTATTAGGGTTCAGCGGTGCACTGGGATCACTACGACACCGAGCTCCAATGGTTGCTGCAGTTTCATTCAACCCTTGTGATGATAATTATTCACCTCGGGGGCAACAACCTTGTTGAGTGGTCCCAAAGCAAACTTCTTAAAGACTTTTAAAAGCTAATTTGCATACATGGCTTCTATCTATCCCGAAGCCCAAACGGTATGATCAGACATCCTCCCTAATTGTCAGTCGTGGCTGGGGGCGGACAACACTCATGAAGGGCTTAAAAAGCTGGATCAAAGGAGGCGTATAAACCAATCGGGTAGACAGCCTGCTTTAATTGTAGTGACCGAACAATCAAGCATGTGCTCGATTTCAATACAACAGGGCTATTTAAGACGAATAGGGTTCATCTCACTGCTGTGGGCAATATCATATTTTTAAATACATTTGAGGAAGTAGTCAATCAATTTGTTACAGACCCTTCTTCCCAAATGTAAAATCCTAATATGTAGTTAGAATAACAGGACAGGGATAAAAAGGCTATATTCATAAAAATGTTGACTTGCTGAATTGGGGGACAAATTTATGTGGGGCATCATAAATTTGCTGTGGCGGAATTCAGCATTCGATAGGGGGGACGCTTTGCTTAGACAGCTGTTTGGTTGTAATGAAACTTTACGCCTTGAGCCTAGATTCCAAATACTGGTTGCTGGGAGCAAGGCTGAAGTTTGTTTCTTTCAGGACTTCTACTTGGACTGGGTGGCATCTCCTTCATGGAAGTGGTCCGCCATAACCTGAAGATTTGTTCTTGAGCCTAGATTCCGGGTACTGGTTGCTGGGAGCAGAGCTGAGGCTTGTTTCTTTCAGAACTTCTTGAACTGGGTGGCGTCTCCTTCAGGGAAGTGGTTCGCCATAGCCTGAGGATGTGTTCCCCCCAGGGTCATACTAAAACTTTCTAAATTGCAAGTCATAAGTAAGGTTCGCACGTGCAGCCGGGGCTATTTGAATATATGTAATATGGGATGGATTACATGGTATGCATTGCATAATGCAGAAGATAGTATGGAATGCGTGTCATGGAATGCATTTTGGAGTGCACATTACGGAGTGCTCACTGTCAAGATTAGTTGGAGTGCATAAATTGGAGTGCACAAGAGTTGGGATAGAATGGAGCGTACAAATAGGATGTGCGCAATATCTGGATTTTTACATAATTTGGAGCGTACAGTCAGGATGTGCGCAATATTTAGAATGCTAAAAAATTGTAAAGCATACAAACAAGATGTATGCAATATTTGGAATACTTGGAGCGTACAAATAGGATGTGCGCAATATTTGGATTGTTACAAAATTTATAGCGTACAAACAGGATGTGCGCAATATTTGGAATGTTAAAAAATTGTGGAGCGTACAAACAGGATGTACGCAATATTTGGAATACTCTGTTACAAAATTTGGAGCGTACTATAGGAAGTGCGCAATTTTTGGAATGTTACAAAATCTTGGAGCACACATTAGAATGCTAAAAAATGGTAAAGCATACAAACAAGATGTATGCAATATTTGGAATACTTGGAGCGTACAAATAGGATGTGCGCAATATTTGGATTGTTACAAAATTTGGAGCGTACAAACAGGATGTGCGCAATATTTGGAATGTTAAAAAATTGTGGAGCGTACAAACAGGATGTACGCAATATTTGGAATACTCTGTTACAAAATTTGGAGCGTACTATAGGAAGTGCGCAATTTTTGGAATGTTACAAAATCTTGGAGCACACATTTGGAGTGTGCGCATATTTTGGAATACTCAAAATTCAAAATTGGACTGCACAATATTTTTAGTGCAAACAAATTAATAATTTGGTGCCCGTTTTCGTGCGAGCAAGGTTATATGCTGTCACTGCGTCCCCCCTTCGACCTGAATCTACTCGGTGTCCATATACTGCCAATAATGTTTTATGTGAAAAAGGAGATAAATAAAAGTAGTTGTATCTATATATATTTTGTTGTATGAGTGAGCATCCTTAATAATAGGGATTATCAACTAAATGATAATCCCATTTATTTGGTGCGAACAAATTGAATGGACTGTCATTAATGTGTCATGATTGCAGCTTCAGGGTGGCTTGACCTCTCATTATTTAGGTTTAAACAATGTCTGATCGCAATTTCGATCCCGTCATCCACCATGACAGTTGGTCCAGGTTACTGGACGCTTGCACCGTGTTTGTTATTCAGCAGTCAAGCGTCTTAAGGGCCAAACTATGGTTTGGCGTCTTGCGCATGCTCAGGGAAACCTTCCTTTTCCGTTTTCAAATCCAGCAAAAGAAAGTTGTATTTTTTAAGAAGAATCTAAAACCCACCCACCCACCGCTGTCATTGTGATATTATTGGCAGTCCAGGAAGTTTAATACCTGATACTGTCTTAAGTTCTTTTCATTTCAGGCTTGTTTGGTGCCTCCTGGTGCTGAGGCTGGCATGTCCTAATTAAAGATGCTGTACATACGACAGTCTACTTGTATAAATATAGCAACAATACTTAGTTCTATAAGTCAATATATAATTAACAAATAAGTAAATACGTGTTAAATTGGATATATATATTATTCTCCCGACGCTGGATATTATTCTCCCGTTGCTGTAGAGAGACTGTTGGATGTGACAACGCTGCCTATCGACGTATATCTTCGACTGGCCCACAAAATGGATTGATGTGTTAACACTATATATATGTATACTGGCTACTTAGTGACGTTTAATGCCCATGGTTTTAACTACATATACGCATGTGACATTGAACATAAACTAAAAGCCCAAAATTCAGCGACAGCTGTTGCAAAATATGGAGTGTGCATGTTTTCTGGGCCAGACTAGCTAGTTTCGGCCAATTAGGCCTCATCAGTGACCCTCAGATATTTTCAAATTTCCATAATGGAATTAATGATCACAAAGGACAAGAAAATATAATCTACACTATGATGTAGACTCCGGATCGGTTGTTTATGGCCACTTAATTTCTTCACCGAGAGATTCTGCTGACTTTTGATCAGCTGAGCTTCGAGGTGCAATGCGAATTCAGCATTCGATAGGGGGGACGCTTTGCTTAGACAGCTGTTTGGTTGTAATGAAACTTTACGCCTTGAGCCTAGATTCCAAATACTGGTTGCTGGGAGCAAGGCTGAAGTTTGTTTCTTTCAGGACTTCTACTTGGACTGGGTGGCATCTCCTTCATGGAAGTGGTCCGCCATAACCTGAAGATTTGTTCTTGAGCCTAGATTCCGGGTACTGGTTGCTGGGAGCAGAGCTGAGGCTTGTTTCTTTCAGAACTTCTTGAACTGGGTGGCGTCTCCTTCAGGGAAGTGGTTCGCCATAGCCTGAGGATGTGTTCCCCCCAGGGTCATACTAAAACTTTCTAAATTGCAAGTCATAAGTAAGGTTCGCACGTGCAGCCGGGGCTATTTGAATATATGTAATATGGGATGGATTACATGGTATGCATTGCATAATGTAGAAGATGGTATGGAATGCGTGTCATGGAATGCATTTTGGAGTGCACATTACGGAGTGCTCACTGTCAAGATTAGTTGGAGTGCATAAATTGGAGTGCACAAGAGTTGGGATAGAATGGAGCGTACAAATAGGATGTGCGCAATATCTGGATTTTTACATAATTTGGAGCGTACAGTCAGGATGTGCGCAATATTTAGAATGCTAAAAAATTGTAAAGCATACAAACAAGATGTATGCAATATTTGGAATACTTGGAGCGTACAAATAGGATGTGCGCAATATTTGGATTGTTACAAAATTTGGAGCGTACAAACAGGATGTGCGCAATATTTGGAATGTTAAAAAATTGTGGAGCGTACAAACAGGATGTACGCAATATTTGGAATACTCTGTTACAAAATTTGGAGCGTACTATAGGAAGTGCGCAATTTTTGGAATGTTACAAAATCTTGGAGCACACATTAGAATGCTAAAAAATGGTAAAGCATACAAACAAGATGTATGCAATATTTGGAATACTTGGAGCGTACAAATAGGATGTGCGCAATATTTGGATTGTTACAAAATTTGGAGCGTACAAACAGGATGTGCGCAATATTTGGAATGTTAAAAAATTGTGGAGCGTACAAACAGGATGTACGCAATATTTGGAATACTCTGTTACAAAATTTGGAGCGTACTATAGGAAGTGCGCAATTTTTGGAATGTTACAAAATCTTGGAGCACACATTTGGAGTGTGCGCATATTTTGGAATACTCAAAATTCAAAATTGGACTGCACAATATTTTTAGTGCAAACAAATTAATAATTTGGTGCCCGTTTTCGTGCGAGCAAGGTTATATGCTGTCACTGCGTCCCCCCTTCGACCTGAATCTACTCGGTGTCCATATACTGCCAATAATGTTTTATGTGAAAAAGGAGATAAATAAAAGTAGTTGTATCTATATATATTTTGTTGTATGAGTGAGCATCCTTAATAATAGGGATTATCAACTAAATGATAATCCCATTTATTTGGTGCGAACAAATTGAATGGACTGTCATTAATGTGTCATGATTGCAGCTTCAGGGTGGCTTGACCTCTCATTATTTAGGTTTAAACAATGTCTGATCGCAATTTCGATCCCGTCATCCACCATGACAGTTGGTCCAGGTTACTGGACGCTTGCACCGTGTTTGTTATTCAGCAGTCAAGCGTCTTAAGGGCCAAACTATGGTTTGGCGTCTTGCGCATGCTCAGGGAAACCTTCCTTTTCCGTTTTCAAATCCAGCAAAAGAAAGTTGTATTTTTTAAGAAGAATCTAAAACCCACCCACCCGCCGCTGTCGTTGTGATATTATTGGCAGTCCAGGAAGTTTAATACCTGATACTGTCTTAAGTTCTTTTCATTTCAGGCTTGTTTGGTGCCTCCTGGTGCTGAGGCTGGCATGTCCTAATTAAAGATGCTGTACATACGACAGTCTACTTGTATAAATATAGCAACAATACTTAGTTCTATAAGTCAATATATAATTAACAAATAAGTAAATACGTGTTAAATTGGATATATATATTATTCTCCCGACGCTGGATATTATTCTCCCGTTGCTGTAGAGAGACTGTTGGATGTGACAACGCTGCCTATCGACGTATATCTTCGACTGGCCCACAAAATGGATTGATGTGTTAACACTATATATATGTATACTGGCTACTTAGTGACATTTAATGCCCATGGTTTTAACTACATATACGCATCCGACATTGAACATAAACTAAAAGCCCAAAATTCAGCGACAGCTGTTGCAAAATATGGAGTGTGCATGTTTTCTGGGCCAGACTAGCTAGTTTCGGCCAATTAGGCCTCATCAGTGACCCTCAGATATTTTCAAATTTCCATAATGGAATCAATGATCACAAAGGACAAGAAAATATAATCTACACTATGATGTAGACTCCGGATCGGTTGTTTATGGCCACTTAATTTCTTCACCGAGAGATTCTGCTGACTTTTGATCAGCTGAGCTTCGAGGTGCAATGCGAATTCAGCATTCGATAGGGGGGACGCTTTGCTTAGACAGCTGTTTGGTTGTAATGAAACTTTACGCCTTGAGCCTAGATTCCAAATACTGGTTGCTGGGAGCAAGGCTGAAGTTTGTTTCTTTCAGGACTTCTACTTGGACTGGGTGGCATCTCCTTCATGGAAGTGGTCCGCCATAACCTGAAGATTTGTTCTTGAGCCTAGATTCCGGGTACTGGTTGCTGGGAGCAGAGCTGAGGCTTGTTTCTTTCAGAACTTCTTGAACTGGGTGGCGTCTCCTTCAGGGAAGTGGTTCGCCATAGCCTGAGGATGTGTTCCCCCCAGGGTCATACTAAAACTTTCTAAATTGCAAGTCATAAGTAAGGTTCGCACGTGCAGCCGGGGCTATTTGAATATATGTAATATGGGATGGATTACATGGTATGCATTGCATAATGCAGAAGATGGTATGGAATGCGTGTCATGGAATGCATTTTGGAGTGCACATTACGGAGTGCTCACTGTCAAGATTAGTTGGAGTGCATAAATTGGAGTGCACAAGAGTTGGGATAGAATAAAGCGTACAAATAGGATGTGCGCAATATCTGGATTTTTACATAATTTGGAGCGTACAGTCAGGATGTGCGCAATATTTAGAATGCTAAAAAATTGTAAAGCATACAAACAAGATGTATGCAATATTTGGAATACTTGGAGCGTACAAATAGGATGTGCGCAATATTTGGATTGTTACAAAATTTGGAGCGTACAAACAGGATGTGCGCAATATTTGGAATGTTAAAAAATTGTGGAGCGTACAAACAGGATGTACGCAATATTTGGAATACTCTGTTACAAAATTTGGAGCGTACTATAGGAAGTGCGCAATTTTTGGAATGTTACAAAATCTTGGAGCACACATTAGAATGCTAAAAAATGGTAAAGCATACAAACAAGATGTATGCAATATTTGGAATACTTGGAGCGTACAAATAGG
This sequence comes from Lucinisca nassula, assembly GCA_963580285.1. Classification (NCBI taxonomy): domain Eukaryota; kingdom Metazoa; phylum Mollusca; class Bivalvia; order Lucinida; family Lucinidae; genus Lucinisca; species Lucinisca nassula. The sequence continues at coordinate 156,447,002 of OY757012.1, read as the reverse complement.
ATGTGCGCAATATTTGGATTGTTACAAAATTTGGAGCGTACAAACAGGATGTGCGCAATATTTGGAATGTTAAAAAATTGTGGAGCGTACAAACAGGATGTACGCAATATTTGGAATACTCTGTTACAAAATTTGGAGCGTACTATAGGAAGTGCGCAATTTTTGGAATGTTACAAAATCTTGGAGCACACATTTGGAGTGTGCGCATATTTTGGAATACTCAAAATTCAAAATTGGACTGCACAATATTTTGAGTGCAAACAAATTAATAATTTGGTGCCCGTTTTCGTGCGAGCAAGGTTATATGCTGTCACTGCGTCCCCCCTTCGACCTGAATCTACTCGGTGTCCATATACATGTACTGCCAATAATGTTTTATGTGAAAAAGGAGATAAATAAAAGTAGTTGTATCTATATATATTTTGTTGTATGAGTGAGCATCCTTAATAAATGGTATTTTAGTTTGAAAGAAATGTAGTGAAACTCTGTATAATTAAAATAAACAGCCCTACAAAATACTTAAAAGGAGTAAGCTGCATGGTATTTTCCTTGTTTTTACTCAACAACATAGATTGTTGGTATTCATAAGAATCACCAAATGGGATGATGCTAATGTGCACCAACTGTCTATGTTTGCAGCAGAAATGAGAAAACTAGACTTGTTTTCTGAGAAAATAGATGTCGCCAACCATATACCCCTTTCAAAAACAAGCTTAATTTAACAGCACCACTGTGACCTTTAAAATAAGGTCATGGTCACCAAAACCTAATCAGTTCTTCATCCTGACCAAAAGTTATATCCATGCATATTTGATTAAAATCCACTGAGTAGTTCATGAGATAGCACACAACCTAAATTTGGCCTAAATTTGACTTATTTAGCAAGGCTGTGACCTTCAAAATAAGGTCACCAAAACCGAATCAGTTCTTCATCCTGTCTCAATGTTAAGTCCATGCAAATTTGATTAAAATCCCCAAGTAGTTCATGAAATATCTTGCACACAAGAAAGTGTCATGTCGACGCATATGCATGCTTATGCCGACGTTGATGGGATCCACACCAAAACAATACGTCCCCCTTCCCTTCAGAGGGGGACATAAATGTCTTATTATTTTATCAGAAAAATATCACTTCAGAGAAAAGAAAGCAAGTATAGTCGCATGGGAGCTCAGATGGGTATGTTATAATAAGAATTCTAATTCTAATGCAAACACAGTGCCTATATCTGCAAAGAAAAGGACTGTGATTTATTCCACAACAAATTACTGAGCAGAAGAGCATGACATGAACAACTGCAGTTTTATGGTGTCACTCAAAGATTCTATGATGCTAGATGGTAAAATATTATTTTCTAACATCAAAAACATTACAAAAGGACATGAATCCAATGACAGGATACAGTCAATGATGTTGGCAGGACTTCTTCTAACAGTGGTAAAAGGTTGGCAGAATCTGAAGGGAACAAAAAACTGTCGTCGATTTTTAGTGTGTTAGAATTGAAATAGATTAGCTCTAGTGTGTGATTTTTTGAGTAATAAATCATAGTCTGTTGATAAGTTGTAAGTAGACAAATCACTCGCACTACCCGCTCATGATCTGATCTACTTTGCAACTGACCGTTGCAAGCTGTGATTTATTAATCAACCGATCACTGCTTGGGCTGATCAATGTATTAACTACAAGGTAGCAGAAGATTCAGGCAAGTCTTTGTACAACCCTTAAGACCCCGAGAAAAAATACATCTGAAAATGTCGTCTGGTTGTGTCATCTGCTAAATTGTTTTGCAAACTTTTTAAAAATATTTTTGCATACAGGCAAACAGCATGGGCCCAGATCAGACTGCTCCTGCTCCTGGGTCCACAATGTTTGCAAAGCAGACAATAGTCGTGATTAGCATTTTATGGGTTTACAACAGAACAGTGATTACAACACAAAATCTACAAGATATAGCACACTGCTAACTATCAACAGTGACAATGTGACTTGATATTATAACATTTACAGGTAGCGACATTATATGCATATAATATGTGTGACATCAACAGTCATTGTCTATTTTGAGTACAAGTGTTTTAGATGATTAAAATCTGTTTATTCAGCAATACAATGACTTAATATTCAATACAATGACTTAAAATACAGACATTAAAATATTATTAATATTATTTTATTTTTAGTACTTTTAATAGCAACACTGTTTGTCAATTATGTGAATAAAACATATACATACACATATTACTACATATGACCTCATAACTGCAGCCAGCCTCCAAAAATACTCAATATAGATTTAAAATTTTAGAGCCAGTGGTAGAATATGATGTGATGACAGGCGAGCTTAAATATGGATGCATGCTTTTAGATGGTCATCTGCCAGTTTCAGTGTACTCATCCAAGCATGTTTGTTAAAACACTGATATACACTGCAACTCTTTATAACACTGTTCATTATAACACAGTTTGGGATATACATAACAAAAACACGCCTATATAATTTTGATCCCCTTGAACCCAATTTTTTATATAGTAAAACTGGGGTTTGCAGGAGTAAACCTGATTATTCTTATTTCTGCTCTAAAATATAGATTGAGGCGGTTCTAACGAGTACCCACAATCCATATTTTGAGCAGAAATAAGAAAAAGATCACATTTTTTCATCTTAAAATTTTCGTTTTTCAGGCGGTAAAGTTTACAATGTATTTGCATAGGCATGTTTTCGTAATGGCATTTGAAAATGGATCCCAAAAAATGTACAGTGCATAAATGGACAGTTTTCTATATAATTTTTACATTTTTTTTTAACATAACATGTTTGTTTAACTAACAGTCTTTGCTTTGTACCCCAACAAAAGTGTTATAAAGAGGCTGAGATGTATTTTCAACCTTTTATATGAGAGTTAACTTCCATAGCTCCTGTATACTTAAACTGGTGGGTGGACAGCTAAATGCATATTTAACCATGTTATATCCGAAACAATGTTATAATGAATAATGTTAGTAAGAGTTTGTGGTCTACTACATGCTGATCACCTAATCCAGCATATTAACACATTTCCTTACACATATTTTGACTACAGTTATGAGGTTGAACAAGATATATTATAAAAATCATTTGAGCCACACCACAAGAAAACCTGCCATATGACATGCATTACGAAAACACGCCTACACAAATACATTGTAAATTTTATCGACGGAAAAAAAGAAAAATTTAAGATGAAAAATTGTGATATTTTTCTTATTTCTGTTCAAAATATAGATTGTGGGTACACGTTAGGCGGTTCTAACGAGTACCCACAATCTATGTTTTAGAGCAGAAATAAGAAAAATAAGGTTTACCCCTATGAAACCCAATTTTACCAGATAAAAGTGGGGTTCAAGGGGGTCAAAATTATATAGGCGTGTTTTCGTTATGTTTGACCAGCAAATGCTCAGATCAGCCTATGCAGCCATACAGTCTGATCAGAGCTTTAGCAGGGACATCTTCCGTCCCTCAGCAAGCAACCATTTATATACCTCCTATCATAATTAACCCTTATCATAATAAATACTTCAATATTCTACACCCCCTCCCTGATTTTCAGTAATCTGTGTTGCATGATTTCAATTTTACTAAGGATTCAGAAGCAGAAGGAAAACATTATAGATCCTGATCAGCTGGCTTCCGAGAAGCCAGCTGATCTGGATCTATACTGTTGTCAAAAAAAAAAAATATCCAGGTTCAGCATGGTGAGAATTAAGAGTTAGAAAAGGCTGTCCCAAGTACTATCTGGTTTGAGGATCCCAAAAATGTATTCTTGTGGCACAACTCAATTACAACAAACCATTTAGTGTCAAGAAAGTACCTCGGAAAATAGTAACCTGTTGGAAAAGCATACCAAAATATATGAAAGGCCCTACCATTGCAAACAGTGTAGATCCAGATCAGATGGCTTCTTCAGAAGCATAACTGATCTGGATCTACACTGTCTGTCATGCAGTTTGTAACTGATATAAGAATCCTTAACATTTACAGTCCAACTTCTGAAACTAGTTAGTCTGGCCCAGAAAACTTGTCCACTCTGACAGTTTTCAGTTCTATGGTGTATTCCTTGCTTCCAGAAGAGAAACCTTTCATAGACCACCTTTAGGGCCATAAAAATTTGTTCTGAGACAGGGGAAGTTTGATCTATTGAGGGTTAATCAGGAATGCAAGATCAGGAGGAATAACACGATATCTATTTCAATTTTCTTTAAAATAAAAGCATGTCATGTGTATTCATTATACCTCATCAAGGCTAGTCTAATGAGTACACACAATATTCCTTTTCAAGATAAAATAAGAAAGTTATCCCAAACATATTAATATCTGCAGTTATGGGGAACTTCCTAGGGATTCAAGAGCAAGTTCCAGACAGCCATAGTAAACTAGCCATCACTGTTCATGTCAAAGACGTTGCACTGTAATTACCGTAATCATCCTAAGTATTGGGACAGATAGCCCAAAGCAAACAGTGAAGACCCAGATCCTGAAGGTGCAATCTGATCAGCATCTACACTGTTTGCCATTCTGTCTGTCTGCACCATTTGGATTCCTTGCTGGCTCATGAAACAAACTGATTTTAAATTTTAGGAGAATTAGAGCAAGTCCTTAATGTGTCCCAATTTTTAGGATTTTTACGGTAAGCAGCAAAGGCTCAGGTACACAATGCATGTACATATGTTCAGGAGAATCCCTATCTTTTACCCTAAAACTGCTCATATAATTCCCTTCTTCTGAATATTGCAGGTACTTTCTTGACTGACATGGCTAAAAGAGAGCAGCTTACCACACACCACGAAGACAACATAGCTGTGCCAGGATACAGTGATATTACTGTGAGCAGGACAGTACGACGAAAGCATAAAAGAATTACCTATCTTACCCTCATGTCTCGGTACTTCCTCCATTTTCTCCTCTTCCTTAGTTTTCCACACAAGCTGCATGAGTTTCTCACCCACCTGTAATGACATCAAACAGTAACATGTTATTAACCCTTGTCCTGCTGAACCCGGATATGTCCGTGTTTTTTTTTTTAAACCGTATAGATTCGGATCAGCTGGCTTCTTAGAAGCCAGCTGATCAGGATCTATACTGTTTTCCATTCTGCTTCTGAATCCATTGCAAAAATTGAAATAAGAATACAACTGGCTGAAAATTGGGAAACAGTGTTATTGCCCCTATACCTGCACGTTAATCAAAAATCTGTTCATGATGATGATGAGTGTAGTTAGAAGCCAGATCATCTGGATAATAATAATAATAATAATAATCGACCTTATTTATAGAGGGTAACATATTTAGTACTAGTACTAATCTTCCATGTGGCCCTCTTTTCCTCTATATACTGTTTTCCATTCTGCTTCTGAATCCATGGCAAAAATTGAAATAAGTATACACTTGGCTGAAAATTGGGGAGGAGTGTAGTTAGAAGGCAGATGATCTGGATCTATAGTTTTCCATTCTGCTTCTGAATCCATGGCAAAAATTGAAATAAGTTTACACTTGGCTGAAAATTGGGGAGGAGTGTAGTTAGAAGCCAGATGATCAGGATCTATATACTGTTTTCCATTCTGCTTCTGAATCCATGGCAAAAACTGAAATAAGAATACAACTGGCTGAAAATTGGGGAGGAGTGTAGTTAGAAGCCAGATGATCTGGATCTATATACTGTTTTCCATTCTGCTTCTGAATCCATGGCCAATATTGAAATAAGTACACAACTGGCTGAAAATTTGGGGAGGACTGTAGCATATTGAAATATTCAGCATAGTGAGGGTAAAAGAGGTATCATCGTCACTCCTTTTTACCCTGAATGAGCATGTTCCCTTTATATATTAATAGTCTATTTTCAGTTTGAGAAATCTGTAGAAGATTCTTTAGATAAAGGCTGAACTTTTGCGAACAGTGCAGGTTTGATCAGATGCTGCATGAGGCCTATCTGTTTGCAACTGATGCTTTTTGGCTTTCTCATCTACAACAGGTTAATAATCAATTACTTTTTTTTTTTTTTTTTTTTTGTTTTTTTTTGCAGAGCATCATGTAACACATAATGTATAAATTCTGATCCACCTGAACCACACTTTTATATAGTAAAACTGGGGTTTACTTACAGAGGTAAACCTTATTTTTCTTATTTCCGCTCTAAAATATAGCTTGTAGGTACTCATTAGAACTGCCTCAGTGAGGCAGCTCTAAGGTGTACCCACAATCTATATTTTGAGCGGAAGTAAGAACAATATCACAATTTTCATCTTAAAGTTTTCATTTTTCTGCAATAAAATTTACAATGTATTTGTATAGGGATATTTTTGTTATGGCTATCCTTTTTGCTAATATTTACCAAATTGGATGCATGCACTGTTAAACATATTCCAGAAGATTAAAAAGAGGGGGAATGTAGTAAGAGCTACCACATGTACTTACAGATGGTTGTGGTGGCTCTGTCTCTTCAGGTTCAGCTGCCTCAGCCTTGTCATCAATAGCTGTTGGCATGGCACAATGACTGAGAAGGTTCTTGTGGAACTGCCAGAGAATCTCACGTATACTCTCACGACATGGACATGTGGCAAATGCATCTTCATTCGTATCTTTGAAGGCTAGCAAGTTACGCATCTGAAATAAAAAGTTTACCTGACTAAACACAATCAAAAGAAAGGCAACTTAAACTGTAGTGAACAGATACAGTAAAATTCCTATATTAAGACCACCTTTGGTACTGTTCAAAAGTGGTCTTAAAGACCACTTTTAGGGGCTTGAAGAAATATATGGGCTGCATGATGCTTCCACGCAGAGCTGAATCCGGCCCGCACACTAGTACTGGTAAACCGCTTAGAGGATCTAAGCCTGTCCAGGAACCGCGGTGCGAGGCGGACCGTCCATGCTAATAAACCCTATTGGTTTCATTTGGCGACAGGGCTTGAGATGTCATTTCATCGCAATGTCGGGTAAAAGTCCCACAAAATTGGAAGCAACGTCTCCAAAATGACCTTTACAGTGTTGACGGGGATGTTAAACCTCAAATCAAACAAAAACAAACAAACATAAAGACCACTTTTGAACAGTCCCAAAGGTGGTCTCTTATTAGGAGACACTGAGTGTAGAATATACAAAGAAATAATAATTGAAACCTTCTCAATAAGCTTTTAAAAGCAGATTTAATCTTAATTTTAGGTTGTCTTAATAGCGGGATTTTACTGTATATCTGGAGACTTTTCTGCCATTTTTACAAGAGAGAACCTTTGTGACTTCTATTTTATTTTGGGTACATCCAGTCTCTTCTGAACTCTGCTCAAAATTGAATGCATTTGTTCATTGAAGACCAAATTGTTTTCTACTGACAAGGTTTGAGTGGTTCAAAACTAATGATGTTGTTAATTAACTTATTGTTAAACTTTGATCATTTAATACAAAAAATATTCTAACATTTTGGCTATTTCTTCTACCATTTTTCACGCTGCAAATCCAATAGAGTATATATTCTTTCATGTGGAAAATTCCTCATATGCTAAAGCACATGTTTGCAGGGGTGTGTAAGTGTGAGAGGCTAAATACACCACAACCTCTTTATAACATTGTCCAATACAACATGGTTTGGATATAAATAAGGACTCCAAAAATATATAGATTCTATAGCAAAAAGACCATAAATGGTAAAAAAAATTCTATATACTTGTTTACTGGTTATAACTTGATTAACCAACAAGGTTTCAGCATTGAGCCCAAACATAATTGCCGTAAAGGGAGGGGTTGGGGTGTATATCAAGGCTACTAAGTGTCTGTTATGCCTTGTCTAGATTTATTGACATCACATTATCAAGTCTGTGACACCAATTTATGTAAAAAAAAGTGTGGTTTAATGAGGTGTACATCATTTTCCTCATTCTTGCTCAAAACATAGACTGTGGACACTCATTGATGCAGTGATAAATAGCACGCACAATCTATGTTTGGACTAGTAATGATAAAAAAAAAAATCAAAAATTTTCATCTGAAAGTTGCTAGCACAACAATATGAGAGACACCATTTCAGCACAAAGGGATGTTATCATAATGAAATAAAGCCAAACTGTACCCACCTGTTCTTGAGGTGGACATCGGAATTCTCTAGTTTTTCTAGCAGTAACTGATGATGGAAGGTTGGCCTGTTTAATCTCATTGTAACGTCTCAGCTGATCCTAAATACAGAAAGAAAACAGACATCACAAAAACACACCTATATAATTCTGAAACCCTTGAACCCCACTTTAATATAGTAAAACTGGGATTTACAGGGGTAAACGTTATTTTTCTTATTTCTGCTCTAAAATATAGATTGTGAGTACTCGTTCGAACCGCCTCATCGAGGCGGTTCTAACAAGTACCCACAATCTATATTTTGAGCAGAAATAAGAACTAGAAATGTGTCCATAGGACACGGATGCCCCCGCCTGAAAATGTATCTATGTTCGTATTCATCCATAGAAAGTTTAAGTTTCAGACCATTTCTTTGACCTTTGAACTCTAAGTATGACCTTGACCTTGGAGGTACGGATCTGGGTTTGCACGTGACACATCGTCTCATGATGGTTAACGTTTCTTCAAAGTAATTTCAAAATCCATCCAGAAATAAGTAAGTTATTGACTGCGTTTAAGTTTCGGACCCTTTTTTTGGCCTTTGACGTCTAAGTATGACCTTGACCTTGGAGGTACAGACCTGGGTTTTGCACGTGACACGTTGTCTCATTATGGTTAACATTTCTGCTGAGTAATTTTAAAATCCATCAAGAAATAAGGAAGTTATTGGCTGCGTTCAAGTTTCGGACCCAGGGACGGACGCACAGACGAACGGACGGACAGGGGCAACGCTATATGCCCTTTCCACCATTCTTCGAATGGCGGGGGCATAAAAATATCACAATTTTTCACCATAAAATTTTCAGGTTTTTATCAGCGGAAAAGTCTACAATGCATTTTTATAGGTATGTTTTCATAATGGATGTGCACAACAGATTAATGAAAGGAGGTATGTGTATTGTAAAATTGTGAAAGAAAAAAAAATGCCATGGAGAAATGTGAAACTATTGACAAAAACAATATTACGACAATATAAATATGAAAATGCAGCTCCCTGGAGTATAACCGAATTTAAGGCTGAAACGATTACCAAACAGAAATTATTGAGTTATGATCCATTCCCATGTAAAACAATGTTTTAATTGAGAGATCTGTATGCTTCGGAATACTTGACAGTTTTCTGTTGAATATTTCTGAAACACTAAATTCTGACACACATAAAATCACAGCATGCAACTTTTACCATCTGGTGATGTATATAAACTCTTCTGAAGGGACATTTTTATTTTGGATAAAACAAGGCTGTTTAACTAACACACTTTCTGCTTTAATCCCCAAGTACAGTGTTATAAAGAGGTATGGTGCACTTACATTTTGACATCTCCCCACGAAGTCATCAGAGAAAGCAATGATAGACTCAATCCTGTGTCTAAGCTGCAGATCACACAAGTGCTGAAGTATTCTACATAACTGAAACAGGTAATAAAATATATACAGAAGAACTTTGATGGCTCGAACACCAATGGATCATTTACCATGGCTAAGTCAAACCCGTTCTTGAGCCTCTAGGGAAATCCTCTACATAAGAAATAGTGGGGAATAATTTAGGAGATTTTTGTCTTTTATCTTGCAAATGTATGACATTTTCATTATAGAACACCGAAAAGATGTCCAAAAGTATTTCACTATTCCTCCTGGCAGTAACCCTCAGTGGGCTCGTACCCCTGTCTGGAATAGATTTTCATGGTTCCAAAAGTGTGTATTCTCTCAATTCACAAGTATGCAATGCTAAAACTAAGAAAAAAATAGTTTAACTTTCATGACACAAAGGACCTGCTTAAGTCTGAATAATTTGCAATTCAATCAGCTGAATGTCCCATTTGGATGTGGCATATATTAAGCATAATTTTGACAAACTCCCATGCTGCCCATGAAAAAATGAGACCAAAATCACACAGAATCAACTTAACAGTATGTCCTAACATTATATCAATGCCAGTTTAGTAACAATCAGCCCAAAAGGTTTTGCAAGATACATAAAATGTCCATACAAGCTAAATCTGGTTGATATTTGACATTAAACAAGAACACATACCTCCAGTTTGACTGGTTCAGCTAATTTCATATGAAGAAGTCCTTTAGTTTTGCTCTTTCCTGTCAATCATAAAATACAGAAATTCAGTTATTTTAAAGTTCAGAATATTCCATGCTACAGATTTTTAAAACAAATAGATATTCTGTCCAGATAATAAAGTATTTATGAGGTGGGGAAGCTATTCTTTTACAAAAAAACACACACACACACACAAACAAAAAGTTTCTTCCCAACTCACAAAGTGAGTGAAATCAGTTTTTTTATGAGTGGAACCCACTGACACCTGGGGCCAGTTGTTCAAAATTAATGATGTCATAAGTTAACATATTGTTAAAACTTTGATCATTCCATATGGCAAATATACTAATATTTTTACAGAAAAAATGTGAGCAGCTTTTGTGAATGCAAAAAAAAACATCTCACATTCATTAATATTTTTACAGAAAAAATGTGAGCAGCTGCAATTGATATTGTACTTACAAAAATATTGTACTTACAAGACAAGTTAACATTCTGACCACTAACATGCTTGTTAAACTAATGATGCTTTGAACAACTGGGCTAAGGAATCTTAATCTGAAAGTAACCTCCCATTGAAAAAAGGTCAGTTAATTTATTCATCCTAACAACTTAAAGTTGTAATGATCAATTTCAATTATCCTAAACCATTAACAGACTGAATACTGTATCCTGAAATGTGTCAAAATCTTTCACCGAATGGCAAAAACATACATGTTGTTTTCAGACAAGCTGATGTTGATGCACAATTTTTGTCTTGCCAGCTATTTCTGTTGACTAAAATTACCATATTTACCTTAATGTGTACTTGGACAGACAGGGCTGAGCAAATTGTGTAGACCTAGATGAGATACTGCAGAACTCCGCATCTCATCAGGGTCTATGTTGTCACTCATCCAGCTACTTTAAGACACAAAATGGGGTAGTAAACTGACTTATTCAAATCTTAGAACAAGTATGCTAAGGAACTGCATGTTTGTTTTGTTTGATTTGAGGTTTAACGTCCCTGTCAACACTGTAAAGGTCATTTTGGAGACATTGCTTCCAATTTTGTGGGACTTTTACCCAACATTCAGATGAAATGACATCTCAATCCCTGCAGTGCAATCAAACCAATAGAGTTTATATGCATGGACTGTCCAACTTGCATCACTTTCCCTGGGCATGCTTAGAACCTTTAAGCGGTTTACCAGTACTTGTGTGCGATTGGTTTCAGCTCTGCGTGGAAGCATCATGCAGCCCAATCTATTTCTTCAAGCCCAGGCGGGGGCCGAAAGGAACTAAGTGTCCATAGTCCATACAGTAGCTTGTCAGTATATGTGAATTCTCACCTTCAACATAGCTATCATCGAATGTCTCTGGGTCTATGAGGTAGAGTACTTGGTGAAGATCATCATCAGTGAGCAACCCCATCACCAACAAATTGTCACATGTCTTCAGAAGTGGCCTGTAATATTTCACCTAAGCTTGTAAAGGCAATACATGTACAGCAAAATTTCTATATTAAAACCACCTTTGGGACTGTTCAAAAGTGGTCTTAAGACCACTTTTCAAAGGTGGTCTCTTATTAGGAGACACTGAGTAGAGAAAATACAAAGAAAGAATGACTGAAACCTTTTCAATAAGCTTTTAAAAGCAAATTTAAGCTTGTGAAGGCAAAACATGTATAATGAATGAAAAGCAACTTTAGATTAAAGCCTTGGTTTTAGCCTGTCAGAATGTTTCCATGCTTTTGCATGGATTCAGGAGACATAATAACAAAAGTGCAGAAGAGTTAGTAGTTTGATGGAAGGTAAAGAATAAACAAATGCATTTCCTTAACAAACATATTGATAACTTGCAAATTGAAGCTTACATTTGCTACTGAAGACCTGAGCCCAGTTGTTCAAAGCATTGTTAGCTTAACGAGCTCGTTAGTGGTCATATTGTTAACTGCTCTAGCAAGTGGAGTAATCAAAATTTTGGTATTTTTGCTGAAAAAATGTGAGCAGCTTTTGCATTTGCAAAAGCTGCTCACATTTTGTCAGCAAAAATATTACCATATTTGCCATAATAAATGATCAAAGTTTTAACGATACGTTAACTAACGATATTGTTAGTTTTGAACAACTGGCTCCTGGATATTTTTTGTTCATGATTGCACAGTGTCGGAATATGCAGCCTGCAGAACAGTAAACTAGACAGCTGTTTTGTTTGTTTGAATTGGGGTTTTACATCCCTGTCAACACTATTAAGGTCATTTTGGAGATGTTACTTCCAATTTTGTGGGACTTTACCCGACAATGATTCGAAATGACATCTCAAGCACTGCCCTCCAAACAAACCAAAAGGGTTAATATGTAGGGACGGTCTGACTCGCACCACTTTGCCTTGGCAGGCTTAGACCCTCTAAGCAGATTACCAGTACTCATGTGCTATCTGTTTCAGCCCAGTACCTATGTGCGGTCTGTTTCAGCTCTTCATTGAAGCATCATACAGCCTAATCTATTTCTCTAAGCCCCAAACTAGACAGCTGTATTTTTATGGATACCAGTAATGGACAGCTGTATTTATAATACATAATAAGTACATGTGATCATGCAAAATGTTTGCAATTGCAAGGAAGCAGAATTTTTCAAACAAATTATTTTCTGTGGCAGCAAATTTCAATCTAACTTGAGCAAATGCCTGTCTCATTGCAAAGTGTTTTTATATTCCTTCAGATTGCTTCAAAAAAGGAAAAAAAAATCAGTGTCCAGTGGTTCAAAGCCTAGTTAGTTTAACAAGCTCATTATAGGTCAAATTGTTAACTGTTCTAGCAAGTACAATATCTAAATTGTGTTGTTATTTTTGCTGAAAAAAATGAGAGTAGTTCACATTTTTTCAGCAAAAATATGAATACATTTGGCATAATAAATGATCAAAGTTTTAACAATTTGTTAACTAACGACATCATTGGTTTTGAACAACTGGCCCCTGAACTTACACAAAGAGGTTTGCATTTGATCCTCCAATAGGATCTCTGATATGAGCAGCCCCCTTCTCGACAGCTTCTGTAAGGGCCTGCATCATGTGGATTTTAAGTCTGTCCATTGGAAAATATGGAGATGTCCCAGTTCTGTTCTCTGTTTGAGCTCTGCAAAATTCGAAAAAACAATGCAGTTCAATTTAACTACAGTAGTTTGATTGAAGGTCTTAAAGTCCCTTATCTTTGTCCTCATTGGTTAAAGAAACAAAGCAAAACCAATACACTTGACTTTGGAATTCTTCAAATAATTTCATTTTTAGGAATAATATATATCTATGTCCATCAAGAAAACACGCCTATATGATTTTGACCCCCTTGAACCCCACTTTTATATAGTAAAACTGGGGTTTACAGAGGTAAACCCTATTTTTCTTATTTCTGTTCTAAAATATAGATTGTGGGTACTTGTTAGAACCGCCTTGGTGAAGCAGTTCTAAAGAGTACCCACAATCTATATTTTGAGCAGAAATAAGAAAAATATCAACAGTTTACGTCTTAAAATTTTCTTTTTTCAGCGGTAAAGTTTACAATGTATTTGTATAGGCGTGTTTTCGATATGTCTACAGTGCGATTATACATCCATGTGACATACGCCACAACCTCTTTATAACACTATCAATGGGCTCCAAAGCAGAAACCATATGTTAGTTAAACAACCGTGTGTTATGCCCAAAAAAAATGTATAGATTATATCAAATAATGTAGCCTATACATTTTTGGGATCCATCTTAAAAAAGTTGTTATATCCAAAACTGTGTTGTAACGAACAGTGTTGTAATGAGTTGATCTTTTTTTGGCTCCGAACAGACATGCTTCTGATAAAAAAATTGAAACATTTCCTTATTTCTTCAGCAAACACAGATGGTGGGTGTTCCTTAGAACCACCTCATTCAGACAGTTCTAATCAGTACCCACATTTATATTTTTGAAACAAAATAAAGCAAATAATATTTACTCCCCTGTAAATCCCATTTTTCTGTATAAAATGAGATTTACTGAGGTGTTCATTACACAGACTTGTTAAAATAGTGCTTTTGTACGTCCACTTTAAACCTTTTTGTACCAAATGGAATCTTCCTCCTTATATATAGCAGGAGTCCATTTCAAAATTTAGGGCTGTCATGTTCTGTTTTCTTCAAAATTTGTTTGGAAAATGGACAGTGGAGGCCCTGATCAGATGCCGCATTCTGCGGCGTCTGATCTGGGCCTGCACTGGTTGCCAGGGTTTCTGGTACTAAATGGGTTAACCAGCAACTACATATCTGAAAGTTTGCGTAAGATGGAATGTATATCCTGTTCAAGCTGTTCCTTCTGAAGCAAAGTGGGCCCATGAGGATCTTTCTAAATACCTACAGTACATAAATTTTGGTAGTATCATCATATGAACTAGTCCGTGAAATGAAGACCCCCCCCCTAAACCCCACTTAATACAGAGAAAACTAGGGTTTATGGGGGTATTCATTATTTTTATTATTTCTGCTCCAAGACATAGGTTGATGGTACTCGTTAGAACCGCCTCAATGAGGCAGTTCTAATGAGCACATACAACCTATGTTATGAGCATTTATAAGAAAAATATCAAGGATTTTCATCAGAAAAGTAGCCGTTTTGGAGTATGGGTAAGTTATCGTAATGCACATACCTTTGTTCGATTTCTTTCTTGGTAAGACAAAGTGATGGTCTGATAGAGACACTGGCATCCATGTTTGGTATAGAATGTTTGATTGTGTATTCGGCACTGTTTGGACTCAACTGGCGATATAGTCCTAGGTTCTTCATGGACTTCGTCAGTGGAATAATGTACTCTGACTGGGTCATTTTTCTGAAATGTACAACATTTTTATCAAAGGTTCTAAATCTTCAATCATTGAGAGCCATCAGATGCATGTATGTTTTGCTTGTATAAATCATTTAACCTTTCACCCCTTATTTTAGAAATGAACCCTTCCTTCTTCGAATTCATGCAAGTCCATTCTTGAAAATAAGGGGTTTAGTCAAACAGTGTAGATCCAGATGAGATGGCCCATCTCATCTGGATCTACACTGTTTCCATAGGTATCTATACTCGTCAACAAGGCTGAAAAAGTTAATTTACACCATCTCCGTGTGGATACTTGTCAAAGCCCATTTGCTTGTTCATATGATTTGTTACTGGTTTTAAACTTTTTTAAAATCTGGATTGGCTCAGTCTGCAAAAGTCCAAGTTATGGATATTGCATAACACTGGATTTATTGAAAATTACATCAAAATAACACAGCAAAGCAAATTATGTTGGGAGAATTTTTTCACCGCAAACAACCAATTGAGGGGTTGCAGGCACAGCATTTTTGCAAGATTATTCTCCCTTGATCCGCCATATTGGAGACACCAGGCAGGTTTTTGTGTACAAATTCATTCATTTTTGGCCAATTATCCCTTAGTGATAACAAGAGGCTAAATGAGCCTAAACCGCTCAACTGAGGAACTTAAGTTTTAACAATTCACAGACTTGACTACTAAATCTGCTAATAGAATCCAGCCCATTGACCCTTACAGGATATAAGTCATCATTATTGCATTGCATTCCAAGTTTGAGACTTCTAGCTTCTATAGTTCCTGAGAAATCTTTGACGAAAATTTAACATTGGTCAAAATGGAGAGAAAGAAGAATGAAAGAACAGATGAACAAATAAGCTGAGAAAGCCCAATGTCTCTTACACAAAATAAGTCATCATTATTCTATTGAATACCAAATTTGATGCTTCTAGCTTTTATAGTTCCTGAGAAATCTTTGATTAAAAATTTAACATTGGTCTATTATCTCTATATGGAGAGAAAGAAGAATGAAGGAACAAATATACCAGACTAGCTCCAAAACCTAATGCAGCCTTTCCCCTTGCCCAATGGTGCTACACATAAAATTTAAACAAGATTGGTCGACTGCCTTCTGAGATATGCTTCATTGAAAGTGTGGACGACGGATGGACGGACGACAGACGACGGACTCCAGAGCCTTGGTATACTATCAGCTCACTGGAGCCTTTGGCTGAGGTGAGCTAAAAATTCAAGTCGCTATTTCTGTCACAACATTTTCCCTACGTTAAGTCTATGGGCAAATTTTTTTGTCTCTCAAGGTCACGTAACTCCGAGGTCAATATTCCGATTCGGCCCAAAATTGAACTTAACCGAGATTTTATGCCTGTCCTCGTTACCTGCAAGTTTGAAGCTGATATGAATAAAAATAAAGTTGCTATCGTGGTCACAACGTATTTTTTTATGCTCAAGGAAGGGTAACTCCAAGGCAAATATTCCGATTCGGCCCAAAATCGAACTTAACCGAGATTTTATGTCTGTCCTCGTTACCTGCAAGTTTGAAGCTGATCTGAAAAAAATTCAAGTCGCTATCGTAGTCGCAACATTTTCCCTAATTAAGTCTATGGGCAAATTTTTTGTCGCTCAAGGTCACGTAACTCCGAGGTCAATATTCCGATTCGGCCCAAAATCGAACTTAACCGAGATTTTATGTCTGTCCTCGTTACCTGCAAGTTTGAAGCTGATCTGAAAAAAATTCAAGTCGCTATCGTAGTCACAACATTTTCCCTATGTAAAGTCTATGGGCAAATTTTTTGTCGCTCAAGGTCATGTAACTCCGAGGTCAATATTCCGATTCGAACTTAACTGAGATTTTATGCCTGTCCACGTTACCTGCAAGTTTGAAGCTGATCTGAATAAAAATAAAGTTGCTATCGTGGTCACAACGTATTTTTTTATGCTCAAGGGCAGGTAACTCCAAGGCAAATAATCCGATTCGGCCCAAAATCGAACTTGACCGAGATTTTATGCCTGTACTGGTTATCTGCAAGAATGAAGTCGATCAGAAAAAAATTGACGGAGCTAGAGTGATGACAAGCTTTTTCCTATGTGAAGTCTATGGGAGCTAGATGTTGCCATGGCAACCAGAGTTCCACTCAGATCTGCCTGAAAACCTAATGAAGCCTTTCCACTTGCCCAATAATGCGACACATGAAATTTGATCAAAGTTGGCCAAGTAGTCTTTAAGATATACATTTTTGAAATTCCCATTAACCCTAATGCAAAAACACACAAGGGCAGGTAACTCCTAAGTGAATGATCTGATTCTGCCAGTTATCGAACTTGACCGAGATTTCATGGCTGTGCTGGTTATCTGCAAGAATAAAGCCAATCTGAAAATAATTGAAGCAGCTACGGTGATGACAACATTCTCCCCATGTTAAGTCAATAGGCAATTTTTTCAACGCTCAAGGGCACGTAACTCCTGAGTGAATAATCCGATTCAGCCCAAAATCGAACTTGATCGAGATTTCATGCCTGTCCTCGTTATCTGCAAGAATGAAGTCGATCAGAAAAAAATTGACGGAGCTAGAGTGATGACAAGCTTTTTCCTATGTTAAGAACGCTCAAGGGCACGTAACTCCTGAGTGAATAATCCGATTCAGCCCAAAATCGAACTTAATTGAGATTTCATGCCTGTCCTCGTTATCTACAAGAATGAAGTCGATCAGAAAAAAATTGACGGAGCTAGAGTGATGACATGCTTTCTCCTATGTTAAGCCTATGGGAGCTCTTTGTTGCTGTGGCAACCAGAGTTCTCATCCGATCTGCACGAAAACATAATACAGCCTTTCCCCCTACCTGATGATGGTTCATAGGAAATTTGATCAAGGCCGGCCCACTGGTTCCAGAGATATACTTCGTTGAAAGTGTGGACGACGGACGACGGACGCCGGCTCGTGGTATACTAATACCTCACATGAGCCTTCAACTCAGGTGAGCTAATAATTGAAGCAGCTACGGTGATGACAACATTCTCCCCATGTTAAGTCAATAGGCAATTTTTTCAACGCTCAAGGGCACGTAACTCCTGAGTGAATAATCCGATTCAGCCCAAAATCGAACTTGATCGAGATTTCATGCCTGTCCTCGTTATCTGCAAGAATGAAGTCGATCAGAAAAAAATTGACGGAGCTAGAGTGATGACAAGCTTTTTCCTAATTCCCATTAACCCTAATGCAAAAACACACAAGGGCAGGTAACTCCTAAGTGAATGATCCGATTCTGCCAGTCATCGAACTTGACCGAGATTTCATGGCTGTGCTGGTTATCTGCAAGAATAAAGCCAATCTGAAAATAATTGAAGCAGCTACGGTGATGACAACATTCTCCCCATGTTAAGTCAATAGGCAATTTTTTCAACGCTCAAGGGCACGTAACTCCTGAGTGAATAATCCGATTCAGCCCAAAATCGAACTTGATCGAGATTTCATGCCTGTCCTCATTATCTGCAAGAATGAAGACAATCAGAAAAAAATTGACGGAGCTAGAGTGATGACAAACTTTTTCCTATGTTAAGTCTATGGGAGCTATTTGTTGCCATGGCAACCAGAGTTCCAATCCGATCTGCCCGAAAACAGTATGCAGCCTTTCCCCCTACCTGATAATGCTTCACATGAAATTTGATCAAGATTGGCCCACTGGTTCCGGAGATATACTTCTTTGAAAGTGTGGACGACGGACGAAGGACGACGGACGCCGGCTCGTGGTATACTAATACCTCACATGAGCCTTCGGCTCAGGTGAGCTAAAAACACTAGAGGGGTTAATATTTGTCGGTGATGGTTCCTAAAGATCATAAGAATAAAGTAATCAAGGCTTAGTCATAATTTTTCAAGGGTCAAGAAGTTATTTACAAGGAAAGTACATTAAAATTCTGTTGGAAATGAGCCTGGGTGTCTCCAGCAAGAAAGATAACTGCAGGTGTGTGACGTCATCTGCAACCTCTCAATTAAATATTAAGCTGTATAAACTTTATACAATATAAAGTGTATTGAATAATAAAATGGATTGAAATTCTAACTAGTCTGTCTTCCATTATATCCAAAGTCCTTAACAAGATCTACACTGTGAATGATCCTGCTCAGTACTTTACAATACATTTAATTACTTCTCCATGACAATTTAACCCTAGTGACATCACAAAAACTGCATCTGAAAATGTTTGTTTTTGTCGTCTGGTGCATCTTCTTGCTGAGCAAACATTGTGGATCCGTGGATCGGTTCTGAGGAGCAGTCTGATCTGGGTCCACACTGTTTGCAATTGTCACTTTCTAAGTAACCAATAGACAACAAAGCAGATGACAATTCCTGTGATTGTCATCTTAACCCTGATCTTGCTGTTCACAACAGACCCCTACCTTTGCAAACAGTGTAGATCCAGATCAGATGGCTTCTGAAGAAGCCATCTGATCAGGATCTACTCTGTTTGTCATTCAGTTTGTGAATTGGAATGAAAACATTATATCATGTCATCTGATTGGCTGATTGTCAGGAATGGGTGTGGCTAACTTAATTATTCAGCAGGATAATGGTTAAGTGTTAATGATGGAGTGATCAATATTGAATACAATAAAGCAACAACAGATAGCTGCAACTTACCTCGCTCTTGTATGGTAGTCAAGATGCATGGCAATAAGCAGATCATGGAATCCATGTCGTAGTGGACCGGACAAACCTGTAATATATAGGACATACCTTTATGTGTCTGGACCCACCTGATCACAGCCTTCTGATTGTTACCAACTCATTAGTGGTCAAAACAATAATTGAGCAAGAAAACCTGTTGTCAGATTTTTTGACAAGGAAAGACACAAACCCGCCTCCTTAGCTACACAGACTAGCAACCGTCTTGAAATTTTAGATATACAAACTAAAGGTATTGTACTATTCAAGTAATGAACACTATGGTGCAGATCAGACTGTGCAAATGTAATTACGAAAAGGCGCCTATGCAAATACATAGTACACTTATTCACAAAAAAAAAAACGCAAATTTTATGATGAAAAATTGTGATATTTTTCTTATTTCTGCTCAAAATATAGATTGAGAGTACACGTTAGAACCGCCTCATCAGGCGGTTCTAACGCGTACCCACAATCTATATTTTAGAGCAGAAATAAGAAAAATAAGCTTTACCCCTGTAAACCCCAGTTTTACTATATAAAAGTGGGGTTGAAGGGGGTCAGAATTTTAAAGGCGTGTTTTTGTGATGTGCTGATCTGCACTGCTGTTGTTTGCAAATGCCATAAAACAGGTTTTCATCAGAGTCTAACTGTTGGTTTTCTTTTGCTCCAGCATTTCAGTGGTTTCTTGCAGTCGAGTCCTCACCATTGTTTCATCTCTGTGGTTTTGATTTACGTGCTCTCGGAGATGTTGCACTGATGAGTTAGGAGGCCTTCATGTGGACTGAACAAATTATTTGTTTAAATCGCAACGGAAGTGAGGGTGAGGATTGCAGCTGTGTAAAATCCCCCAGTGGAATTCGTTTCACTGTTCCAAGGCGGTTCTTCTGTTGCATTTTTATTTTATGGTTTTCATTTGACTGTGTGTGTATTGCTTATATTATTTTGTTTTGGATAGCCAATTGGCCAATTTGTGGGAAAGTAACTGTCCTTTTGGCTTTCCGCTGTTGATGTTTCCATTAGGGTCTAGTTGTTTCATGGTTGTGTTTCTTTCCCTTTGGTGTCACTGATGGGAGCTGTGGGTTAATTGTGTTGGTTCCTGATCAATGCCTTCACTTCTATTTCTCACACCATGGCTTAACCCTTGTCCTGCTGAGCCCGGATATGCCTTATTTTCCAAACAATGAAGATCCAGATCAGATGGCTTCTGACGAAGCCATCTGATCAGAAGCCATCTGATCAGGATCTACATTGTTTGCCATTCAGATTGTGAATTTGTTGCAATAGTTTGCATCAAGTAATCTGATTGGGTGATAATGGGTAGTGGGTGTGGCATTTTTAAATATTCAGCAGGACAAGGGTTAATTGTTCCAGTAAGTTCAGCATCAGATATTGCAGTATATATGAACAGCCCTTTTTTAGCACAAAAATGAGTTCATGTTAACTTTGAACAAATGGGTCCTGAATGTAAGAGAATGCAAGTTCATGTATTTATATGGTTAGACATAACCAGAAAAAAGTTCATTTGCAAAGAAAAACGTTCATTTGCAATAAAACAAACAATCACTGAACAAAAAGAATGTCATGTTAACTGATTTTAACAGTTACCCCCTATATAAATTGCATTGTAACGCATTGACCTGATAAAGATGTGCTATCTCAGGACAAGTGAGCTTTATCAAACCAGCGCGACATTGCACTACCGGAAAAAATGGCTTAAAAGTTATTATTACTAGAAAAATTGGAAAAATTACATTTAAAAAATATCAAAAGAAAAATAAAGGTCAGCCGATAGTAAATATACTGACCGATTATATTCAGTGCCGGAATATTGGGACACACAGAGGACAATCAATAACTGATAGAAAATTGCCAATTTAAAAGAGTTTACAAGGGGATAAACTGATAATAGAATACCAGACTCGCGATTCTACAAGCGTTCTCAAAGCCTTGCCTGATAAACTTGATATCAAAAGATATGATTCTGGTATTCTCTATGACTGCTGCTAGTAATCATGACTAACAGACAGCCTTTTGGAAGTTGTATATTCTTATTTTTCTGGGGAAAAAAGGCTTGACAGTCCATGTGAACTTTTTGCTAGCTAAAATCATCTGCCTAGCAATTCACGATGTAATGTCAAAACATTATTTACTTAGCAAAATGTTTAAAAAATCAGTTTGTCACCTCCTCTACTATTCAATGTAGCAGTTGAAAGGTTAACAATACCCTCAAGCCTGATCAAGGTCTTTACTGTGTGCAAAAATCTTAACCATAGTAGCATTACTTCTGTGTGTACTTACATTCACTCTGTATGCAGTTTATCAGCTGCAGTATATCCACATGATTTGTAAGGACACTAGCCACAGCATGGTTACCATGGGAACACACCGCTTGATACAGTTCCAGAGTTTTCGCATGGAAACTGAAAAATTGTACAACATAAAATGCTTTAATAATATAAAACCATTTTGATAGCACACCCATGTGGTGTACTGCCTTTTTCCATAGTTGCAAAACTGATATTTTTCTGATAAAAAATTGTGATCCTTTTTTTTTTTAATTTCTCCTTCGAACACAATGTGGTGCTTGTTAGGACTGCCTTAATCAGGTAGTTCTAACAAGTACCTACAGTCTATGTTTTTCAGCCAGAATGAGAAAAATTATGGGAACCCAATTTATTTTCTATGTAAATCGGGGTTTACTGGGGTCTTCATCTCACATATGTGTCACCCTGGTGTGTGAAAGAATTTTGTCATGCAAGCTGAAACAAAGAGTGACCTGTTAATGCCCCGCTTGAATGGGATAAAATCCTCATTGAACCTATATGACATATATAGCGTTCTGCCTTATAGCTGAAACAAAGTGTGACCTTACCAGAAACTGTGAATGCACCCTACCCCTTAACGGGATACAATCCTTGTTGAACCCATATATGACACAAATATCTTTCCACCTTTTAGCTTGGGGGCAGGCCAATTTTCAATTTAATGAGTGTCTGGTTATTTTTGTAAGTTTTACAAGAATTCTTGCACTTTAAGCAAATAGTGTTAGACCCTGATAAACCACCACATTTGGTATCTGATGTGAGGCTACTCTATGGGGTCCTAGACATAAATGGGTTAAAAACATGCTCACCTTATACTCTGAGAAATAACACAGCTTCCTCTTTCCTGAATACACATATATCTTTCTAGACTATTGCAAATTTCATTCTCAATATTCATCATTTGATGTCCCATTAACCCTTACCCTGCTGAACATGACAAGCCCTATATTTGAAGAGATATCCCATTGCTGGATCAACAGCATATATCCAGCTATGGGATATCTTTTCATTCTTCCATTGAATAAGGTATATGCATTAGAATTACTTAGATGAAGCCAGTACATTTAAATTTCATTGTACAGTTGACTCTCGTTATCTCGACCCCGCTTATCTCGACCCTATCGCTTATGTCGAACCGATTTCTAAGTCCCGTACATTTCCCCTATATATTTATTGTATTTCAACTTCGCATGTGTCGAACTACTTTTAAGTCGACACTACGGCTATCTCGCCCATCATTTTCAGTCCCTGACTGTATTTTTCACTGTTTTTACTACTGCGTATTTCGAACCGGGATTCATGACGTAACCAAAAAAAAAAAAAAAAACATGCGTCCGGTCCTTCAGTTTTGTAATAGGCATTTAGAAAACAATTCATCAATACTCACAATGTTGACAACTATTCAATTTGTCCATGTGCGTTTGCAATTAAAACTAACACGCACAATACCTTTTCGGCTACTAAGAAAATCATGTGCGTGTAATAAAGACTGACACACGGTGCTCAACCTTTAATCTTACACCGTCTCGTGTCAATGATTGCAAGATTTCCGTGATAAAAGGCGGCATTGTCTTTCTTGCAGAAATGTCAAAGAAAGTGACAAAAGTTGTGATAATCTCGGCGTGTTAAAAACGCAGTTGATCGGAACAATTCACGTGTATCGTTGTTAACCCGTCTGTTTCTTAACCGATGCAAGTCCATGTACAAACATTGTAGATCCAAAAGGGATGGCTCCTAACGAGCTTTCACGGCAGTACCTAAACTGTTTGCCATAGTGACGGTTAATCAGTTAGAGGGGAGATGAGTCAAACTACTGTATGACTTATATATAGCATGAACTGCTCTCCGAAGTAATATAAGCATTGCATTCACAAGCAGAAACAGTCTGTTTAGTATCTAACTATATTTAGCGTATTTGGAAACCCAGATTTGTAGGAATTTAAAAGACAACAAAATACCTGAGAAATCTATCAGTTTTATTTATTTATTAATTTGTTCATAAACGCTATACTCTGACAAGCTCCTGTACTTTCATAAACAAGTTTTGAAAACTCAGTAAACCATTCATGTAAGAATACCAAGCATATCATGGCAAACAATGTGTTCTGACATACATGTGACGTCACACGTTGGTTATCTCGAACTACGGATAACTCGAACTTTTTATCCAGTCCCGTGAGGTTCGAGATAACGAGAGTCGACTGTATATTGTATAAAATCAGTTCATATAATGAAAATTACATACTCAAGGAGGTGAGGGTACTCTATGAGCTCCAGTATATCTAAACTCCTGTCAACCTCCGGGATATACACTGACATCATCTGATCTGAAATGATAGAATTAACACATTAAGAAAAATTTCTGCAACAAAGACAGTATTTGCCCTAAATATTTGGAAACCAAAAAGACATAAGAATCAGTCAGGGACATATAAGGAACATTGGATTATTTTATGAGGCACAAATCTAAAACAAGTCATAAGTCATTGAT
The DNA here is from genome assembly GCA_963580285.1 of Lucinisca nassula. NCBI lineage: Eukaryota > Metazoa > Mollusca > Bivalvia > Lucinida > Lucinidae > Lucinisca > Lucinisca nassula. Next base: position 156,422,511 of record OY757012.1, on the reverse strand, counting down.
ACTTTTATAAACTACACTGTCTAAAACTGTGACATAAAACATGATATATACATAGATACACAGACATGGAAACAAAGCAAGAACATTTGAACTTCAGTGGTTGTGGATTATTGTGGCCGCAAGCTGGAGTTCTAGCGGCCAAAAGCTGATGCCTGATAATCGTGTATGATTCATATGTGGACTTCACTCTATACAACTATAGTCATAAGTCATCTTGAGCTAACACATTAGAGGAGCTTGATCACAACAACAATCACAAAACAACAATACTTGCATGAAGCTCCACAGTATCATCTTTGGTTAGAGCATCACTTTATTCTATAGCCATCCAATGCATACATGTCACATATTGTACACACTTCTGTATGCCTAACTATATATAATTTTCAGACGAGCACAACAACTGCCAGACAACATTATAAGCAAACATGGCTCTAACGATAATAAAATAATGAGAGTGGAACATGATGCTCACTTTTCGTAACGGTCGTCATTCCACCCCCAACAACAACTGACTTGAAGACTGAATAATTATGTTTCTTATAGTTTTCAGAGTTCTAGATTTTCATCAAGACAAGTGGCAGTTCAGTCCGTTTGCAGCGATTAGCCCCGGATCAAGAAAAATACCACTCGTATGATGGATTTTAGTTTCCACCATTAACCTCAGAAGCCTGTTTATCCCTCACCAGCGAACTGATGAGACCAGGTCAAAAGAAGTCAATGGTGGACTGGCCAGTAATATTTTGCAAGATCATCAAGACATCAAGGATTGGCCGCCAGAATTTACGCCACAGCAAATTTTAAAGAAATTTGTCCCCCATGAATGACCTAAGTCCTGAATTTGTGCTAAACTTGAAAATTGACATTTGGTAGCCAAAGTTTTTTTGTTTTTTTTTCATTGATACTTTTATAAACTACACTGTCTAAAACTGTGACATAAAACATGATATATACATAGATACACAGACATGGAAACAAAGCAAGAACATTTGAACTTCAGTGGTTGTGGAACAAAGCATCTGCTAGTTGGAGCATCTCGATAGCCTGGTTATTCCCAGTGTCCTGCGGCGGCGACCTTGAACGACCCCGCCGTGTCCTTGTGATCGATTCAGATTCTGAACGCCTGTTATCGGTTCTGGCGCGTTTGACGCCCCGCCGTGCTCTCCCCCGTGCCGATATTTGACAACTTTCACTGATTAATCGCTTAAAAAAGGAGAAATAGTGGATATCACTTCAAATTTTCGATTATTGTCTCTCCCAATTAATGACGCAACGGATTTCCCAAGTCAAACCGAATGCTTCGGTCTTTATCGGCGAACACGGCCGAGAAACCAATAGTCATTATAGCTGCTGTACTTACATCAATCAAGATTCGCCACAAATGGGATGTCAACCGAACCGTTTGTGCGCGAACCTCAGTTGGACGAACCTTTCGCTCACAAACTTCCGTTTCCGTTGTAAACAGAAAAACGTGTGCCCAAAAATAAACCGGGCTATCGCAATTCTGCGATGGTTATCGCAATTCTGCGATAACCTTTAATATTTCTGTGATTTTATTTTGAATTCAAGCCATCGCCTTGACAGAATATGTCGTTTAAAGATATTTTCTATTTTTAGCTCTTGCAGTCATCATTCAATCAAGTGGAACCATTTTACAAAGTTTGGTGCAGGACTATAAGAGCAATGTTTCAGTAAAATTATATGAAATCAAGCCACTGGCTTGAGAGGGGTGGCTTGAGTGTACACATTGTTCCAATATATTTTTCTGTTTCTAGTTCTGGTGGCCATCTTTTTCAGTGGTGTGGAACTATTTTAGCAATTTTGGTACAGGGTTATGAGAGAAACATTTTTGCAAAGTTATTTTGAAATCAAGCCATTGGCTTCAAAAGAGATGTATTTTGAAGGGTTTCTCTATTTTTAGCTCTGGTTGCCATTTTGTTTAATGGAGCAAAACCATTTTTGCAATTTTGTTGCAGAGCAGTTAAAGAAACATTTGTGTGAAATTATTTTGAAATTGGTTTAGGAGGGGATGTCATTAGAAGAAATTGCTGATGACCGATGGACAGACAGACAGGCAGACAGACAGACAGACAGACAGACAGGCAAATACATGTAGATGTATGGATGGACAATGGTCCAGACATTCCTAAATCTGGGAATGGACGAGTCCCAAGTTGATGGTTGGAAGATTGTTTGAATCACAGACATGTTAAGGGGAATGGGAACACCTGGCAGATTTTTTCTGCTATTTTTCAAAGGGTGACAACTTTCAGGACTTCCTGTTTACTTTTCTATAAGCCCTGTCCAGCTGAAAAAGGGGTCAATTCTTAAAGGAAAGAATTTGCTTCTGAGAAGCAAATTCTTTCCTTTAATAGTTGACCCCTATTGACATGGGAGACAAAAACACTTTTGCAGGAGTTGTCTCCCCTGAAAGTGTTCCCATTCCCCTCAATCACACATCTGAAACAGTAAACATTATGATAACAAGCCCGTGCAACATAGTGCATTTTTCACATCTCCGAAATGGCTACTTTTCTGATGAAAATCCATGATAATTTCCTTATTTTTATTGCAAACATAGGTTGTGGGTGATCGTTAGGACCCCCTCAATGAGGTGGGTCTAACGAGTACTCACAAACTACGTCTTGGAACAGAAATGAGAAAAATAATGTATACCCCATAAACCCCAGTTTTCTCTACATAAAATGGGGTTCAAGGGGGGGGGGGGTGTTCATTTCACGGACTTGTTCACGTGAAAAGTTCTTACTTGGTTTGTCTGACAACATGCTCCAGCCTCTGATATCTGACAACTTGAGTGAGTTGACATAGACTGGGTTAGTGGGTACTCTGGACCAGCTACAAGACACCAAGGTCTGGACATCAAGTCTAGGTGGGCAAGATGGAACAACATTCTTCGGCCCACGGAAAACCGCCGCTGATAATGGTAGGGACATCTGAAAATATCAATATTAAAGTAAGGTAATCAGTACAGATTTAAACTAACCCATCTTCTATATAGCAGAAGTCCATTTCGAAATTTACCTAGGGATGTCAGGTTATTCCTAGAAATTTGATTTCAAAATGGCTGACTTTATTTGCAAACAGTGAAGGCCCAGATCAGATGCCAAATTCGGTGGTATCTGATCTGGGCCTGCACTATTTGCAAGTGTTTGCTTTGGGATAAACTATGAGGTGTGTAATGCAAATATGTTTTTAGCATAATAGTATAACCTGTGTCATGCTAAAATATGCCATAAAATATGAGAACCAACACCAACAACTTAGATCAGCCTCCAACAGTCTGATAGGAGTTGTCACTGAGGATCATATGGTTATAACTGACCTCCATGACTAGGATTTGGCTTGGTGACATCTAAAAACCAAACCATCTCATCCAACAGTCTTATCGGAGTTTTAATTGAGGATCATATGAGAAACAACTGAACCAAAGAGGTGTTGGTCATAACCAGAATTTGGCTATTAAAGCATTTTAACCCGTTTTGTACCAAATGGAATCTTCCACCTTATATATAGCAGGACTTCATTTCAAAATTTAGGGGTGTCAGGTTGTGTTTTCATCAAAATTTATGTGGAAAATGGCTGAACTTTTAGCAAACAGTGGAGGCCCTGATCAGACGCCACGTTCTGCGGCATCTGATCTGGGCCTGCACTGTTTGCCAGGGTACCTGTTTTGGGGTTTCTGGTACTAAATGGGTTAATGTTCTAAACCAGCTGTCCCAGCACAAGTGACATTCTTTATCATATAATATTGCTACTATCTAGTGGATATGATACAATCACATGTTTGTTTGTTTGTTTGATTTGAGGTTTAACATCCCCATCATCTCTATTTAGGTCATTTTGGAGATGTTGCTTCCAATTTTGTGGGACTTTTACCCGACATTGAGATGAAATGACATCTCATGCCCTGCAGCCAAATGAAACCAATAGCATTTATATGCATGGACAGTCCAACTCCCACCACTTTGCCTGGGCAAGCTTAGGTCCTCTAAGCAGGTTACAAGTACTCATGTGGGGTGGGTTTCAGGTCTGCATGTAAGCATCATGCAGCCCATCAATTTGTTCAAACCTCGATGGGCGGGGTGTGTGTAACAGTGTGATACCACCCGGACAATCCTATATTTATTATTGAAATTTGTATGAACTTCTTATCAATAAAAATGATTTAATACCATATATAAGATAAACAGAATCTTACACTCGTGGTCATTCATATGAACTGAATGAAATGACTGCTTGTGTAAGATCCTCTTTTTATGAAGCTTGTATTTTTCTGTAGAAATATTAAAAAAAAAATTGTCAGCCCCCGCCCATCGGGGCTTGAAGAATTAGATGGGCTGCATGATGCTTCCACACAGAGCTGAAGTCCGACCGCACACGAGTACTGGTAAACCGCTTAGTGGATGTAAGCCTGCCCAGGTAAAGCGGTGTGAGTGGGACCATCCATGCTTATAGACCCTATTGGTTTCTTTTGGGTGACAGGGCTTGAGATGTCATTTCATCTCAATGTCAGGTAAATTAAGTCCCACAAAACTGTAAGCAACGTCTCCAACATGACCTTTACAGTGTTGACGGGGATGTTAAACCTCAAATCAAAGAAAGAAACAAATAAACAAACAAAACAAAATTTGTGTTGTTTGGGTTTGTCCATATACAGTAAAATTCCAATATTAAGACCACCTTTGGGACTGTTCAAAATTGGTCTTTACAGTCTGATCAGAGTATTTTCAGGGCACTTTGCATGTATACTCCAAACACATGTTGTGGTAAAGAAGTACCCACAACCTATGTTTTGGGGAAAAAATAAGACAAATATTGAGCACCCCTGTAAGCCCAAGTTTTCTCTATATAAAGTGGGGTTTAGAGGGGTATTCATAACAGACTTGTTAAAGTAATGGTAAGTATGCAGGCTGATTACTGATTTGTATTGAGGTTTTATGTCCCCATCAACGCTATTTACGTAATTTTGGGGATGTTGCTACTGATTTTGCTGGGCTTTTACCAGAAACTTAGATGAAATGGCATCACAAGCCCTACCATCCAAAGAAACCACTATGGTTTAAGGAACAGTCAGACTCAGACCACTTTTCCTAGCAAGACTTAACCTTCTAAGCAGTTTACCAGTATTCAAGTTCAGTCGGTTTCAGCTCTGCACAGAAGCACTATGCAGCCTAATCTATTTCTCCAAGCCCCAGGCTGAATATTGTCTGCCTTGTGACTGTGTGCACCAGGGCTCGAGAAAATATCGGTTTTCCGGTTCTGGACCGAATTTGCCCTCCATAAACCGATTTTGACTTCAGAAGAAGGTTAAAAAATTGGTCCATAATTCTATAACATTTTAAAAAAATCGGTTCGAAACTTTCGCTAAATCAATATGTTGACCGTTTGCCACTGGTAATCCAAGCATGTATATAAAAAACACCTACAATACAAGGTGTTAGACCGGTTCATTATCTAACTAGGTGAAAATTGGACAAGTCCACGTCGGGTTCTTTGATCTTATCGCAGCGAAGTTTGATCAATGTGTCAAAATTATTAAACCGTGAACACTGGCCTCAGGCATTATTGGCAAGCTGGCAAGGTGAGAAAATAAGGTCAATCAATGCAGGACATACGCTAGTTTGTTTACACAAGTTAATAATTTATGGCTTACTACAGAAACGGTATTTGACTATAAAATTGTGTGTGTGGTTTTTTTTTGGTTTTTTTTATTCAAAGGGCGCAATTTTCAATACACACCTGTCATGTCTGAACATTGCCTTCGAGGGAAAATGCCTTATTTCACCCATTTTAAACGATGTTTTTATTTAAGAAATACGCTCCATTGAAACCAATAACAAACCACCTGTGTGAATGAATTAAAATGAAACCGCATGACGGGATTTTCCGATCACGTGGCTTCAATATCGGTCGTCATTTGTAGACAAAGCTATTTGTTTCAGGCTTGTGTAATCGTGAAATATTATTTATATTCTTTAGAACTCGGTTCGGCCATGTAAGATTTTCAATGACTCTCGTTCGGTCATGTTTTGGTTCGAGATTAAAGAAATTTTTTTTCGATTTTTTAACCCGTTCAAAGCGATTGTTTTTAGAAATACGCCCTATTAAAATTTGTGACATAAAACAGGCGTGTGTGTTACGTCCTTGGCTGCATTAATGTGTATTGTGTAAACGGAAACCGTATGACGTCATTTTCCGACCACGTGGCTGCAAAATCGGTCGCAATTTTTAAACAAACAAATTTGGGCAAAATAAAATGCGTGATATAAGAGAAATATTTTAAAGGTTTATATAGTGACCATCGAACTGGTCTTTGACTGCCCCACGTCGGTTGTTTCCCTTTAGCGGTCTTCAGGTTGTGAGTGACCCGGACATTGGGAAAATGAAAGTAGGTGAAATCTGGCGTAGAAAATGAAAGTAGATACAATCGGAACGATGTGGGCAATAATTGCTGTTAATAATCGAGATACTGGTGCTCATATCCGTTGATAAGTGTAAGAGCAACATTGGTATGTCATTCGTTACACTAATAACACATTTTGAAATTGCAAATCGCCAAGGACGTTTACGGAAATTACCGAAACCGATCGGCAATTTCCGGAATTTTTGGCGAAATCTGGCTGGACCGATTTGGATTCTTCAGTTTCTCGAGCCCTGGTGTGCACACTCGAAGTGTGGATAATAATTGGTTTACCTTATTGCCTCCCAGTTCAAACTGCAGCATTTCTTTAATAGTTGGTTCAGCAATCACTGCAGGGAACAGTCTGGTTCCTGGTTCAACCTGGAACAAGGAAAAGTATAAATACATGTAATAACAACTCTGTCCTTACAATTTATTATTAGATATATCAAATTAAGGCACAAGATACTAGATTTTAATTAAACACCCAGTCACTTTGTAAGACAATGTTAGTTAAAGAACCATGGTGTGCGCATCCAAACAAAAATGAATTGAATAATTAACAGGAACATGACCATTTTATAGTCATTTTTCTACATAAGCTATACATTTGTGGGATCAATCTTTAAACCATGTTATATCCCAAACAATGCTATTAAGGGGAATAGGAACAACTGGCAGATTTGTCCGGCATTTTTCTCAGGGAGACAACTTTCGGGACTTCCTGTTCCCTTTTTTATAAGCCCCGTTCCACTGAAAAAGGGTCTACTCTTCAAGGAAAGAACTTGCCCCTCAGGAGCAAATTCTTTCCTTTAAGAGTTGACCCCTATTGACAAGGGAGACAAAAATACTTTGGCAAGAGTTGCCTACCCTGAAGGTGTTCCCATTCCCCTTAAGAGGTTATGGTGTACTCCATCTCTACTTTCATCAGTTAAAAACTTGCACAGTTCATTCAGGAACTTAATCATTACAGTAAGATGAAAACTTGAGAACTTGAGAGGTAAACAAAATCAGTTAAAAAGTACCTGGAATTTATTGGCCACCTCCTTCCCATTTACTGAGAATGAGAGCACACCAGTCGAGGAGTCTATTGTACAGCCAATCAGAAGTCCTGGCGAGGAGCGTTTGCCTGATGACATGTCCTGGGTGCTGCTACCATATCGTTGTTGTAAATCACCTGCACACACCATGTAGCAGTTTCTACGACCAACACTGAAATGAAATCATTTTTTTTTTGGCAGAACTATCATGTGACCAGTATTTTATACAATAACCAGACCTAAAGTGTTGTTTTTATTTCAATTTGTGTACACTGCCAAGGCCTGTGAACTCTAAGTATTATGTTTGAACACTCTTGTTATGAAATGTGCAGCTTCATTACACGTTGGAAAAAAAATCATAGAATGCATCATAAATTACAGTTGTGCAGCACTAAGACTGAATGGTGAGTACTAAGCTTAAAGAAATATGCTTATCACCCAAATCATTACGAAAACTCGCCTATATCAATACATTGTAAATTTTACAGCACAAAACCGAAAAATTTTCAGATAAAAAATTGCGATATTTTTCTTATTTCTACTCAAAAATAGATTGTGGGTACTCATTGGAACCGCCTCATCGAGGCGGTTCTAACCAGTACCCACAATCTATATTTTTGAGCCAAAATAAGAAAAATAATGTTTACCCCTGTAAACCCCAGTTTTACTATATAATAGTGGGGTTCAAGGGGGTCAAAGTTATATAGGCATGTTTTCGTGATGTACTGTAAAGCTACAATATCCAATGGTAGAAAATTATACAGAATAAAAGCATCACTAACACAGCATGATACCCCACCACTGCAGGCCAGTAACATGCATTTTTCAGGCGTTTCTAGAGCAGAAAACCTTAGAAATAGGACAGCTAGTATCCAAAAGCCTTAATAAATCTGTGACCATGATTTTATATATCTCTGGTACAGAAACAACAGACCATTTTTAGATACACCAAAGCCAGATAACTCAAGCACTTAGCCATCACAGTTTTGAAAGCAGTATAGACCCAGACCAGTTGACTTCCATGATCAGGATCTATACTGTTTTCCATTCCACATGATCTATGTATTTTTCTTTGAACACCAACATGCTTTGGACCCCAACAATGGTGTTACAATGGTGTAATGTATTAAAACAGATACCTTCCTTTGATCCTGTAATCATCATCAAGAACTGACACCACAGAATGTCTCGTCTTCTTCAACTCAAATGAACTTTCCATGAAATGGAAACCAGGTGTCATCCAGCCAACAAACACCTGAGTTGGGTCCTGTCCCGGGAAGATCCTCACTGAGTAATAATACTCATCCACAGCATCGGCATAAGCCTGCATTTCATTCAGATCAGCTTCTGATTGATCAGGATCAGATCCTTCACTGCCAAAGTCACGGCCGCGGCCAATAGCATCCTGAAATTCATAGGGAATTATCCCCCTTGGTGCTTCCATATTAAGGACCCCGTCAGTTCCATTTGCATCACCTTCATCACTAATTCTAGTAATTGGCAGTGTCTGAGCCCTGTTTGGTGACCTTCCTCCACCAGTCCGATACCCAGCTTTATTCCTATCCAAACTATGATATTCTGTACTTCTTGTGCTTTTACCCCTCTCACTAGGAGATGGATCTCGTGATGACTTTTTCTTAAAGATTCCAAATGGTGACTTGCCCTTCTTTGAGCCTCTGTCAGTGAATGCTCTTGCTGAATCAGCCAGTTTTTCCCCCAACAGTGAGAGACGAGATGATGCCTTCCTACCAGCTTCAGGAACCATCAGTCCATCTGCTAACATGGTTTCACTAGATGCTGTTTTAAGTTGGTGAGCTCCACCATCTGGTGCAGCATCTTCTAGGGAATGGCCTCTGCTGAAGGTCTTGGCCTTGGATTTAGATTTTCTACTGTCAATTGTATCATCTGTGAAGCTATGGCTCATTCCTAAAACAATATGACAGTGTAAAAGAATCTGACTTGAACTGATATTTTTAACCCTTAAACTCCTGAGGCCACTTTTCAAAACTAGCGACGTCGTTAGTTAACATATTGTTAAAACTTTGATAATTCAATATGGCAAATATGCTAACATTTTTGCTGAAAAAATGTGAGCAGCTTTTGCAAATGCAAAAGCTGCTCACATTTTTTCAGTAAAAATACCAAAATGTTAGATATTGAACTTGCTAGAACAGTAAAAGTTAGCAATATGACCACTAAGGAGCTCGTTATGCTAATGAGGCTTTAAACAACTGGCCCCTGTACTGTTAGCAAACAGTGCAGACCATGACCTAATGCTGCTTTTGGCAGCATCAGATCTGAGTCTACACCATTTGCCCAAAGCAGCACATGAATCCAATCCAGGTTTTACAAAACACTCCTACATCACAGCAACAAGAATAGCATGGCTATAAATAACCATTACCTGGATTTTGAACAAATACTTTTTACTTTATTGGGTCAGTTGCAGTCATGTGAATACACCACAACCTCTTTATAACACTATTATTGGGATCCAAACCAGAAACCATGTTAGTTAAACGACTTTGTTATATCCAAACAAAAATGTATAGATTTTATAGAAAAATGACCATTTATGGTCATTTTTCTATATAATCTATACATTTTTGGGAACCATCTTGAAGCCATGTTATATGCAAAACCGTGTTATAACGAACCGTGTTATAACGATGTTGTGGTATTATAGGAAAATACACTGTAACTCTAATTCATTAGTAACTTCATTATGTCAGAACTTCAAGCATTCATTATCATTATGGCAAAAAAAAAACAAAATCAAGAATTACACCAAAGGCTATGTCTTGCTTGTGGGGGGCAGAGAGTAACTGAAAATGAACTCGACCACTTGACTTGAACTTAGGATGAATGTTAGGGTGGCCACAAATGTTCACAGACTCTTATATTGCGTGCTAATAGCAGGCGTGGCAAAAACTCATGTTTTACTGGAAAAAAAATGTGATCAGCTTTTGCATTTTTTTTTCGTGCAAAATGCTTCCATATTAGATAAGGTGCTTCCTGGAATATTAAACATTTTGATTACTAAGAAGTTTGTTAAGTCCCATTGTCTCGAACATATCTCAATGGTCTCAAAGATATTTTAGCTGTTGAAGTTTAATATATTTGCTAGATATAATCTGTATCTAAGGATAAAACAAGACAAAAATAGCTAAGAAACTAAAGAAATGGAAATGAATAAATACATAATATATTGCAGCTATATCTCACATTAAGTGAAAACATTTACAAGACTGGTAATATTTCCAAAGGATTTACTAACAAATTAAACTGAAAAGAAATATGAGACATTACTAAACAGATATCTTTAAACCAGGCTTTTCATCCATGTTACCAAAGATACCGTAATTACACCAACTCTTGTTCTGCTCAATAAATAAATTTAGCCACAACCATTTCTGACTTTCAGCCTATCAAATTACTTGATGCAATAAATTCCTACTGATTCATAAACTAAGTGTCAAACAGTGTAGGTACTGATCAGCTTATTTCTTCAGAAGCCACCTGATCTGTATCTACACCTTTTGCAAAGGTATAGAAAATTATGTTATAAATTTTGCAATTGGCCCATGCTTGAAAAAGGCCGAAGATTCCATTTAGTACAAAATGGGCTCAGCAAAAATGTGTCTCTGGATATGTGCTCTCACCTAATGCTTAGATTATCATACCCACCCTTCAGTGCTCTCACCTAATGCTAAGATTATCATACCTACCCCTTCAGTGCTCTCACCTAATGCTAAGATTATCACCAACTTACTCAGTCAGTATAACAGTAGGTTATCAGTATTGGAAAAACAGGTAACCAGACCCCCCTACCCCTTCAGTGCTCTCACCTAATGCTTAGATTATCATACCTACCCTTCAGTGCTTTCACCTAATGCTAAGATTATCATACCTACCCTTCAGTGCTTTCACCTAATGCTAAGATTATCATACCTACCCTTCAGTGCTCTCACCTAATGCTAAGATTATCATACCTACCCCTTCAGTGCTCTCACCTAATGCTAAGATTATCATACCTACTTACGCAGTCAGTATAACAGTAGGTTATCAGTATTGGAAAAACAGGTAGCCAGACCCCCCTACCCCTTCAGTGCTATCACCTAATGCAAAGATGATCATACCTACCCTTCAGTGCTCTCACGTAATGCTTAGATTATAATACCTATCCTTCAGTGCTTTCACCTAATGCTTAGATTATAATACCTACCCCTTCAGTGCTCTCACCTAATGCTAAGATTATCATACCTACCCTTCAGTGCTCTCACCTAATGCTTAGATTATAATACCTACCCTTCAGTGCTCTCACCTAATGCTGAGATTATAATACCTACTTACTCAGTCAGAATACAGCCCTCCTTTTTTATATGAGGAAGCTTATGGCAATAGCATATATTACCCCTTTACCCACTGAACACAATGACCCCTACCATTGCACTTCATTGTTTGTGATGTAGTTTGTGAAGTAATTTGACTGGTGGATGGTCAGAAGTGGGTGTGGCAAAATTAATTTATTCAGAAGGATAAGGGTAAAGCATGCAACAAAGACTCTGATCAGCCTCCATGGATGCACAGGCTGATCCAAGTCTTTGAATACATGCCAAAGAAATACCAGTCCTCTTGTTGCAGCTCATATATTTGCAAAATACAGCGAAATTTTGATAACTTCAACATGGATGGCTCTTTACCAATGCTAATTCAATCTCCCTCTTGAGCCCCTAATGCTTAGATTATAATACCTACCCTTCAGTGCTCTCACCTAATGCTTAGATTATAATACCTACCCCTTCAGTGCTCTCACCTAATGCTAAGATGATCATACCTACCCTTCAGTGCTCTCACCTAATGCTTAGATTATAATACCTATCCTTCAGTGCTTTCACCTAATGCTTAGATTATAATACCTACCCCTTCAGTGCTCTCACCTAATGCTAAGATTATCATACCTACCCCTACAGTACTCTCACCTAATGCTTAGATTATAACACCTACCCCTTCAGTGCTCTCACCTAATGCTTAGATTATAATACCTACCCCTACAGTGCTCTCACCTAATACTAAGATTATCATACCTACCCCTTGAGTGCTCTCACCTAATGCTTAGATTATAATACCTACCCTTCAGTACTCTCACCTAATACTAAGATTATCATACCTACCCTTCAGTGCTCTCACCTAATGCTTAGATTATAATACCTACCCTTACAGTGCTCTCACCTAATACTAAGATTATCATACCTACCCCTTGAGTGCTCTCACCTAATGCTTAGATTATAATACCTACCCATTCAGTGCTCTCACCTTATGCTAAGATTATCATACCTACCCTTTCAGTGCTCTCACCTAATGCTGAGATTATAATACCTACTTACTCAGTCAGAATACAGCCCTCCTTTTTTATATGAGGAAGCTTATGGCAATAGCATATATTACCCCTTTACCCACTGAACACAATGACCCCTACCATTGCACTTCATTGTTTGTGATGTAGTTTGTGAAGTAATTTGACTGGTGGATGGTCAGAAGTGGGTGTGGCAAAATTAATTTATTCAGAAGGATAAGGGTAAAGCATGCAGCAAAGACTCTGATCAGCCTCCATGGATGCACAGGCTGATCCAAGTCTTTGAATACATGTCAAAGAAATACCAGTCCTCTGGCTTATCGCAGCTCATATATTTGCAAAATACAGCGAAATTTCGATAACTTCAACATGGATGGCTCTTTACCAATGCTAATTCAATCTCCCTCTTGAGCCCCTGAAGTATTCGACCCATATGTCCAGATATCCATACATTTAGGACAATTTAGGGAGTTTTTTCTTATTTTATATTGAAAAAGTATGCTGTGTGTAAACAGAATTGCCTCAATGAGGCAATTGTAATGAGTATATACAATATTCTTTTATAAATTGAAAAGAAGTCATCCATTTTATGCCTCATGGCCTGGAACTATGATAAATGCTCAATAGTTCGAAGTATCAAATCAGGAACAAATTTTACTGGTCCCAAAAGTATTTGAACTATTGAATTTTAACTTTATAAAAAAACTATATATATCTAAAATAAATTGATCCCCATTGTTTCTAAGTCTTATCTACAGTTCCGAATCCAAGCCTGGCCCTTCTCTAGCAGCAGAATATCACCTGATTTGCATTATCTGCTGGTTCCTAGTCTGAAGGTTATCAGTGTTGGAAAAACAGGTAACCAGACCCCCTGACCTTGAAAGGTCAGGGGGGGTCTGGTTACCTGTTTTTCCAATATTGACAATGTGCAAGCTGGGAGCCAGCAAATAATGCAAATATGGTATAAGACATCTGTTTATGTAGCATGCAACAAAGCACTATGGGTATCATACCTGTGAGTGACAAATCATCTTCATCTGTGGTAAAGGCAGGGGTGGGGTAAGCATGAAAATAAAACACAAGAAACAGATCACAAATAGACAAAAGACAATCACAGTAGGTGTGGAACTCCTCGTCGATTAACAGCACAGTTGGAGTGTCATGCTAGTCTGTATTTGTGTTGTTTTTTGTTTTTGATTTTTTTTTTAAGTCTAGGGGAATGGGTACACTGGACATATCATCACGAAAACAAGCCTATATAATTTTGACCCCCTCGAACCCCACTTTTATATAGTGAAACTGGGGTTTACAGGGGTAAACCTTATTTTCATGTTAAAATTTTCTTTTTTTTCTGCGGTAAAGTTTACAATGTATTTGTTTAGGCGTATTTTTGCAATCATACCTGTGATACCTCCCTCATCAGGAGGGAGACTACCTCATTTTGATGCTTATTTTAGCCACGTTTATGATAAATTTTAGTAAAAGTTTGGAGTCTACCTCATTTGAACTGAGAATTTCCCTATATATGTTTTACTTCTCCCTCACCACAATGGCAAATCTCCCTCTTACAGTTCAAAAAATTATCACAAGTATGCATAATGTCTTTCCTATTCTGAACAAGGAAGACAACTTTTGTGACTACCTCTTTGGTTTCCTGTATCCTGAAACCCTCCAAAAAGGGTACTATTCCAAAAGCAAAGAATTTGCTCCTGAGGCCATTCCTGATAGTTGCCTACCCTGACATTTCTGAAAGACTTTTCTCCCTGGAAGATGTATCCATTCCCCTTCAGTGTTTTTTGTTTCTGTTGTTAAAATGAACATCATCTATCATTTAGTGACAAGTTGATTTCTATGCCTCATTTATGCCCTATCCTTGTGCCCCCCCCCCCCCCCCCCCCCCAAAAAAAACCTCTCCTGTCAGTGCAGACCCGTCAATGTAGATCTCATATCTGTTGCAAAGTAGCCTGAGCCTACACTGTGTGCTTAGGCCCTGTCTAAAAATTATTGGTAATTGTATATGATGTCTTATTTTAACAAAAAGTCTTTGCTTTTATACTATAGCTACTGTCACAAAACTATTTTATATGCATATCAACCCATAAATGGCAGATAAAATTTCCGAATTATTTTTTCTTTCTTTTCAGAGAAAATAAGGCTTGACATTACATGTGAATCATCTGCTGAGCAGACAATTCAAATGAAATGTTGAATCTTTTTTTTTTTTTTTTTTTTCAAAAAGTAATTCTAACACTCAGGGGCCAGTTGTTCAAAGCATCGTTAGCTTAACGAGCTCGTTAGTGGTCATATTGTTAACTCTTCTAGCAAGTTTAATATATAAAATTTTGTTGTTTTTTTTTGCTGAAAAAATGTGAGCAGCTTTTGCATTTGCAAAAGCTGCTCTCATTTTTTCAGCAAAAATATTAGCATATTTTCCATAATAAATGATTAAAGTTTTAACGATATGTTAACTAACGACATCATTAGTTTTGAACAACTGGCCCCAGATTCCCATCTTTTATAGAAAATTCCTTGCTGCATTAAGGGTTAATTTCACATACATGTATAAATGAGCCCCGCCCAGCGAATTTGTGTCTTTGAGCATTCCGTCATGACAAATTTTAACTGCGCATGCCCAGCCATTCAGAGGGGCCAGGGATATGGCTTTCTGTCTGAAGGTTCCTCTTGATTCACTGCTCGCATAGGCGATAAGTACCAAAATCCCTTGACGGGGCCCAAATATAGTTGCTAGCTGTTGATGTATAGAAACATGTACATTCAACAAACATACATCTTACAATGGTAAACATGCTGTTAGTTTTTCAAACACATCAAATCACATTTGTCTGATCAGCTTTATTATGCAACTTTTTAACCCTTGTAATCTTTGCAAACAGCCTAGATCTAGATCAGATGGCTGCAGAAGCCATCTGATCAGGATCTACACTGTTTATCTTGCCGTCTGTGAACTGCACAAATACATAGCATCAAGTAATTTGATTGACTGAGTCAGAACTGAGTGTGGCTAAATTAATTTATTCAGCAGACAATGTTAATGTGTGTTTTCAGACATAGGCAAACCTCAATAGCTCAGTAGTTAGCACATTCAACTTATGATCAAGAGGTTATGAGTTCGAATCAGGCCACCGGAGGCAAGGTGTGTCCTTGGGCAAATGTTAATGGGTTTTCAGACATAGGCAAACCTCGATAGCTCAGTGTTTAGCACGTTCAACTTATGATCAAGAGGTTATGAGTTCGAATCAGGCCACCGGAGGCGAGGTGTGTCCTTGGGCATGACATGTCATGCCACTACCCCACTCCACCCAGATGTAAATGGATAGCAGTGGTGTAAAAGTCACTGCCTCCCTCTCGCACGCGTGATAACATCTGGAATGAGTGTTCGAGAGCAATTTAAATAAGCTTGAAGCTTTCATCGCAATCAAACTAAAATAAATTAGTATAAAAAAATAGCTAGGCAAACAAACTTTATTACACTTCATTTACTTTTATTACTTTTCATACTGAAGACTTGGCAAAAAATCTAGACTCTCCAAAACTTGAACATGAGATCCTTGTCAGAGTGAAAACTTTTAAGCACAAAATGTTTACAGGTCTGTGCAATGAATGTTCTTGAAACACCACTTTATATAGAGAAAAGCAAGTTTATGGAAGTAAGGGTGAGGATTGCGGCCGTGTAAAATCGATTTAAGCTCCCAAGTGGAATTTGTTTTACTGACCATTCCAAGGCAGTTCTTCTATCACAGTTTATTTTTGTAATGGTTTGTCTTTGAGTGTGTGTATCGCTTATATTTTTTGTTTTGGATAGCTGGTTGGCCATTTTGTTGGAAAGTAACCCTCCTTTTGGCTTTCTGCTATTGATGTTTCTATTAGGTTCTAGTTATTTCATATTTGTGTTTCTTTCCTTTTGGTGTCTCTGATGGGAGCTGTGGGTTAATTGTATTGATTCCTGATCATTGCCTTCACTTCTATTTTACAAGTGTGTGAAAATATTTTTCTTATTTCAGCTCCAAGATATATATGGTGTGGGTACTTGTTGAAACCAACTCAATGAGGCAGTTTTGAGCAGACATAAGAAGCACAGTATGATCAGACTGCTCTCAAGAAATGTTTTATTACAAACTTGTAATCAGGTTACCATGACACTTGACATTTTCTAAAATGATTGAATCTTTTCTGACTTTCAAACCAGGTAAATAGTCATTTAAAGGCTTGATCTTTTTATGATAGAATAGTTTGTCTGTCAATGACCAATCTTAATCATATCTGAGAAATGTTACTGTTTGTGTGTTCTAAGCTGGCTGATGAGACCAATTCTAGCTCTGAACTGTCAGTTGCAGATAGAGCAACAGAGGCTAGAGGAAAACACATATGACAGAATAGATGACAGAATAGATGCATGATGACAAACAAGATATCATTTGCTTACAATTACATGTATAAACTTACTGCTTGATTTTGTAGAGACACTCAAAGGCTTGATCTTTTTTAAATTGAACAGAGGCATGTACCACATCTACATACAACTAACTACATGTATAAACTTACTGCTTGATTTTGGAGAGACAGAGTTAATGGTAGAATTCTCTGATCCTTTACTTTCCTCAGATTTCGATGGTGAATCTGTCGGCTCCCCATTTAATTTGACAAGACTGGATTTTAATTTCTTGTCCTTTTTGTGCTCGGAGATAACGGGAGAGGGCTTAAGCTCCTGAATATGGTCTTCATGCTTCACTGGACTATTGTTGTTGTTGGCATTCACAAGCCTTCGTAGGGTATCTATGGTATTAATGAGTTGCATGCACAAACACAAGCATGGATGTTAGTTCTGAATACATCACAACCTCTTTATAACTCTGTTCATTTTCAGTATAAGGATCTCAAAAATGTATAGATTATATGGAAAAATGACCATAAATGGTCATTTTTCCACATAATCTATACATATTTGTTTGGCTCTACCAAGGCTGTTTAAGCCATGGTTTCTATGTAGCTTTGGACAATAAAAAACTGTTATATTAAGATATTGTGGTGTATTAGTGAAAAACTATTTTTAGCCCTTCAGACGGCAGTCACAACAATTGTCATCTGCCTTGTTGTCTGCTAGATACTTCAAAAGTCATTGTTGCAAACATTGTGGACACAGATCAGACTGCTCAAGGAACAGTCTGAACAGGGTCCACAATTTTTGCATGTATGCAAAAAATGTTTGAAAAGTTTGCAAGAAGGTTCAGCAGATGGCATAAACAGACAACATTTTAAGATGCAGTTTTCTAGGGATATTAAGAGTTAAATTGTTTCTGCACTGCAGAAACAGGCTTAAAATCTTGTCATTCTTAGACCTTTAACAAGCTGATGTCAATATATTTTCTGCAAAATGGCACAGTGCAAGCTGTTTTTATGAATAGACTTAAATGAGATGTAAAACACTACTTACTGGAAGTTATACACATGCACCTCTTCATAACATTGTTCATTATAGCACAGTTTTGGATAAAACATTGTTTGAAGACGGATCCAAAAATATGGAATACAGGGAAAATGTTTAGATTAAATTGAAAAAGGATACTTTTTTATGAAACAAACATGGTTTCTGCTTTGGACTCCAACAATAGTGTTGACAAGAGGTTGTGATGAACATGTGTTTTGAAATTTTTTCTGCAAATGTTAAAAATTCAGCAGGTTAATGCTTCTTAGCCACCAGTATTGTTTAACCCTTATCTTGCTGTTCATGACAACCCTTATCTTTGCAAACAGTGTAGATCCAGATCAGATGGCTTCTGAAGAAGCCATCTGATCAGGATCTACACTGTTTGACACTCAGTTTATGAATTTGTAGCAATAAATTACATCAAGTAATTTGATTGGTTGATAGACAGAAATGGGTGTGGCTTAAATGAATATTCAGCAAGATAAGGGTTAAAACCTAACTTTATATTTGTCACTGCAATTTTATTTTCTGGTACTTAGGAACACTTCATGCTAAACATACTCATTACAATCTCAAAACCTGTAAAATTAACAGCATACAAGCAAACATTCAAGCATGTTAGAGACCTAATCCTAAATAATCTGTCAAGATTACTGTTTGATTTTGTCTAAACTCAGGCCTTCTAACCTAACATATGTGTAACTGCTTCAATTTTGAACATGCCCATTGTTACAAAGAAATGCACTGCCATACTCACAAAAAGGAGCAAACATTAGGTTCTTAACCCTTGTCCTGCTGAGCCCGGATATGCCTTATTTTCCAAACAATGAAGATCCAGATCAGATGGCTTCTGATGAAGCCATCTGATCAGGATCTACATTGTTTGCCATTCAGATTGTGAATTTGTTGCAATAATTTGCATCAAGTAATCTGATTGGTTGATAAATCAGTAGTGGGTGTGGCATATATGAATATTCAGCAGGACAAGGGTTAAACTGATTGAATGTGTTGGGGCTTAACAACATGTGTCAGCCCTTGTGGGTCATTTTGCATCGTCTCCCAGAGAAAGGGAGAAGAAAGAAGAGAGAGTAGAGGTAATGAAAGACAGGAATAGCGGAGAAAGAGAAAAAAGAATGAAAGTGAAGAAACAGAAAAATATGAAAACATTCACCCATTACCCTTATCTACTACAAGAATAGCAGGCCTTGCCCAACTCATTACTCAAACATGCCTATACAAATACATTGCCACTTTTATTGCCGTAAAAATGAAAATTTTAAGAAGAAAATTTGTGATATTTTTCTTATTTCTGCTCAAAATATAGATTGTGGGCACTCGTTAGAACCGCCTCAATCTATATTTTTAGCAGAAATAAGAAAAATACGGTATACCCCCGGAAACCCCAGTTTTATTATATAAAAGTGGGGTTCAAGGGGGTCAAAATTATATAGGCGTGTATTCATGATGTGTAAGCCAATATCAGTTGGACATCCCAGATAGGTTCTGTAAAAAAAATGTCACCGTGTGTCAATGTTGAAATTCCTGCCTATAATTTAGGCAAACTTCAACTTGATTAAGTTTTTCTATTTTTTTCTTAGGCAAACTTCAACTTTATTCAGTTTTTCTCTCCTTTTCTTGAGAATAAGGTTTTTGTATTTCATACTAGGGTTGGAATTGTTTTTTAGGTAAATGGACATGCTTGACATATCATTCCTGAGCCCCTATAGATTTTCACTTTTTACATGTTAAGTATTTAAGTTTCTGATGAGATCTTAGATTAGTAAGTTAGTGTGTTAGATGGGTATGCCATAACAAGCTAAAATCTAGGCCCAGTTGTTTGAAGCATCCATAACTTAACAAACTTTTCTTTTGATAATGTGTTCTTTTTTACTAAAAGGCATCCTTTAATAGCTCTATTGAGTGATGGAAATGTTATTATTCTAAGCAACCTTATTTTTGCTGAAAAAAAAAATGTGAGTAGGTTCTGGAAAAGTCACTCACATCTTTTCAGCAAAAAATGTATGTACCATATAAATGACTCAAATTTTAAAAGCAACATTATCTTTCAATAGCTTTATTTAGCAATCAAAATGTTAAATGTTCTAGCAAGTACAATATCTAAACAACCTTGTTGTTGGTACAAAAGCTTCCCACACTTTTTCAGCAAAAATATTAATGTATTTACCAAAATGAAAGATGGAAGTTATTAAGTAATGTTTGCATTAGCCTTGAATGACTTTTATTTACCCTAATGAATGACAAGAGTTTTGATGCAAAATTAACTAACACTTGCTTTAGCAATGATCAACTGGGCCTTAGACCAGTCTACCCCAGTCCTTCCTACCTGCTATAACCTTACTTCCCCTCTCAATGGAAGCATCACTCATGTTGGCATCACTGTAGTTCTCATCACCCATCTCTGTGCCGCCATCTTGTTCTTCCTGTATGTCCATCTCTCGACGTCGCATGTTCTCCAGGTTCATACGACGTTCCATTGCTATCTGTGCACTGGACCTGTCCCTGTAACAGCCAGATAAAATAGGATCAATCTTGTATATAAAAAAGATAAAAACAGATTTATAAACAACTTTAAAGGAAGCAAACACAAAGTTGTAAGAGTTACCTACCTTGCAAAATGATAGGTAAGTTTATCTATTCAATAAAATGTGCAAATGCTCACATTTCAATCACAATAAAGACTTAACAAAGTACTCAAAAGGTTGATCAGATGAACCCCAACATGTTTTCTAATTCCTGTGTTACTCTCAGTGTTATGAAACTAAAACCTGCAGTTTTGTCCCATCCAGCTCAACAACATGTCTTAGAACTAGGACCACAGAATTACAAAATTCACATTTTTGTCAGGACCAAGGTGCTCAAAGCCTCATTATTTAAATAAGCCCATATATGGTCAAAATGTTAACTGGACTCGCAAGTACAGTATCTAATACAATGGTATTTTTGCTGAAAAAATTTGAGTAGCTTTTGCATGGTATTTTTGCTGAAAAAATTGAGTAGCTTTTGCATGGTATTTTTGCTGAAAAATTGAGTAGCTTTTGCAAATGCAAAAGCTACTCAAATTTTTTCAGCAAAAATATTAGACAATTGGGCCCCGTCAAGCGATTTTGGTACTTATAGCCTATGCAAGCAGCGAAGGTTCAGGGGAGCCTGCGCATCCGCGCAGTCTCGCCAGAACCTTCGCTGCTCGCTCATACAGGCAGTGAATCAAGAGGAACCTTCAGACAGAAAGCCATATCCCTGGCCCCTCTGAATGGCTGGGCATGCGCAGTTAAAATTTGTCATGACGGAATGCTCGAAGACACAAATTTGCTTGGCGGGGCTCAATTATCAAAGTTTTAACGCTATATCAACTTACAACATCATTAGTTTGGAACAGCTGGCCCTGAACATGAAATATTTACTTACTTTGGCACAAATTGATCTTTACATTTGACGGGTAGGCTGAGCCTGATGTACTCCAGTTTCACTTCTTCTAATGTTCCAAATGTCTTGGATGTCACCTTAATGCAAGGTGGTACACTTGGCCTGAAAATTCAAATTAAAACTTTTATTCCTGAAACTACCCATTACAGACCCTTGTAAACCCCATTCTCTATATACAGTAAAATTCCTCTTTTAAGACCACCTTTGGGACTGTTAAAAAGTCGACTTAAGACCACTCTTGAACAATCCCAAAGGTAGTCCCTGACCAGAGGACACTGTGGCCAGAAAACACAAAGACATATAAAGTGCACCCTTCAAAATAAGCTTTTAAAAGCAGAATTAGTCTTAATTTTAGGTGGTCTAAATAGTGGAATTTCACAGTATACAGCAAAACTGTGTTTTCCCTGACATTTTCCTAAAATTTCCTCTTTTTACTGACCTTGATTTTTGTTTAATTTTAATGGATTTTTCCAGGTCTGAGTGGTACCCTGTCCTCATCAGGCATATTAATTTTGATACTGAAAACTAGAAAACTCTCCTAAAATTATCAGACATTATAATTATACTAGCCTTAACTATTCCACTGGTAATATTCCAGGCACCTTGGAGGTATCTGGAGACTGTTCACTGCTTTCAATTATGAAAATACACCATGTGACATTCTTCCATTTGTTTGTTTTGGAGTTTAACGGCCCAGTCAACACTAGTTTAGGTCATTTTTGAGCCGGTCAATTTACCTATCCACACTTTTCCTGGGCAGGCTTATACGTAAGCAGTTAACCAGTACAGTGCACATTCTTTTGCCAGAAACTTCTTGAATCAGCCGAAGGGAGAGAATGACCGTAGAAAGGACTTCATGATCAATCTCAACGAAAGAATGTTGCCGACCCTGGCAGGTATCGAACCCGCATCCTCCTGATCACCAGTCAGACGCGCATCCAACTGAGCTACAGAGGCCAGTGACATTCTCCTTTTACGGACAATTGTTTGCCGGTGATATTTTTCTTTATGTTGAGGGTACTCATCAGAACTTCCTCATTAGAACCAACCTATGTCTTTGAGTGGAAACAAGCAAATAATGTATATCCCTGCAAACCCCAGTTTCTATATTAAGGCAAAGTTAAGAGGGGTATTCATTACATGGACTTTATATCATGATGCAATATCCTTGGATATCATAGGCTAAATATCAAAAAGGTGTTGTGGAAAGTCCAAAGCATAACTTAGTCTCTTAAAATCAGATATTGTTTAACTTGTTTTCTTCAGACTTTCCTGCATGAAGTCCACTACCCAGAACTAAGATAAATTCCACTCACCCTCCCTGTATTCTGGCCACCTGAAGTCTAGGATGACTAGCACCAACTGTTTCAAACCAGGGCTGTTCCTTGCTGTACCACAGAGTCATTGGTCGGGTCATGTTCCTATGTAACGAAATAGGTACAATTCACCAAACACATAAGTCTAATGCTTGGAAACATGGCTATAGATATAGTACAGGCAATATTCAGACACTCCTTTAAACAACTAAGATTTTTACAAATACCAGGGAACAGTTGTTCAAAGCCACGTTAGCTTAACGAGCTCGTTAGTGGTCATATTGTTAACTGTTGTAGCAAGTTTAATATTTAAATTTTTGGTATTTTTGCTGAAAAAAATGTGAGCAGCTTTTGCTAATGCAAAAGCTGCTCACAATTTTTTCAGCATATTTGGCATAATAAATGATCAAAGTTTTAACGATACATTAACTAATGACATCGTTAGTTTTGAACAACTGGCCTCAGGTATTAGGGAATTTTATGTATCTAAAATTTTCACAACATACTGCAGTTTATATTCCATTTGTGGCATTATAACATTATATAACCATAGAAGCTTCAGTTATTAAAATATTTTTCTACCTTCACTCTTTTCATAATTTTTTCACCTTCATGATTTTCCACAAGAAAACTTTAAATTGAAAGCTGGAAACACTGTAAAATAAAATATGAATTTTGAACGTTTTGAAAAAATCATTGAACTTTTCCTTAAATTTGAAGACATTGTTTTTGCCATTCGTTGACAGGTTAGAATGTTAAATAATGCAGACTTGTTATCAGATGACTCCCTGTCTTGTCTTAGAGTATACTGCCCAGGTACCACTGTTAACTCTTATCCTGTTGTTCACGACAACCACTTTCTTTGCATACAGTGTAGATCCAGATCAGATGGGATCTGATCAGGATCTACACTGTTTGACATTCAATTTATGAATTTGTAAGAATAAATTACATCAAGTACAGTAAAACCTGTCTTAGCGGCTACCTCTATTAAGCAAACAACCTATATTAAGCAAGTAGGCTCTCAGTTCCCAAAAATGGCAAATGTGTTAAATTTCACCTGTATTAAGCAAGCACCTGCCTTAAGCAAGCACATTTTGGTTATCCCTTAGGTGCTTTGTTAATACAGGTTGGACTGTAATCTGATTGGTTCAAAGTCAGAAATGAGTGTGGCTAAACTGACTATTCAGCAAGAGAAGGGTTAATTATTACAACATTTATAGAAACCAAGTACATACACACAGAATGGTTCATAGCCTTCCTGCAGCCCACAACATGTGAAGTATTTTAGAGTGTTGACATCTTGTCCAAAGTTGAGTTTGGCCTGTTGGTGTCTGCCCAGTGTCATGGCAGGCACATAACCCTCATCTGTCTCGATGTTTCTGAAAGCAATCTCCTGCCCTAAGGAGTCCATCATTAACTCACCATTGAGAGAGAAGGCTGGAAAGTAAAATAAAGCTTCTCAATATCTGAGACAAATTCAGAGTACTGGTAGGTGTTTGTAAAACATAATGCACCAACAACGTGACTGCCTCCAAGCCTGGCTAAATTTGCTAAGTATATAAACAACAAAAAATCTTTCAAACATTTATGAAATTTCACAGAAAAGTGAATCTGAATCAGGTTATACAAAATGATGCAAAATAAGCCAAGGTCAAATGGTTCTCTTGAGGAAGTTTGTTAAAAAGATGCATTATGATAACACACCCGTAAAACATAGAACATTTTTTTCACATCTCTAAAATGGCAACTTTTCTGATGAAAATTCGTGATATTGTTCTAATTTATACTGCAAACATAGGCTGTGGGTGCTCGTTAGAACTGCCTCATTGAGCGGTTCTAACGAGTACCCACAACCTATGTCTTGGAGCAGAAATAAGAATAAAAATGTATACCCCCATAAACCCAAGTTTTCTCTGTATAAAGTGTGGTTTAGAGGGGGGGGGGGCGGGTTGCTAATTTCACAGACTTGTTTACAGGATGGTATCCACCAGACAGACAGATGGATGGACAGACAGATGAACAGATGACTGGACAGACAGAACAGAACAACTTATTTGAAGCTAGAGGCATAAACAAAATAGACCTTCACAAATTTCTGATTAGTGATAAGATAAAGGCATATCTGCATGCACTCTTTGGGCCAGATTGCAAGCTCATTGTCTGAGATTTCATCTAAGCTTATCATGTGGTATTTTGCAGTGTCTTATTTAGTAATTGGCTTTGTGCCATCGGTTCATGTTTTGTCTGTTTTTTTTGTGTGCCTCCATGTCACTTACTTTCTTTAGATGACTTGAGATGGCTGAGTTATTTGATTGTGGCCTTTCCCAAGTGACCTTTTCTTAGTAGTTAGTGTAGACCAAGAAAATTTTGTCAAAACCATGGAGATGCTCTGTAAGACTTCATTATACGTGCCAGCAGTTTCATCATTCAGATTTGGCCTCCATCAATCAAATATACACGAATGCAAATGATCAATATAAATAAGAAACTATGCAAACATAACAAAATCCCTTAAACCCATTTTATATAGGAAACCCAAACAAGAAACTGGCAAAAATGGCAGGACAAGATCAGATACTGTATAATGTGGCACCTAATCTGGGCTTTCACTGTTTGCAAAAACGTCTAGCAATTTTTCCTTAATAAATTTCCAACATGGCACTCAACCTGGCACCCCTGAATTTTTAAAATCCAGTCCCTGCTATCTGGTGGGAGATTCCATTCAGTACAAAATGGGTTAGTCAGAGAAAAAAAAAGCATTCTAGTGAATGAGGTAAACCTACTTATTGTCCTGTCTTGCAGATCACACATGACTCCCACAACATCTCCTGTCTTCCAAGTCTTGCCATACAGTTCGGCTCCTTGGTGCCATTTTCTACCCTGTGGAATGAAAAGACACAAGAATGCACTGAATAAAGGTCAACCTCTTTATAAATTGAATACACCCACAACCTCTTAAAAACGCCATTGTTTGGGTCCAAAGCTGAAAACAAGTTAGATAAACAACCGTGTTTTAGCCAAACAAAAATGTATAGATTATATAGAAAAATGACCATTTATGGATAGAGGCGGTTCTAACAAGTACCCACAATCTATATTTTAGAGCAGAAATAAGAAAAATTAGGTTAACCCTTGCAGATCCCAGTTTTACTGTATAAAAGTGGGGTTCAAGGGGGTCAAAATTATATAGTCAAACCTGTCTTGAGAGACCACCTTCGGGAAGAACAAAAAGTGGTCTCTCAAGACAGGTGGTCTCTTAAGGCAGAGAGGATACATCAAGATTTTATTTTTTAATCACACTATGCAATTTATGAGATCAATACTGAAATTTATGTATTAATCTACAGAAAAGTGTTGCTTCTTAAAGGTTATTTTAAGATGAATTAAAAAAAAATAAAAAAAATAAAAAAAAACTGAATAATTTATTAATTAAATGTATGACAATGAGAAAACTATGAATTCAAAAGATTTTGGAAAAGAATGTGTTTTAAAATGAAACATTTAAAATAGATTACATGAGTATGTTCAAGTCGCGATGGTAGTTTGCCGAGTCGCTGATACAAGTCATGGTGGTAGTTTGCCGAGCCGCCGATACAAGTCACAATGATAGTTTGCCGAGACCACCGTAATTGATTTGGTATTTTTTTTCGCGCCTATTCAAACGCTTAGTTGCCTCATCCATTATAACCAAACAATCCAATTAGCGTCAATCAGTGCATGTATTGATTATAAATGGCAAACAATTAATTTTAATCCCCGCACTTGTCATTATCAGTGTTATAATTTCGGTTTCCAAAGACAACATGAAGAGAGATAATTATTGGTACTGGCGCACCGGTTGATCTTCCGGTGTCACAGTTAACTTTTTTGGTCGCACATGGCAGGGAAGTTTTACAATTTGGACAAGTTTTAAGCGGTCGTTGGTCGCGTTGGGCAGGTGGGTGCTCAGGACAGGTAATTTAACATTGAAAATCGCTCGTGAGGATTGCATGACGGTCGTTCAAGACAGGAAAATGCTTAAGACAGGTTCAACTGTAGCTGTTTTTGTGTTGTACTCAACAAAAGAAGAAAGGCACTACATTATGAATTAACTTACAAAGAGGCCGTCAAAGGCAAACGATTTTCCATCCATACCAATCTCCTGTGCTGGATCAGCTGAACATTTCATCCAACCCACCTTCATGTAACCAGTTGTCAGGGATTCAAACTCATAATACCTGGGAAAAAACAAATATGTAATGAAAAGTGATATATGCTATCTGTCTGAAGCAAGCTCAATCTTCATAATGCACAACCACATTATAACACTGTCCTACATAACATGGTTTTGGATACAACATGGTTTCAAGATGGACCCAAAAAATTTAACAGTACAACTTCACTGGCTCTAACACCGATGGCTCATATACCATGGCTGAGTCGAACCCGTTCTTGAGTCCCTAGGGAATTCCACTTTAAAAGCAATAGTGCGGGATAATTAAGGAGATTTTCGACTTTTATCTTGCCAATGTATACTGTATGTACTCATTAGAATCACCTTGATGAGGTGATTCTAAAGAGTGCACACAGAATACATTTTCATTAAAGAACATTGAAAACATGCCCCAAAATTAACCCCGTTATGCCTCCTGGCGGTAACCCTCAGTGGCTCAAACAGATTTTCATGGTCCCGAAGGTGTTCAAGCCATTGAAGTTTGGCTGTAGATTAAATCTTGGCCTGCACTGTTTGCCCATTTTGGGGTTTCTGGTACAAAATGGGTTGATGGAAGAGATGCTCGGAGTACATTCTTATTATACATAAAGCTCAGAAAATTTATATAAATTTGTTCTTAAAGGCACAGCCATTGGTGTACTGTGTCATATGTTGATAAAACCAAGTACCTGAAGGAAACCACTGACCCTGGAACTAACCTGCCATGTACAGAAACAAAGGATCAAACCAAGGTTAAAGAGATGATAAACAACAGACATAACCTACATCCAGACCCAATTCTTAAAATCAGAGCTGCTATACAAACTTGTTCAATTCAGTTACTATAGGTGATTTATCAATTCAGAGACAGCCTTTTTTTATTTTCTGATAAGAAAAATACCTAGGCAGTACTAATGAGTATGCACAATCTATGTTGTAAAGCACAATGGAACGAAATACTGTATACACTTGTAAACCACTCTTCTCTATATATTTGTTTGTTTGAGATTTAACATCCCCATCAACACTGTATAGGTCATTTCGGAGATGTTGCTTCCAATTTTGTGGGACTTTTACCGGACACTGAGATGAAATGACATCTCGAGCCCTGATGCCCAATGAAACCAATAGGGTTTATAAGCATGGACTATCCGACTCGCACCACTTTGCCTGGGCAAGCTTAGATCCTCTAAGTGGTTTACCAGCACTTGTGTGTGGCTGTTTTCAGCTGTGCCAGGAAGCATCATGCAGCCAATCTATTTCTTCAAGCCCCGATGGGTGGGGGCCATCTTCTCTATATATAACACAGTTTACAGGGCTATTTATTTCACAGATGCCTTAAAATTAAGACAAAGCTATCCCTTATTAATCACTAAATTTCCTTTCACAAAGACATCTCCATTCATGTCTTACCATTTTCCTGATGTCACTGCATATGGCAATTGTGCTCGGTAAGTTCTCGTTTTTGTCAGTTTTTCATCAGCCTCTCTGCTTACTGCTATCAATATACAAAAACAGTTTATGTAAGACTATAATTGGTCAGATAAATTGTTATTTCAGTAGACTTGGAAATATTGTAAGAGTAAATGAGTGAGTGTTTGAGTTTTGCATCTCACCAACAGCTAAGGTGTATGACGTGACCTCGGTTTAAAGACTCATCCAAAAGTCTGGCGAAGCCGGGATCGATCCTGCGACCCCTGGTTTACATCCACTACACCACAGAGGCTTCTAGGAGTAAATGAAAACAAGAACTGTGTCCAGTTGTTCAAAGCATTATTAGATTAACACATTGTATACTAGTTGACTCTTCCATTGCTATATGTTGGACAAGTCCATTTGTCAAATAATGGGTGTCACTTATTTTTTCGTTTTTATTCTATTTCTGATGGAAAATTCTGTTAGCAAACAGTGCAGGCCCTGATCAGATGCTGCATTCTGCGATGTCTGATCTGGGCTACCACTGTTTGCCAAGGTACCCCTTTAGGTGTTTCCTGCATGCAATGGGTTAACGAGCAGGTTAGTGGACAGAAGGTTAACTGTTCTTATAAGTTCAATATTTAATGCAGTGGTATTTTTGCTGAAAAATGTAAGTAGTTTTGCATTTGCAAAAGCTACTCACATTTTTGCAACAACAAAAAATGTAGACATATTTGCTATATTAAATGATCGAAGTTTTAACAAGATGTAAACTAATGCCATTGTTAGTTTTGAACAACTGGTGCTTGAAATGAATAAAATTTTGAGCACCCAGAGAAAAAAAAACATGTGACTTTCTACAGAAGTTTGGCTTCACAATTCTGAGCCATGTAGGTTTGAACCTAACACCATGCAAGACCTAGAGATAAAATGTTCTCTTATAAAATACTGTCTATATAGGGGCGGATGTTCTCTTATGAAATACTGTCTATATAGGGGCAGACTATGAAAGCATTTTGTTTGCTTTTATTGGCAACTGTCTATATCCCTTGTCCTGCTGAACATGAAAACCCTTGGCTTTCCAAAAACAGTGTAGATCTAGGTCATGATCAGGATCTACAATGCCATTCAGTTTGTGAATTGAAGGAATACAACATATGAAGTAATTTGATTGGATGGTCAGCACTAGGTGTGGCTTAACTAATCTATTCAGCAGGATAAGGGTTAATTTTTACTGAGCAGCTTATAACTTAATCTGCAAATCTAAGATAAAATAATATGATATTACCCTACAAACAGTCAAACTTCAATGACTCGAAACTCCATGGCTTATGGAAACTCAGTTTTGTGTCCCTAGGCTCCAGATAACCAATATTAACCCTTTTTGTACCAAATGGAATTTGCCACCTTATATATGACAGGAGTCCATTTCGAAATTTAGGGGTGTCAGATTATAAGAATCTTATATGGGTGTGAGGGGTGGATTGAAAAATATGTCCCGAGGAACACTGTCCGGCATCACGTGGCTTGCCGAGTGATGCCGCACAGTGATCCCGAGGGACGCATTTTTCTATCCACCCCTCACACCCATATTGGATTCTTTTTCTTGCATACCTTCCATTTCTATTGTGAATTTTTAATGCTGCTGTCACTTCGGTTACCGACGTCCGCCATTTTGTGATGACACAACAGGAATGTTTAGTGACGTCACGCATGACGACACCGCGCATGAGGTTGTAATCAACCAGTGCATTTGTCAAACACGCGATTATATTCGATTTGGGGTCGGAACACCAGGGTCAGAACATAAATTTCTATCCCAGGGTAAAATCGCGGATTTCCTCGTCTGGTGTGCAAGAATATGTTTTCTTCAAAATTTATTCGGGAAATGGCTTAACTTTTTGCAAACAGTGTAGGTCCTGATCAGATGCGGCGTCTGATCTGGGCCTGCACTGTTTGCCAAGGTACCCCTTTAGGGTTTCCAGTACTTAATGGGTTATGGTTGCCCCTGTCCATCGGGACTTGGAGAAACAGATGGGCTGCATGGTGCTTCCATGCAGAGCTGAAACTGACCACACATGAGTATTGGTAAATTGCTTAGAAGGACTAAGCCTGCTCAGGTAAAGTGGTGTGAGTCAGACCGTCTGATGTTTATAAGCCATTTAGTTTCATTGGCAGCAGGGCTTGAGATGTCATTTCATCTCAATGTCGGGTAAAAGTCCCACAAAACTGGAAGCAACATCTCAAAAATGACCTAAACAGTGTTGACCCGGACGTTAAACCTCAATTCAAACAAATAAAACCACTAGTAAGGGGTACTTACAGGAATGTTTTCTTGTTTTATTTTGAACATGTATGTTGTGTGTATGATTCCCATGAGACACACAACATACCTTTATTCTTTAACCCATTTTGTACCGGAAACCCCAAAACGGGTACCCTGACAAAAAGTGAAGACCCAGATCAGAAGCAGCAGAATGTTGCGTCTGATCAGGGCCTACACCGTTTGCAAAAATTTAAGCCATTTCCCAAATAAATTTTGAAGAAAACACAACCTGATACCCCTAAATTTGGAAATGGACTCATGATATATATAAGGTTGAAGATTCCATTTGGTACAAAAAAGGTTAAAAGATCAAAAAGCTATCCCCAGCTCATCCCAATCATACATCATGACCTTGCAATATGCTTAATCTTCAGTGGGTCGGCCCCCGCCCATCGGGGCTTGAAGAAATAGATGGGCTGCATGATGCTTTCAGGCAGAGCAGAAACCGACCCCTACACGAGTACTGGTAAACTGCTTACAGGATCAAAGCCTGCCCAGGCAAAGCAGTGCGAGTTGGACCATCCATGCTTATAAATCCTATTGGTTTCATTGGGTGGCAGGGCTTGAGATGTCATTTCATCTCAATGTCGGGTAAAAGTCCCACAAAATTGGAAGCAACGTCTCCAAAATGACCATTACAGTGTTGACGGGGACATTAAACCTCAATTCAAACAAAACAATAATCTTCAGCGGGTCAACTACCCATCTAGAAAACTGTCCATAGTCTTGCGGATGTTCAAGCCATTGAAATGTGACTGTATTAGGTGATCGTTGAATGTACAATGCACAAGCACACAGATATCATATACACACTCTCACATCCAGTTACAGGAGAACTGTTATATGCTCTGAAGGAAGGGAATGGGTAAGTCACTCAGGCTACACAAGCAAAGGAAACCAATGAGAAAAAACCTTGATCTTGTGAACCGTTTCAGTCTGAAGCTCTCTATTCATTGACATAAACTCAAACTGGCTTCTGACTGCGAAATTCAATTTCATTAATTCAAACATTCGCTGAAAGATATTTTTGCCCTTATCCCGTTGAACACAACAATCCCTACCTTTGCAAACAGTGTAGATCCAGATCAGACGGCTTCTGAAGAAGCCATCTGATCAGGATCTACACTGTTTTTCATGCAGTTTGTGAATTGAATATACACATTATATCAAGTAGTTTGATTGGATGATAGTCAGAAATGAGTAAGCTTACGTTAATTGATTCAGCAGGATAAGAGTCAGTGATAAACAAGAAAAACAAAATTTACGAAAAATAATATAAAAAGTCTTTAACATTATGTCGTTCAGTCTTTCACAAAAAAACATGGATGAGTATATAACAAAATAAACTGAATATTTACATATATTAGGAACTATGTTTTGCCTACCTTTAGACAGTCCGTGAACAGCCAAATGATTTTCAAGTTTGCTTCCTAATATGAAATGTAAAGACAATGAATTTAAAGTGCATATCAAGCATCATGAAAGTGATCTATAGATGACACTAGTTATAACGACAGTATTTGTTCCCTAACATTCCAGTATTTGTTCCCTAACATTCCAGTATTTGTTCCCTAACATTCCAGTATTTGTTCCCTAACATTCCAGTATTTGTTCCCTAACATTTTGACATTATAAAGAAATTGCCACTATAATGAATCCCAATAAGAAGTAGTGTACAGGATTTATTCTAAGTACACCGCAACCTCTTTATAACACTACTGATGGGGTCCCAAGCAAAAACCTTGTTAGTTAAACAACAGTGTCAAATCCAAACAAAAATGTGTAGATTATATAGAAAAATGACCATTTATGGTCATTTTTCTATATAATCTATACATTTTTGGGATCCATCTTGAAACTGTGTTATATCCAAAACCGTCTTATAATGAACCGTGTTATAATGAGGCAGCGGTGTATTTGGACATCTCAATTCCTGACCATTCATACTAGTTATAAAATTATAAGGAAAAAAAGTACAATTTATTACCAGATATTGTGTCTGAAAATAGCTGGATGAGTGGCAGACAATGTAGATCCTGATGAGACACCACATCCTTGGTGTCTCACCAGGGTCTACACTGTTTGCTCTGGCCTGTCCATCAGAAAACATATGGTAAAAAGGTAATAAATGGCCTTTATCCCTAAATTACTACAAGAAAAAAATTTGTTTCTTGGAGTATTTAAGTAAATTTTCCTTGAATATCTTCATTAATCTGTCTCATCCAGGGCAAAGGATTTGTCCCACTGAAACTGTAATCATAAAGAATTTTGTCGTTATATTGAATGTCAGTCTAAAGAGTTTTGACTGTACATTACTATGCCGCAGGTCTCTACAAGAAAGCAAGCAGCCATACAAGCTTGAACCATGATACATTGATACTACACATAGTATCTCTGTATGGCAATTTTTTCATAAATATATCTAGGCCCATTTATTCAAAACTAAAGAAAATGTTAAAGTTATATTTAAACTTCAATCATTCAGTATATAATAAACTCATTTTTTTTTTTTTGTTTTGCTTGATTTGAGGTTTAACATCCCCATCAACACTATTTAGGGCATTTTGGAGATGTCCCTTCCAATTTTTGGGACTTTTACCTGACATGAAGATGACATGACATCTCAATCCCCGCCACCCAATGAAACCAATAGGGTTTATAAGCATTTTTTTTTTGCTACTGATTTTTTTTTTCAGCAAAAATACCACGATGTTAGATGTCATTCCTAGAATGCTATCATGTTTGTTAAACTAAAAGGCCTGACTAGCCAAATCTAGCTAGTCGGGTCCAGAATAACTACAGGTACAATTTCATAGTTCATAGGGATTACCTTTTAGGAACAATTTGAACAACTCAGCTTCCAATTTATCACAAATGTTTTTAAGAGCATTGCCATACCCACAAGAAAGATCACAACAATTTGAAGTAATTCTCTTCCTTGTATTAGAGGAGAACACTATTAAAGCAATAAGATTTCCATTCCTTAAGTGTGTCTTTGGTTCTAATATCATAGCCATCATGTCAAATAGGGCATTCTTTCATATCTCCAGAATGGTTATTTTTTCTGATGAAAATTCTTATTCATACCCCAAACATAGGTTGTGAGTGCTGGTTAGTGCCGCCTAACCAGTACCAATAATCTATGTTTTTGAGCAAAAATAAGGTAATTATGTATACCACTGTAAACCCCAGTTTTCTTTGTATAAAGTGGGATTTACCAGGGTGTTCATTACACATACCTGTTAACGAGATGGCTCTGAGCAAATAAAATATGAAAATAATGTGACTCAAATTTGTGCTTTGTAAATGAAATCTACATGTGATAACAGAGAAAAGGTTGTTATTGTAGGAGTATCTGGCAATAATTCTAGAAGAATGAGATTTTGACTCTGGTTTTGGTAATAACTCCACCCCAAATCTTAACAGATCTTCAAACAGAACTGAAGAAACATGTCCTCCAAGTATTACCAAATACCTCTGCTGACTTGTTCCTCTATGAAAACTTAGATAACTGAAACACGGATGGTTTGTTTACCATGGCTAATTTGAGAAATAGTGTTATAAGAACACCACAACCTCTTTATAACACTATACATGGGGTCCAAAGCAGAAACCATGTTAGTTAAACAACCTTGTCATTTCCAAACAAAAATGAAATTGATAATATAAAAAAAATGACCAATTATGGTCATTTTTCTATATAATCTATACATTTTTTTGGATCCATCTTGAAACCATGTATCCATAATCATGTTATAATGAACAGTGTTATAATGAGGTTGCAGTGTATTTGTGGTATATGAGAAATCTGACTTGGCTCAATGGAAATCTTAGCTACCACAAACCTAGTTTTGAAAATCATGCAACATGCAAGCAGTTAAAACATAATTCATCATAAATTACAAGTCTCATATGAATATATATCCAAATAAAACATTATGCAGTTGTTTCATTCTAAATCATTTCTATTCATATCAGTGTCACCATCACCAAGAATTATGCTACTCTGCTGCACAACTGCAGAGAAACCGGCCCCAAGAATATAAAAAGATTTTCATGCTCAACTTTACTGAGCAGAGGCCAGTTGGATTTGACTGAGAAATGGACATGAACATTAGGATTGATGCTAGGCTTGACTCGAATGTAGATGGATGGATGAATAAACAGGAACAAATCCATTTGTCATTTAGTGGGGTGTCCCTTTTTTTGTTTTTTGTTTTCTTGATATAAGAAAACAGTGTAGACCACCCGGACAAGACCCCACATCTGATCTGGATCTGCACTTTTTACCTATATCCTTTTTGCCTATATCCTTTATGGGTTTCCAGGGAATGGTGGGTTATATTTGTAGTTTGTGTAAATTTGTAAATAATCTTCTTGTTTGCTAGTTTAGAGAGGGCCACATGGAAGATTAGTGTATACTAAATGTGTCTACCCTCGTTAAATAAAGTCAATTATTATTGTTCTAATTATTACTATTATAGGATGAAAAAAAATCAGATGCCTACACAGCATCAGGCTTAAAACAGGGGTGATAAAGTAGGCATTTTAATGAGCAGGACAAATTTCATGCTCACTTGAGTTGAGAATGAAAATTTTTTATAATCTTGGAGCCAGTACATGACAGCAGTAAATGAGTATCAAGGCTGAGAATGAAGTACACCACAACCTCTTTATTATAATGTTATTAATCAAATAATTTCGTATTGGCCCAGTTACAGGTCCTAGGTCTGCTGTTTTGGCACGAGGCCGAAGGCCGAGGCCAATACAGCTGACCGAGGACCTGTAACTGGGCCAATACGAAATTACTTGATTAATGACAATTTTATTAATTGATGCAATTAAAAACATGATTTATGATTTTTGAATATTGGTTGACCTTGTGTAATATAGGATAATCAATTAATAAAACCCTATAAATGGGGTCCAAAGCAGAAATGCTTTTAGCTAAACAACCATGTGAGCCCCGCCAAGCGAATTTGTGTCTTCGAGCATTCCATCATGACAAATTATAACCGCGCATGCCCAGCCATTCAGAGGGGCCAGGGATATGGCTTTCTGTCTGAAGGTTCCTCTTGATTCACTGCTTGTATGAGCGAGTAGCGAAAGGTTCTGGCGAGACTGCGCGGATGCGCAGGCTCGCCTGAACCTTCGCTGCTCGCATACGCGATAAGTACCATAATCGCTTGACCGGGCCCATGTTATATCCAAACAAAAATGTATAGATTATATAGAAAAATGACCATTTATGATCATTTTTTTACATAATCTATACATTTTTGGGATCCATCTTGAAACCGTATTACATACACAACCATGCTGTAACGAACAGTGTTATAATGAGGTTGCGGTGTAGCAATAAAATTACAGTGGAACTTAAATGGCTCGAACACTGATGGCTTGTTAAATATGGCTAATTCAAACTCATTCTTGAGTGCCATAGGAATTATTCTCGTACCTCCAGATCACAGTTTTAGGACATTTTAGGGATTGTTGTTTATTTTATTTCAAAATGGGCATGTTGTGTGTACTCATTAGAATTGCCTCAAAGATGCAATTCTAACGAGTACACACAACAGGTCTTAAAAGAGGATTGAAATGCACCCCCCCCCCCCCCCACCACCACCTCGCGGCTTGGAGAAATAGACTGGGCTGCATGATGCTTCCAGGCAGAGCTGAAACCGACCGCACATGAGTACTGGTAAACCGCTTAGACGGACTAAGCCTGCAGGCAAAGTGGTGTGCGTTGGACCCTCCATGCATATAATCCCTATTGGTTTCATTGGGCAGCAGGGATTAGAATGTCTCACAAAATAGGAAGCAACGTCTTCAAAATGACCTAAATAGTGTTGATAAGGACATTAAACCTCAAATCAAACAAAGAAAGAGGATTGAAAAGATATCCCTAAGTCATTCCCACTATGCCTCCTGACCCGGCATAAGCATTAGTCCTCACTGGCTCAAATTACCCATATCTCGAACAAATTTACATGGTGTTCAAGCAACTGAAGTCCAATTGTATCTTGTTCTTGCTGCAGCAGAAAACCAAATTTATGCTATAAAACTGTGCATTTTAATGTGTGCTATTCAAAGTAATAGCAGAAAAAAAAATTAAAAGAATTTTCATATGCCAGTGTTTAACTAGCTACAGAAAAACTGTAATATACTTCACACAGACTGTTCTAATGTAAGATTGCTGATTCAAATTAAGCAAAATGGCCAAAGCCCAAAAAGAATGGCCATTACCATAATTACTATAAAATTTATAATATCATAATTACTGTAAAATTTGAACAGAAGTGACTGACTTATCAGTTCAGACCCAGACCAGTCTGTGAGAACCTTCTGATATCATAGTGCCCAAATATTCAGAGTAATTATGGTAAGAGATATTTTAGCCAATGTTAAGCAAGGATATTAAAAGCCAAACCTGACGACAAGCCTCCATGATCTCCTAGTTCACTGGTTGGTGGCTCCAAGTTATACCCATATGCCACAATTGTCTTCACTGTCTGGGCTGATGAGTCTCTGCAGAATCAACAAGAAGTATTTAAGCATCATTTTTGGGTTGGCTGATATTAAATCAACCCAAAATTAACAATACCACATGCTTTAACTACTGTTGTCAACGTGATTTTCTTTCAATGACCAATAAAGTTTTGTGTACTATTTAATAAACTGCCTGCAATGAAAATAAAGGTCTTGCAAGTACCGAAAAGTGTTTTTCAATACTGAATTAGTAATATATTTAGCATAAGTCCAAGATTTTAACCATTTTCTGCCTATACTCAGAGACAACATATATTCTATAAACATGAACAAAGATATATTACAAAGGGTTTGACTAAAAATGATACTACAGGTATGTAGACTTCAACACTCCTCATATACTGCTAGTAAATAATTTAATATGATAGACCCTAAGATTTTGTTTTTTCCATTTTTCAAAGTGAAGGAACTTTCCAGACATGAAAATCCTTTTCTAGTATATAAAGCAGCAAGAGCGAGCATCTTAACCCTGCAAACCAGACAAACGCCTTTGTTTATCATCTGTGGAATACCTGAATCCACCTATGGGACCCAAAGTGTCCTCAACCCCTTCTGGAAGCCAAATTTGACAAACAGCAGTCCCAAATAAAAATGTGATCTGTGATTGTGGCTCTCACTGGGCAGCTTTAACTTTATTTTCCCAATTACCCATGTAATTATGACACATGGAATTTTCTACCTAATAAATCAGGGCCAGTCAATTCCCAATTTAAGGGGTTTCTGGTTTCATTGTAAATTTTACAAAAATCCCTGTAAACAGTGAAACCAATCATCATCTGGGTCTTCATCGTTTGAAACTGTCCCTTTTCTCCAATGATCGACATATAATTATAGGCTACTAGATAAATGAGCTCCCTTTAGCTTAAAAGAAAAAATAAATCCACTTCTCCTACCTGTTAGCTCTCTTGATATGTTCTTCCACCTTACTGTAGGGAACAAGATGAGGACTTCTTCTGTTAGCAGCATCCTGTAACAATCGTACATGGAGAGGATCTTGCATTTGAAATTTATGAAACAAGCCTTTGGTGAGTTTCATAAATATGATATCAAATGACAAAGAGAGCGAGATTCTGTTTATCATATAATGATTTTTAACCCTTATCCTGCTGTTCACGACAACCCATACCTTTGCAAACAGTGTAGATCAAGATCAGATGGCTTCTTCTGAAGTAGCCATCTGATCAGGATCTACACTGTTTGTAAATCAATTGTGAATTTCAACAAAAATTTATATCATGTAATATGATTGGCTAATAGTCATAAAGGGGTGTGGCTAACTGAAATATTCAGCAGGATAAGGGTTTATCATATTTTATTGCCAAGAAGTTCAAATGGAAACATTGTTGTTAATGACAGCATTATGATGTTATGTCCAGTAACCGTTTGCTTTTACAAATTTGGTCATATCATTTTTATCCATTAAATAATAGCCAGGTTACATGATGAACCTGTATATGACGGCTGTAAAAAGTCTCACTGCCCGTCATTATAATGTAGTTGATATTTTTTGTCCTTTGGGAGCATTGATTCCATTGTAGAATTTTGAAAATATCTGTGGGTCACTGATAAGGCCAAATTGGCCCAAACCAGCTAGTCTGGTCCAGAAACACTTTTCTTGCACAGCAG
This sequence comes from Lucinisca nassula, assembly GCA_963580285.1. NCBI lineage: Eukaryota > Metazoa > Mollusca > Bivalvia > Lucinida > Lucinidae > Lucinisca > Lucinisca nassula. Next base: position 156,383,376 of record OY757012.1, on the reverse strand, counting down.
ACAAGGCAATCCGTGATTTTACCCTGGGATAGAAATTTATGTTCTGACCCTGGTGTTCCGACCCAAAATCGAATATAATCCCGTGTTTGATAAATGCACTGGTTGACTACGACCTCGTATGTGTTGTCGTTAAGGTTGACGTCACAGCACGTTACGTGACATCACTAAACATTCCTGCAGTGTCAACACAATACGGCGGACGTTGGTAACCGAAGTGACTGCATCATTAAAAATCCACACTAAGAATGGAAGGTATGCAAGAAAAAGAATCCAATATGGGTGTGAGGGGTGGATAGAAAAATCCGTCCCTTGGGATCACTGTCCGGCATCACTCGGCAAGCCTCATGATGCCGGACAGTGACCCTCGGGATGGATTTTTCTATCCACCCCTCACACCCATATAAGATTCTTATAGTACACTCCATACTTTTCAGTTCTGTGGTGTATTCTTTGCTTCCAAATAGCCCTTTCATAGAACATATTGTACGAAACCATACTTTCAAAAGGAATGGACATAAGTTATGTTTGTTGTTGCTGTTGTTTTGTTTCATAATTGTTACATGAGAGAACTTTTGGAACTTCCTGTTTGCTTCTCCATAAATTGAACCCTCTTTAAAAGAGGGTCCACTCTTTAAGGAAAATAATTGCTCCTGAGGAGCAATTATTTTCCTTTAAGAGTGGACCACTATTTATGAGAAAGACAAACATATCTTTAAATGAGTTGCCTACCCTGAAGGTCCATTTCTCTTAATACAAAGAAGTTTAAAAATTCATGGTATCAAAAATTTCATGTTTCAACCTACAGACACTCGATCTAGATGCTTTCCTCTTCAACTGACTGGGATACCCAGGTGTCATGTGGACAGCAAAGACTCTGATCAGAGAGTGTGACTGCAGAGGCTGTTCTGAGCCTTTTCTGGCTGGCCATGTTATCAAACATTTACTCCTGGCATTATTCATTTATTATTTGTTTGATTGTTTGATTTGAGGTTTAACTTCCCCGTCAACACTGTAAAGGTCATTTTGGAGACGTTGCTTCCAATTTGTGGGACTTTTTAACCCAACACTGAGATGAAATATCATCTAAAGCCCTGTCGCCCAATGAAACCAATATGGTGCAAAAGAACAAATGAAAATGTACACACCTCATACAAGCCATATGTCCAGCCATGTTTGATCCTATCCTTGGCCCAGACATTGTGTGTGTTCTCCGACAACAGGTCCACCAGTTCTACCATCTTCTCATTCAGCTGTATACCACTCAGGTCTAGAGGGGTCGGCTTATACCCATTGCTTTGTAGAAAACTGGGATCAGAAAAGATAACAATGAACAATCAAGTTCCATTATCTCAAGGTCCAAGAGACCAGGGCCCAGGCATTCAAAACTAAAGATTTTGTTAGTTAATGTATTGTTAAACTTTTGGTAAGTTTATATTAAATTTCTTTCTGGAAAAAAAAAATGAGCAGCTTTTTCAAATGAGCTTTTGAAATTGTATTTGCTGGAGCGGTCATTAACACTAACAAGCTGGTTAAGCTAGCAATGGTTTGAACAACTTGGTGTAGAATTTCGGCTTGATATGATAATGTCAGTACCTTGATATGAACAGAAATGAAATGTTGGAAATACTGTAAAAATCCTAAATATTCGGAAAAACTTGAGGACTTGCTGTAAGTCTCCTAAAAATTTTACAAATTTGATTCATGATCCTAGAAGGACAAAAGATGCAAACAGAATGGCAGTGTAGCCCTGATAAGACTGCTCCTGGAGGAGCAGTCTGATCTGGGTCTGCCCTGTTTGCTTAGGCCTATCTGTCCCAATACTTAGGATCATTACAGTTCTTTTTTTCTGAAAAAAAAATGTGACTAGCTTTGGCAAAAATATATGTGTAATTGATACTGTAGTGCTAGACCATTGTACTTTTTTGTCACTAATGAGTCTGTTAAGAAACTGGGCCCGATTATATTGTTTTTTCCTGCATTTTTTTTGTCAACTCCGACAATCTTACTTGATACTGAACTCAGAGCATGTAATCCACTCACTTGTTTCCCAGTTTGATTGTTTTCATTCTGTTTTGCTGTTTCTCTTTGGTTTCCATAGAAACATGATAACCCAATGCCAGCAAAGTCCTGCAATTATGACACAAAATACCTGTGAATTCAAACTGAATAATATTTCCAATTGGAATTGTTCAGCATTACAAGATTTGCTATAATGTAGTTAAAAGGGCAAGTTGGTATAATGAAAATACACCTTACTAACACTACTGTTGGGACAGAAAGCACATTCTAGTTTATACAGAAAAAGTACCTTTTATGGTCATTTTTCTATATAATCTACACACTTTTGAGATCTAACGAGTATTCTGTCAAAACCATGTTTTATACCGCAATCAGCCATTCTAGTAACCTAATAAAGGGGGTCGAATAACTGCACGCTATAATCGGTAGTGACCTATATTACCTTCTACTGACCTATAATACGTCTAGTGACCGTTTATAGACCGGACCTACTTTTCAGGCCCCAATTTTACATGGACAAACAATAACATGCAACCTTTCATACATAGGAAAACAACAAAACTGCAAGATGAAATCTTAGCAATATTTATTTAACCTTTAGCATGCTGAATTAATTTTTTTATCGATACTCCGTCCCACTGAATTGTTTTTATCAAATACTACCATTTTCAGCAACTTTTAACACGCAAAAACCCGTATTTTTCTTGATTTCTCCACCATTCAAAGCATATGGAAAACGAAAGTAGCCTACTGTCACTCAGCTGAGTCAAAAAATCGTTTAAAACACCCTTTCAGAGCGTATTTTGGGCTCGATTAGATCAAGTTCGTCAAAAAGTAGCGATTTCCTAAAAAAAATTGCATCCTTACCCAGAAAACCCGAAGAAAATCCATCAAAAAACATCGAAACGGCAAGTTTTTTTTTTCATCGATGCCCGGATGTTATTTGATACCGAAATGCCAAACCGCACCGAAAAACGAGAGTTCCTCCTTTTCTATGAGTCGCACCAAGCACACCAGTCAATTTCGGCGCACGATTGCGCCTACAGCGTGGCGCCATTACATTTTCACGGGCGCACGAATGCGCCTACAGCATGCTAAAGGTTAAACAGATTTTAAGAAATTTCAGCTAAATTCTTACCTTCTCGGCTTTTCCTGGTTTGAATGGCCCGTTGGAATAACTGCGCACTGCTACTGCAGTTGCGTCTCAACCTCAAAAATAATTTTTAAAGCTAAAATAAACTATTTATTTGCAGATTTTCATACAGAAAGTAAAGCTCTGAGAAACTTTTATTCGAGCGTCTGTGTTGTTTCCTGCATCTTTGTGGCACGGTGACGTCAGAAACTTTGCACTCGTTGACGTCACGTTATACTACTTGTGCGCGCCATGGCACTGAATGTCGTTTAACATGCCACACTGTTTGCTGTCTTTTTTTGCTTAAATTTGCTAAATTATTGCAAAACCCATCGATTGTTTTGAATTGCGGTATAAAGTAAATACATGGATAGTGTCTTTAATAATAATATATAATCGGTTCACCCCGACAATTTTATAGGGGCTCGCTAAAGCTCGCCCCTATAAAATTGTCTAAGGCTCACCGATTATATTTCATTATTAAAGACACTAACCATGTATTTATTATATAATCAACCGTGTTATGAAGAGATTTACATATAAGAAGACTTGTTCACCGTACAGTCTATGGTGAAGATATAAATGTGTAAGAAAATATTTCATCAATCAGCAATACATGTGAACACTTTCACTGCCAAAAAGCGACTACAGTCAAATTTACCATTCTTGCCAAATGCTACCAGCTTTTAAAAGTCCATAGGTTTTGTTTGAAGGGATATAACTCTAGAAACAGTTTATCATTATTTTCAGCACCATATAATCTTTCCAACATAAATAATTTGCAGAGATATTTGGTCTCTTCCCAGTCAGTATCTGTATACAATTAAAATGAAGGAAAATTTTTTGTGGAAAAAAAAACATGCTTGGCACTGAGATATTGATTTTTTTGGGGTGCTAAAGTAATAACTCACCTGAGAGTTTCAAATGCCACAGTTATCACGTATTTCTTCTCACTCATGGGCAGTTTCTCAAAGTTAGTGAGGCTGGGGTTCTTCCTTGTGTCATCATCTCTCACCTCACCAAATGACCAGCCCTGCTCAATCTTGTTCATAGCCCAGACTTCATGTAAATTTTCAGCCAACTTGTCTCTCACACTTTCTATGTAGACTGGTAATTGGACCTATAGAAATACATGAAGGAAATCAATTAAAACAACTACAAATAAAATGCTCTAAAACATTTAAAAAAGTATTTTGCCTGCTCTTTATTCCAATGAACCGGAGATTGAAGGAAAGACTTTGAAATAGTAATCACACCATAGCCTGGGTTATTTAATATCATCTGCCCGAAACCATTTGTAATGATAATTTATGGTATAACAAGAGCACCGCATGCGGGTGCCAATGCTCGGCTGCAAAAATTCTAAGTCGAAAAAGGGGCATAACTGTGCCAAATATATTTTGAGGGTTTCCTCACCTATTGGATAAGTTCTCCTTTTCATAATGAACAACTAGTCCGAGTTTCAAGTAAATATGTTTAGTAATGACAGAGATATCACAAAATGTCCAAGTTTTTGCATGGCGACGAAGATGCCAGAGCTATGACAATACCTCGTCGTTTTCTTCGAAAACAGCAGAGCTTAAAACAACTATATTGATTCAAACACTATATGAAGGAGAAATTACAGTAAAATATAGGATTTTTTTCCATGAATATATATTTTTACATGATACAAGTATGTCAGCAGCAACATTTAAATTGATATTTTTTGAAGCAAAATTGTAATATAATTAGCTGATATAATAGACACTTCTCATACACAAACATATCCTATTTGGTTAATGGAATAAAAGGGGAAGGACAGTAACTAATGTTGTGAGAATTTGTGGCCCAACCCCTTTGCTCCATTTCTGGCAATAAAATATTAAACTAAAACTAATAAAAGGTATCTGGAAACTGCTTGTTTCATGGGCCCAGTTGTTCAAAGCATCATTATTTTAACAAGCTTGTTAGTGGTTAAAATCTTAACTGTTTTGACACAATATCTTATCCTCTGGAATTTTTGTTGAAAAAATGTGAGAAGCTTTTGCATTTGCAAAAGCTACTCACATTTTTTCGACAAAAAGCTACTCACATTTTTGAAGCAAAACTATTAGCTGTTTTTGCTATATCAATCAATCAATTAATCAATTTGTTAACTAACAACATTCTTAATTTTGAACAACCGGGCCCAGAACTTCCCATTATGAAAACACACCTATGCAAATACATTGTAAACTTAACCGGCAAAAAAAACAAAGATTTTCAGATGAAAACTTACGATATTTTTCTTATTTCGTTTAGAGCAGAAATAAGAAAAATAAGATATAACCCTGTAAACCCAAGTTTTACTATATAAAAGTGAGGTTCAAAATTATATAGAGGTGTTTTCATGATGATTGAATAATTCTGAATATCCTATCTTTGCAATTACTAACTATACTCACATGTGCAGTGTCCACTGGTTTTGGCACAAAAGGAGCATAATCAAGTACTTCTGTGGGACCACTGACAATATTCTTGGCCACATCACCGAAGTAAAACCTTGGTTCAATCTTTAACTTCTCCTTTGGAGGTAGGGACTCAATGGCAGGGGAGTGGCCCTCAGGTGGTCCCCACCTCAATCTACCATGGGATCCTCCCAGAACAAATCGGCAGCTGGAAAATGAATAATATGTTCTAGAAAGGGTTATCCTTTGGAAGCAAGGAATACACCACAGGACTGGAAAATATGGAGTGTACATGTTTTCTGGGCCAGACTAGCTAGTTTTGGCCAATTAGGCCTCATCAGTGACCCTCAAATATTTTCAAAATTCCGCAATGGAATCAATGATCCCAAAGGATAAGAAAATATAAACTACACTATGATGTAGGGCAGGGAGACTTTTTACGGCTGCCACACATTCCCAGACACCAGCTGTAGTGACGTTAAATATGTTCTAGAAAGGGTTATCTTTTGGAAGCAAGGAATACACCACAGGACTGGAAAATATGGAGTGTACATGTTTTCTTGGCCATAGACATATTTTCTTTTTATATTGGTCCTATCCTTGGTCAGAGCTACCTGTCTCAGTCCAAGCCAGAGTGGCAAGGGCTGAGACAAGCCGAGGGCCAAGGCCAGGGCCGACAACAAAACAACAGTGTTGTATTCTTTATCATATACTTATTTCCGTAAAAATATTCAAAGATAAAAGGAACATCTCCATTAAAGCAAGTCTGAATTCATAGTTGCTTTGAAGAGAGACAACTATGGCATAAGAACACATGAAGTAGTTCTTTGCGCTGCTTCCCTTGCACTAAATAGTCCACACCCTGTGAGCAATAAAATTACCATATTTTTTTTAACACACAAATTAATTGTTCAAAGCATCATTAGCTTAACAAGCTTGTAAGTGGTTAAAATCTTAACTGTTTTGATACAAACAAACACACAAATTGTTTTGCTTCTCCAGCTATTTATTATTGTCATTTGAATATTTTTATGCCATTTCTTATGTATTAATATTTGCAGGGCCAACAGGTTGTCTCAAGGGTGGGACAGACTCTGTCCTGGCTAGAAGTGTCCCTCAAGTCAGCTATTTAGACTGTTTTGTTTGTTTGTTTGATTTGAGGTTTAACGTCCCCGTCAACACTGTAAAGGTAATTTTGGAGACATTGCTTCCAATTTTGTGGGACTTTTACCCAACATTGAGATGAAATGACATCTCAACACCTGCAGCCCAATGAAACCAATATGGTTTATAAGCATGGACAGTCCGACTCGCACAGCTTTGCCTGGGCAGGCTTAGATCCTCTAAGCAGTTTACCAGTACTAGTGTGCAGGTTGGTTTCAGGTTTGCGTGGAGGCATCATGCAGCCCATATATTTCTTCAAGCCCCGATGGGTGGGGGCCAACTATTTAGACTGTGTAGGTGAGATGTCTGCCACTAAACATAGTGAGGATAGGGGGTGCAAAATCTGTTGCCTTAAGGCCAATACAAGAATAAGTATACTATGATAATGAACTAGACAAAAACCTCTTCATCTTATTTCCAGCCCACTCCATTGTTTGAATAATTTGCAATAAAATATCATTAAACTACACATTGTTTATTATAACAAGGTTCTGGATATATCAAGGTTTAAGATGAATATAGATTAAATAGAATAGACAGAATTTCATGGGAGGCAACTCTTATTATGAAACTATTTGTCTGCCTTATCAATAGGGTATTCTCTAAGAGGTCTGGACGGTTTCTATGGACAGTAGGGCTTGAGATGTTATTTCTTCTCAATGTCGGGTAAAAGTCCCACAGAATCGGAAGCAACGTCTACAAAATGACCGTAATAGTGCTGACGGGGACATAAAACCTCAACTCAAACAAACAATGTACACCTTGTAAACCCCACTCCTCTTTTAAGTAGACTTTTAAAGGGTCTTCATTACACAGACTTAACCCATTTAGTACAGGAAACCCCAAAACAGGTACCAGGGCAAACAGTGCAGGCCCAGATCAGACGCCGCAGTATGCGGCGTCTGATCTGAGCCTACACTGTTTGCAAAAAAGTTCAGCCATTTTCTAATAAATTTTGAAGGAAACATAACCTGACACCCCTAAATTTTGAAATGGACTCATGCTATATATAAGGAGGAAGATTCCATTTGGTACAAAAAGGGTTAATAACATGATATAATATCCCTTGTGTTTGGAAAGGTAGCATAAATGAAAAAATTGGATTTTTTACCTAACATCAGCTGACATGCTAACCACAGGGAAGAAGAGTCCATCTAAATTAAAATCCTTGAACATGCCCTTGATGACCTCCCCATTCAAGGTGAAGGATATCTGTGGTTTAGTAAGGTCAAGGCCACAACCAATTATATCCCCTTTTGTAAATACTCTTTCTGGTGATGCCACTAGTTTGGGTTTTCCTCCTGGAAAATGCAGTTATAAACTATTTTTGAACAAGAATAACAATTAAACATAAACTTCTTTATAACAATTTACTATAAAATGGTTTCCGATACAACACTTTTAAGAACTGTCTCAAAAACGAAAAATTTGAAAAATGACCACAAAATAATGGCCATTTTTATATCATCTATACACTTTTGTTTGGATATAACAAGCTGTTTATGTAACAGGGTTTCTGCTTTAAAGAGGTTATGGTGCAGTTTGTCTTGACCGGAAAGTCTAACAAGACATCTTTATCATTTCATAGAGCTCACATTTTTATTATATTACGAAAACACGCCTATATAATTTTGACCCCCTTCAACCCCACTTTTATGTAGAAAAACTGGGGTTTACAGGGGTAAACCTTATTTTTCTTATTTCTGCTCTAAAATATAGATTGTGGGTACTCGTTAGAACCGCACTGATGAGGCGGTTCTAACCAGTACCCACAAACTATATTTTGAGCAAAAATGAGAAAAATATCACAATTTTTCATCTTAAAATTTTCATTTTTTCGGCGATAAAGGTTACAATGTATTTGTATAGGCGTGTTTTCGTAAGGGCACCTGTAAATGTAATCAACATAATCTAAACATTTCATTTTGACTCCACCATTTGGAAACAGAGCTATATACAAAAGAAAGGAAAAGAAGTAGATTTTTATAAAAAGTAATGGTGATATTAACTCATATATGACAGTGGAATCTTTTGTCTGATTTCTTGGGACTGGTCCATTTCCGATTACATAGGTGGCTAGTTTTTGTATTTGTTTGCGGTAAATTTTAAACGTCTGTATTGTAAGAAAACAGTGTTTGTTTGTATTGGGGTTTAACAGACCATTCAACACTATTTAGGTCATTTTTTAGCCGGTCAGTTTACCTATCCGCACTTTTCCGGGGCAGGCTTATATGTAAGCAGTTAACCAGTAAAGTGCACATTCTTTCGCCAGAAACTAACAACTGCCCATCTTGAATCAGCGGAAGGGGGAGAATGACCGTAGAAAAGATTTCATGATCAATCTCCACGAAAGAATGTTGCCGACCCCGGCAGGTATCCTTCTGATCACCAGTCTGACGCACATCTGACTGAGCTACTGAGGCCGGCAAGAAAACAGAGTAAAACCAATTCAGCTGATGCTTAAAGTGGACACTGGTCTACACTGTTTGGCAATGTCCCTCTTTGATGACACTAGGTATTTATGAGTTAAAAGGTTCTGAACATAATGCAATTTTTCATAATCAATCATATGTATAATGCATTCATATTTCTAGCAGTTCCTTTGACTTTTTACAGACATATAAATAGAATGGATATATTGTGTGTCACAGAAAAAAGCCTTACCTGTCCTCAAGTTGACACCATCAAAGGCAAATGAGTAGAGATCATCACCAGCCCCGTTACAGCCCCAACCCTCACCTCCCCCAGGGTAGGGCAGAAACCCCTTACTGTTCGCCCACCCTATCCTCAGTACTGGGGGTAGGTGGGTGGCTGCTTCGAAATGGTCAATGACGACCTCGAAATACCACTTCCGGTACATGGACGAGCCCTCACACAAACCAACGTAGATATTGGGTTTCATACTGAAATAAATGAATTTATTCTGTAACCATATTTGCCCTAAGTACATGTATTTAGAAAAACCACAACTCTTCATCAAACTTATTCTGAAATTTGAACAAGTACAATTTACTACCTAATGTTGTGTCCAGATATAGCTGAATGAGTGGCAAACAGTGTAGAGCCTGATGAGATGCCACCTGGGTCTTCACTGTTTGTTCATGCATCTCTGTCTGAATACAGGCAGTAAATATGGTACTCCACTGTGGACCAAAGTCCTGAACCAAAAGCATCTGGCCACTGATAATCTTCCTCTTACTTCAATGCATTTCATTATTAGTTTCTAAACTTTCTGGTCTCAAATTTACTGAAAATATTTGAGTTCCAAATGTACAGGATAAAAAGGTGTACAAGGAAATTAATATTCATATCAGTTGCAGAGAATTGCCATTACTGCTAATGAAACTGTATGGCAATAAATGCAAACAAAAACTTGAAACAGAAAAATTCCAAAAACGTCTATGATGACATCAACAAAATTATGATATAAATGTGACCTTGTGTTCTTTAAACACTCTCTTCACAAGCACTTCTGACTTGATTTGCATATGACTAATTTGCAAAACCTAACTAAATATGCTTTCCACAAATATAATTTTTTTGAAAGAATACTGTACTATTTATTTGGTAAAGCTTTGCAGCAATGATTGAAAATTCACTGAAAACGTGGAATTTTGAAGTGGCCAAATACCTTAGGCACAATACTGTACATGTATTTATTAATATAACAATCTGGAAAGCTAGAATCATATAGATTATTACGTAAATGTATATAATATCATGCCTTCTGGAAAATAACTGCATGGAACTTACATGCAAGTTTTAACTTTTCAATGTCCTTCATGTCATCCAATAAGATTTATTCTTTGATTTACAGAGGGAAAGATTATCCTGAGTAAGAAGTTGGTTCCATTCTCACAGGCCTTGAACATAGCCCCAGATAAGAGGAGGTATCCATTTATCATTTTTCTTATTTCTGCACAAACACATGTTGGGGTACTCATTATAAGCGCTGAGGAACTTCTAATAAGTACCAGAAACATATTTTTAGTGCAGAAATAAGAAAAATATCAGTAATTTTCTGTTGAAAAAAATGTCTTATCTGGAGCTATGGAGCCTTAAAGTTTCTTGTCTAAAACACAATCAATCTTTAATATAGACTGGTAAAGACACCTTTGCAAACAGTGTAGGTTCAGATGAGATGGCTCATAAGAAGCCATTCTAGGATCTATACAGCTTGCCATTCTGTTAATGATTTTGACTCAATTCCTATTTGCAAGAATAGATTTGTTCAAATTCAAAGATGCAGAAACTCTTGTGTGCAATTTTGGCAATTTATCCTTTCATAATAACCATGTCACAAGTCCTGCTTATTTGACGTCACCAGTAACAATTCTGATTCTGAGTGACTCCAGTGATTATATAAACAAGTTTTAGTACAAAGATTTGAATATCTAAGGGACATTACATAACTGCAGACAAGAAGAAGAAACAAAAATAACTAAGGAATAATTGGGCCCCGTCAAGCGATTTTGGTACTTATCGCCTATGCGAGCAGCAAAGGTTCAGGCGAGCCTGCGCATCCGCGCAGTTTTGCCAGAACCTTCGCTGCTCGCTCATACAAGCAGTGAATCAAGAGGAACCTTCAGACAGAAAGCCATAGTCCTGGCCCCTCTGCATGGCTGGGCATGCGCAGTTAAAATTTGTCATGACGGAATGCTCGAAGACACAAATTCGCTTGGCGGGGCTCAATTTTCTTTATATCTTCTGTTGGTATTTGTTAGAAACACTCTAACAAGTATCCAAATCTATGTTTTTGTGGAGAAACAAGAAAAAATATCTCAAGAGAATTATCCTCCTCCTTATCTGGATCTATGTGTTGCGAACAACTTACTTGGAGATGTGATCTACCAGTTTGGTCTGTAACAGTAAGTCTCGTCCTGGTAATAAATTATCACAGATCAAGTTCTGATTAGTTCTCACCGCCACATTGTTTCCAACACACAGAGACTTTAATACATTCAAAACCTGAAAAAAAAACAAACAGAAAAAAATGTAAATATGTTAATTCAACAGAAGACAACACATATCCTGTTTTTCCTTAAAATATTGTTAGACTAAAACAAATATATTGTCTGGATAACTTGAGACAATAAATCTTATAGTATTTTCAACTGTCAAACAGAAATTAACTATATCTGCCAACATTTCAAGGTTTTAAAGTCGATGAGAGATATGGGGACAAAGGGTCCTTTAATATCATATGTACATCACAACCTCTTTGTAGCACTATTGTTGGGATACAACCATGTTACATAAAAAAAGTGATTTTGTAGAAAAATTACCATTTACAGTCAATTTCTTTATAATCTATACTTTTTTTGGATCCAACTTCAAACCACCTTGTTAAAATGATTTGTCTGTTTGTGGTTTAATGTCCCCGTCCACACTATTAAGCTCATTTTGGAGACGTTGCTTCCAGTTTTGTGGGACTTTTACCCGACATTGAGATGAAATGACATCTCAAGCCCTGCTGCCCAATGAAACCAATAGGGGTTATATGCACTGAACGGTCTGACTCGGCACCACTTTGCCTGGGTAGGCTTAGCCCATCTAAGTGTTTTACCAGTACTCATGTGCGGTCAGTTTCAGCTCTGCGTAGAAGCATCATGCAGCCAAATCTATTTCTCTAAGCCCTGATGGGCGGGGGATGCTTGTTAAAATGAATGATGTTATAACAAGGCTGTGGTGTATCTCAGAAATAAGAACTGTTTTCTGAGGATGACCATAGTGATTAGAGTTCTCTAGTAATACGTCTACTTTAGAATCTCTGCCATATCTGTCAATTATGAATCACTGATATGATATTGATGATAATGTTTCTTCTCCTTAGAATCTCAGCCATGGTGACATGTTTCATGTGACTGTCAGTCAGTGATATGATGGTGATTGTTCCTTTTGTCTTAGGATCTCTGCGGAGTCTGTCAATCAGTGATATGGTGATCATGATATGTTACCTTAAGAAACTATCAGTCAGTGATATGATGATGATATATTCCTCTTATCTGCTGTGTCTGTTGGTCAGTGATATGACAGTTATATGTTGATCCTGCATTAGGATCTCTGCCATACTTGGCAATCAGTGATATGATGATGATTATATGGTTCTCTGAACTTAGGATCTCATTTGTGATGGTCCATCAGTGATAGGATGGTAATATGTTCCTCTTACCTTAGGATCTCTGCCATGTTTGTCGATCAGTGATATGATGGTGATGATATGTTTCTCTTTGATCATGTTGAGAGCCTCAGGACTGTCTATGAGCACACAGTGGAGCACGTCGAGGACTCCCTGAGAGGACATCTGGCTCTCCAGGCGGTGTACCAGCCAGTCAAGGCGGTAAGATTGAGCAAATTGGGCACAGTTGGCACGGTTACCACGGATCATGGCAGCTGAAAAAAAGTTCTGATTTCAAGTCTCCAACTGAGTGAGGCATTGTGGCTGATTAGTTAGAAAACTGGACTTAAATGATGAAGACTGTGACTACAAGCACAGCATGAGACAGTAGTGAATGGTTATCCAATTGATTTCCAGAAAGGTTGGTGAATGGGTTCATTTCTAGTAAGGTTAAAGCCACCAAAAGGCTTTTCATATGCTCTAACCATGCCAAAACAAGCTCTAATAAACCATCGCCCCTATTGCTGACACTGTATGGGACAGGGTTACAGAAAGATTTCCTAGGCTTACAAACTACAAAGAAAAATAGACACATTTGCCACAATAAAAAAGCCAGAATTATACATATTTCCTGATGAAAAGGAGTAAGAAGGACAATTAAGGGATAATGTTTCTTATATCTTGTCACATACTTACGTTGTAGGTACTTGTTAGAATCACCTCATTGAGGCAATTCTAACAAGTACCCACAACATGCTTTAAAGGAGACAGATGAAAAATTATCATCAAATTATCCTCAGCAATCCTCATTATCTAGAGCTATGTTAGTATATACCATAAAAAACCTAAAGATTTGGATCCCTTGAGAACTTGCTGTAATTCTCCTAAAATTTTAACAAATTTGTTTCACGATCCTGCAAGAAGCCGAAAAAGTGCAGATGGAATGGCAAACAGTGTAGACCCTGATCAGATTGCTCCTTCAGGAGCAGTCTCATCTGTGTCTGCAATGGCAAACATTGTAGACCCAGATCAGACTGCTCCTTCAGGAGCAGTATGATCTGGGTCTGTACCGTTTGCTTATGCCTATCTGCAATACTTAGAATCATTAGGGTAATTTTTTTATAGGAATTTTTGCATGACTGAAGTCATCTCACATAGGACAATGTGAAGTTGAATCTCTTGTAGAACATTAATTTTAATGTCATATCCATTAACTATGGTATCATTATGAGAAGCTCAACCATACATATAAAAGCTAAACATAATTTGCTTTACAGCAATAAAACAATCAAAGAAAAACATGCCAAATATAGCTGAACTTCAATGGCTCAAACACCTTCGGGACAAGGGATTTTTGTTTTTCAAGTCAGCAGGAGTTTGTTTTGATTGTGTTGAGATTTTACATCTCCATTACTATTTAGGTCATTTTGGAGATATTGCTTTCAATTTTGCGGGATTTTTACCCCGACACAGATGAAACGACATCTCAAGCCCTACCACTGGGAGAAACTGCTAATGGGTTTAAGGGACAAACTGACTCTTATCACTTTTCCTTGGCAGGCTTGGACCTTCTAAGCAGTTAACCAGTACTCAAAAGTTACTCAAAAGATTGGTCTGTTTCAACTCTGTGTAGAAGCACCATGCAGTCCAATTTATTTCTCCAAGGCCAATTTGGGATGGGGACATTAGCAGTAGTATTATCTATTTTTGAGGGTTGCTCATATTTCCAGGTCAGGAGGCTTACAGGATTCATTTTTGTGCAAGTATATCTTTTTGATGTTCTATAAAATAAAGGTATGCTGTGTGTACTAATTAGAAATCACCTCATGAAGGCAATTCTAATGAGTACACACAACATATTTTTAAGACAAAAAGTAAGAAAACATCCCTCACTTTTTCTCATGTGGAGCTATGGAAAGTATTCCCTAGGGATTTAAGAACATGTTTTCACTCAGCCATGGTAATTTAGACATCGCTGACCAAGTCACTAATGGTTCACTGTATAAAGGCATGCAAGAAAAAGAGAACAGAACAGATAATAAAAGAGATGAAAGACAGGGGCAGGGAGAATGATGAAAATGAGAATAAACAGAAGAGCCAGAAGAAATAAAAACATCCCAGCCCCAAAAACATCTCAGCCTCCCTAAATTATCTCATGGCAAAGTTTTGATAATATGTGCCAGGTCTTTATTTCAAAGGTGACCAGCTAAGGTTTAGGCTAAGGCCAGCCTGCTCATTACGTGCAGTCTCATCAGAGTATTTGCTCTTCATAGGCATGTAGAAGAGATCTTGATTTATACTCATGCAAGAAGTCATGCATCTAGCCCTATTAGTTGCTTCCGAAAACTCGGCTAAAGCTTGTCTGATGGCTTATATGATAAGTGACCTTTTCTCATGAGCTGACTCATATTTGAAAACATTACGAAAACACGCCTTTACAAATACATTGTAACCTTTATTGCCGAAAAAATAAAAATTTTAAGATGAAAAATTGTGATATTTTTCTTATTTCTGCTCCAAAAATAGATTGTTGGAACTCGTTAGAACCGCCTCATAAGGTTTACCCCTTTAAACCCCAGTTTTATTGTATAAAAATGGGGTTCAAGGGGGTTATATTATGTATGCATGTTTTCGTGATGAGGTACCAATAGGGCCAGCAGTCAAGACATTACCTAGTAAAAGATATAAGTAACTTGATATGTCATCCCATTTGGTAGCTGCATCTTCTCCAGCATAGTAGGCAAACTGTCTCTTACTCTTGTACTGGCTGAACTTGTCTATAGTCTCCAAGATCAGGGCTATCATACCCTGTAAACAAAATGACAGAATTATAGACCAGGGCCCAGTTGTTCAAAGCATTGTTAGCTTAACCCATATCCTGCTGAATATTCAGTTTAGCCACACCCATTTCTATCTTTTAACCAATCAGATTAATTGATGTAATTTATTCATACAATTTCATAAACTAAATGTCAAACAGTGTAGATCCTGATCAGATGGCTTCTTCAGAAGCCATCTGATCTGGATCTACACTGTTTGCAAATATAGGAGTTGTTGTGAACAGCAGGATAAGAGTTACGAGTTGTTATTGGCCAAAATTGTAAATGGTCTAGCAAGTGCAATATCTAATAAACATATTTTTGCTGAAAAATGCAAAAGCTACTCACATTTTTTCAGCAAAAATATTACCACATTTGGAATATTGAATGATCAAAGTTTTATTGATATGTTAACTACTGGCATCATTAGTTTTGAACAAATGGGCCCAGATGTTAAAACGGAAGTTTTCAGTTTAATACTAGTTCCTTAAGTATAGAATGTTAAATGTTTGGTTCAGCAGTGTTTATTTTGGATAGCCATTTGGCCATTTTGTGGGAAAGGAACTGTCCTTTTGTTTTCCACTTGGGAAGTTTTCCTTATGGTAAAGTCGTTTTATATTAGTGTTTCTTTCCCTTTCATGGTGTCTTGGGTGGGAAGTGTGAGGTAGTTGTACTGATTCCTGATCATTGCCTTCACTTTTTTTTTTACATATTTATAGCTTGAAATATAATCTATTTTCTAACACAAACACTAAAATACTAAGACATCAATCTACAGACCAATCAGAATCTGAAACCACTTTTTACCATTATGCAAATTCTGTCTTGTTAAATATATACAAGAGGATGTCCATCCAATTAAGAACACTAAAAAACTTCATCTTCTATATCTAAGTATGTCTAATAATGATCCAAGATAGATTTCAAAACATAAATACCTCCTCCTGGAAGAGATCTTGTCGATTTCTTAAGGCTCTCAATTTGTTCTGTTTCTCTTCATGTTCTGAAAATAAGATCATTAAAATAAGTGGACATATGAAACTAAGAAGAAGCTGAGGAGCCTTCCATGATTTCTTTGCAATCATTTGAGCTACATTGTACTAACACTGGAATGTATATCCCCCGCCAGTGCCACCCTCTGATATATCTTTTGAGTTGTATGTAATATGAATGAAGAAGTCAAGAAGCTATAAGAATGTATAAATGTGCTTGTAAAAGCTAAACCGAACCTAAAATTTCTAAATGGACCAAGGGAGTGAGGGCATCAATGTTACTGAAGGGGTAGAGGCATCAATGTTACTGAAGTATGCAACATTGATGCAAGTATGAATTGAATTTGTCTCAGAGTTTAGAACATACAGGCATCTATAAACTTTGTCATAAAACTTTAACCAAATATAAAACTTCAAAGTCCGTGACCTTGAGGTCGACATCAAAGTGGGTCGGGGAAGGGACATACATCACCAAATGTTTGGATTGGTATGTAAAGTTGATGCAAGTATCAACTGAATTTGTCTAAGAGTTTAGAGCATACAGGCATCTATAAAGTTTATCAAAACTTTAACCAAATATAAAATTTCTAAGTCTACAGTGACCTTGAGATATGGGGGATGGGGCATGGATCAATAAAATATCTTAAGACCAGTATGTAACTACAGTGTAAGTATCAACTAAATCTATCAAAGGGTTCAGAAGATACCTATAAAAGGGTTCAGAAGATACAATCTCTTAGAAACGTTGAATCAAAACTTTAACCAGAATGTAAATGGATGGACGGACGACGGATGTAAGGACACACAGACAGATGGAAGAAGAGCAGGATGCAAAACTATATACCCCCATAGCATACTTCATATGCAGGGAGTATAATGACAAAACTCAATGTTTAGTTATGTACAGCAATTCAAGTGAACCATAGTTCCTGGCCCTTTAGGTGACCAGACAAACCTTCAGAGTAGGCAACTCTTTCAAAAGTATTTTTATCTCTCTTGTCAATAGGTGTCCATACACAGTGGAAAGACTTTGCCACCTCAGGAGAAAAAATCCTTCTACTAAGTGCAGCTTACAGGAAGGCAAACAGGAAGTCTCCCTCATGAATCGGTGGACAATTATAAGTCAGTGCCCCCCTTGTTCAAAGCAACATTGGCTTCACAAGCTTGTTTGTTGTCAAAATGTCAACTTTTCTAGCAAGTACAATATCAAATATTCTGGCATTTTTGCTGAAAAAATGTGAGTAGCTTATGTCAGCCAAAATATTAGCAAATAACTAACAAAACCATTTGTTTTGAACAACTGAATCCAGGTGTATACATTCTCCTTCAGGGGAATGGGAACACCTGTCAGATTTTTCCACCATTTTTCAAAGGGAGACAACTTTTGGGACTTCCTGTTAGCCCTGTGCAACTGAAAAAAGGGGTCTACTCTTAAAGGAAAGAATTTGCTCCTTTAAGAGTCAACCCCTATTGACATGGGAGACAAAAATACTTTTGCGGGAGTTCCTCCCCTAAAGGTGTATACATTCTCCTTAAAGCAAAAACTGAACAACTAACAGGTGAATCATTAGAGCAATTAGCGTAAAAAGTGGCTCTCGAAGCATATACAAAATAAGACAGGTGTGTCAGTCAACCCACCTTCATCCTCTTTAGGTTGTTGGAAGAAGTCTATAAGATCTGTAAGGCACATAACAACTTCTCCTAGACTGACCCTACCCCAGGCATGGCTTGTTCTACCCTCGCTGTGTAACATGTCTAATGCTCTGAAAAAGAAATATATCAAATGGGTTATATGAACAGATTTATGAAGGGAAGTATTCTGATGACAATTTTCACACAGTACACAAAATAAGACCTGAAATTCTGGGATGTTATATTAATCTGTAAAAGCATTACGATAACTCACCCATGCGACATAGTGCATTTTTCAAACCCCCAAAATGGCTACTTTTCTGATTGAAATCCTTGATATTTTTGTTATAAATGTTCAAAACATTGGTTGAGGATGCTAGTTAGAACCGCAGAGGTGGTTCTAACGAGTACCCACAACCTATGTCTTGAAGCAGAAATAAGAATAATCATTTATACCCCTGTAAACCCCATATTCTCTATTTAAAGTGGGGTTTAGGGGGTCTTCATTTCACGGACTTGTTCACGTGATGACCTATTTTAAGTACCCATCAGTTGTTTTTGGCCTTCAAGAATATACATGTATCACTTTATATTCAGGTTAATTAAAGTGGGATGAAAACCAAGCCACACAGAGAAGAACACCCTTAGCTTCATGTCGGAAATTAGCTTTTCACTTTGGAGCTCAGTTGCCGCTGTACTTTCAGAGTAAATATGAGTACAACCTCTTCTATTTGTTTGCAAATCAAGTACTGGTAATACTATAATCATATTAACCCTTGACCCGCTGAATATTTATATATGCCACACACACTACTTATTATCAACCAATCACAAAACTCAATGCAAATTATTGCAACAAATTATTGAGCTGAATGACAAACAATGAAGATCCTGATCAGATGGCTTCTTCAGAAGCCATCTGATCTGGATCTTCATTGTTTGAAAGATAAGACATATCCAGGCTCAGCAGGACAAGGGTTAAATGACAAAGGTGTGTCCTTGGGCAAGACATGTAATGACACTGCCTCACTTCACCCAGGTGTAACTGGGTAGCAGTGGTGTAGTAGTCACTGCCTCTCTCTCGCGCACGTGAAAATATCTGGAATGAGTGTTCGAGAGCGATTAAATAAGCTTGAAGCTTCCATCGCAATCGAACTAAAATAAATTAGTATAAACTAAATGCCTTACTTGTTAAATCTGTTGAAAAGTGACTGGCACTTTCTGATGACTCTGGCTGACCTTGACTCTTCAACCTGTGCCCTTGATAAAGTAAACCCATCATCCATGTGTCCTTCTACTAAACAGATGGCCTGACAGTGGAAAGAAATAAATATCAACATTGTATAAAAACATTTCTCAAAGGAGTTTCATCAGGCAGACAGGGGATTCAGCATATCTTAAAGGGATGCATGCACATGGAGCTACTATGCTTTTGTAAATAATAATATAAAATGTTTTTGAGTCTTCACCAAATTATTTTGGGACATTCTCTTTATGTTTGTTGTGCTCCCATCTGTCTATTACTGTATTCACAAACTTAAAACCTAACTCTTATCATGCTGTTCACGACAAACCCTATCTTTGGAAACAGTGTAGATCCAGATCAGATGGCTTCTGAAGAAAGCCATCTGATCAGGATCTACACTGTTTGACATTCAATTTATGAATTTGTAGGAATAAATTACATCAAGTAATCTGATTGGTTCAAAGTCAGAAATGGGTGTGGCTAATCTGTGTATTCAGCAAGAGAAGGGCTCAGTTGGAGAAAAATGTAACATCTTTGTATCCTAAAAAATTATAAAGTATTATTCATACAGCCATCAAGAAAGGGGGCTGGGGTCATATCAAGTTTCTTCATACAATGTTCCAGAAAAGGAGTAAGAAGAACAGTTAAGGGGAATGGGAACACCAGGCAGTTTTATCCACCATTTTTCAAAGGGAGACAACTTTCGGGACTTCCTGTTTGCTTTTCTGTAAGCCCTGTCCCACTGAAAAATGGATCTACTCTTAAAGGAAAGAATTTGCTCCTCAGGAGCAAATTCTTTCCTTTAAGAGTTGACCTCTATTGACATGGGAGACAAAATACTTTTGCAAGAATTGCCTGCCCTAAGGTGTTCCCATTCCTCTTAAGTCATATTTTTTCTTATTTCTCCATCAAAAGATATGTTAAGAGTACTTGTTAGAATTGCCTAAAGAGGCAATTCTAACAAGTACCATCAACAAATCTTTTAACCTTTACCCTGCTGTAGGCGACAAGCCCTATCTTTGCAAACAGTGTAGATCCAGATCAGATGGCTTCTGAAGAAGCCATCTGATCAGGATCTACACAGTTTGACATTCAGTTTATGAATATGTAGAAATAAGCTGCATCAAGTAATCTGATTGGTTCAAAGTCAGAAATGAGTGTGGCTTAATTGAATATTCAGCAGATTAAAGGTTAATGAAGAAATATGAAAAAAAAAGATCCTAAAACTATCCTCAGTGTTTCTTGTGTGGAGCTTATAATGCTTATATCAGTAAGTAGAAGTTATTGGGGAGACAAAAAATTGTCCTTGGATTTTTCAGAAAAACATAAACTGTGATCACCTTTTTCTCTTCCACTCTTCCTATACCCCTCTTCTTTGTCTCAAATGTCTGGTATGAGACCCAGAGTCCAGTAGAGGCATGTTGTATAAAGGCCATAGTCTCACCATACTTGACATCAGCTATACCCATCCCCTCATCTTCACGAACTTCAGCCTGCTTCTTGTCATCCTAAGCAAAATTAAATTTACTGTAACTGATCTAAGAAGTTTTCCAAATCATTAAGAAAACATGCCTATACAAATGCATGGTAAATTTTACCCCCGAAAAAATGCAAATTTTAAGACAAAAAATTGTGATATTTTACTTATTTCTGCTCTAAATATATATTGTGGGTACACGTTAGAACCGCCTCGCCTCATTGTGGCGGTTCTAACGAGTACCCACCATCAATGTTTCAGAGCAGAAATAAGAACAAGAGCATCGGTGAAACCGAGGGATGCTCCCCGAAGATGCGCATTAGTAGGAGGGTTATTTTAGTGAAATGATCCTATACACTTTGAAGTTTGATAAGATTTGTTTGAAGACAAAGGTTATGGGTACTCGCTAGAACCGTCTGAATGAGGAGGTTCTAATGAGTACCCTCAGCTGATGTTTGGAGTACAAATAAAGTAGGTAGTGATTTTCAACCAAGAATGCCAAAAAAATGAGAAATGTAAGGCCCCTTCCCTGCAAGGACCTGTAAATCTTAAACCATAAGGCTGAGAAACTCAATTTTGTGTTCCCTAGTAAGTGATTTTCAATGGAAAATGTCACAAGGAATACACATGTGAAACATGAAAGCCCTATCACCCATGGTTATGAAATAACAGGAGATCTTTTTTTTGAAAAAAGGGGAGATGATTAGTGAAAATAAGCAATATAGTAATGGCCCTTTGTCAGAATGTAGCCTGACAAACACACACCCAAATGCAATCTGTCAGGATGTAGGTCTTGTGATGGTAATTATGTGTGTCATGTTTCATGAGAGTAGACAAAATACTTTTGAAGTTATCACCGAGGTTAAGGTTTTTGGTTTAGGTGTGACAAACACACAAGTTATTCTTCTTTGTCAGAATGTAGGTCTTGTGATGGTAAGTATGTGTGTGAAGTTTCATAAGAGTAGGGCCAGGTTAAGGCGTGACAAACACAAGTTTCGTGGCATCTGATCTGGGCCTGTACTGTTTGCCACTTACCCCTTTTGGTGTTTCCGGTACCAAATGGGTTTAACCTAAAGTCTAAGAATTCCCTAGTTAGTGATTTTCAAAAAAGACTGCAAAAATAAGGAGAAATGTATGGCCCCTTTCGTGCAAGGGCATGTAAATCTTAAATCATAAGACAAAGAAACTCAGTTTTGTGTTCCCTAGTAAATGAAGAATGTCACAAGGAATATATATGTGAAATATGAAAGCCCTATTACCCATGGTTATGAAACAACAGGAGATATTTTTTGGAAAAGGGGAGATAATTCAGTGAAAATAAGCAACATAATTATGGCCCTTTGTCAGAATGTAGGTTTTGTGATGGTAAGTATGTTTGTGAAGTTTAATGAGAGTAGGATAAATACTTATGAAATTTTGACCCGAGTTTAAGTTGTTTGGTTATTGCCTGACAAACACACACCGAAAAGCAATATAGTTATGGCCCTTTGTCAGAATGTAGGTCTTGTGATAGTAAGTAAGTGTGTGCAGTTTCATGAGAGTAGGGCAAATACTTTTGAAGTTATGACCGAGGTTAAATTTTTTGGTTAAGGCGTGACAAACACATGGACAAAAGCAATATGGTTTGTCAGAATGTAGGTCTTGTGGCTGTTAGTAAGAGTGTGAAGTTTCATGGGAGTAGGGATAATACTTTTGAAGTTATAACCGGTTAAATGTTTTGGTTTACATTTGAAACTGACTGACAAGATTACTACTATAGGACACCCAAAATACTGTGTGGGGCCCTAATTAAGAAGGGAAGTAACTCCGTAAATACTGATGGTAGGGTTATGCTTCTTGCATTCTGCGATTTCTCTCATAGCCCCCTATCAGTGTATCAAGTTTCACTAAATTACCTTTAAAACTTTTAGAGATATGCTCCGGACAAGCTTAATATAGCAAAAACTAAAAAGGGAAATAACTCTGTAATTACTTGTGATAGAGTTACAGTTCTTGCACTCTGCACGTCCTCTGATGGCCATCTATCAATGTATCAAGTTTCACTTAAATCCCTTCTATACTTTCAGAGATATGCTCCGGATAATCTTTTCATTGAAATAGTTAAGAAGGGAAGTAACTCCATAAATACTGGTGACAGGGTTATGGTTCTTGTATTTTACGATTCCCCTCATCGCCCTCTATCAGTATATCAAGTTTCACTTAAATACCTTTAATACTTTTAGAGATATAGAGCGTGACAGACGGACGGACGTTCGTACAGATGGACATTTGTTGGGTACTACAGTGTTAATTTTTCACCTATAAGTACCCAACAATCAGCTAAAATTTGCACAAGTACCCAACATGTCCCATCAAATTTGTTGGCTACTTTTTCGGACACTAACGGAATAAACGGCAAGTACCCAACTTATGTCTACCCAACATATGCCCGTGGATGCGCTCTGACAGACAGACGGTCGGACGGACGGACAAAGCGGCGACTATATGGCTCCCCCTTCGGGGAGCATAAAAATAATATTTACCCCTGTAAACCCCAGTTTTACTATATAAAAGTGGGGTTAGCAGGGGTCAAAATTAAATAGGCGTGTTTTCGTTATGTTTGCTTCTTTGAACAAGGTGCTATATTTATCCTGACTTTTGAACAGATTTTTATGATCTCAGGGGTCCTGATTTTCAAAAGCATATCTTTAGCTTAAATAACTTAATAATGATGAAATCATTTAAAGTTCCCAATACCATACTACACTACACAATAACCTCTTTATAGCAATATCTTTGGGGTCCGAGGCAGAACCTGTGCTAGTTAAACAGCCATGTTATATCCCAACAAAAATGTATAGAATATATAGAAAAATGACCATTTATGGTCAATTTTCTATATAATCTATACATTTTGTGGTTCCATCTTGAAACCGTGTTATATCCAAATCCTGTCATAATGAATAACGTTATAATGAGGTTGTGGTCTGTGTGCATAACTGAGATTTTTCAAGATTTAAATAAAATTCTTAAGTGCACTGTATTCTAATTGCAGCGAAGATGGTACACTAGGCAACAAAATCAATCTGTTAAAACTACAATTTGTGAATGTGTCAAAATAGCTGGAGAAGTTCAAGTTTAACAAACATATCATTAACTGCAAATGCATATGAATCAGTCTGTAGAAGTAAAGGTCTAATATTCTGAATTTTAGAAAAAAAAATGCTTCACTTCAATTACTCCTGTCAACTACACACTCCTAAAAAGAAGAAAGATATTGAATTTCTCTGAGAAAATCAGGAATGGTACAGTGAATTTATAGAGAGACAGTGCTTTATATTGAGCCACATCAAGAGAATACCTGTGTTTGTCATTTGGGTCCCGTCAAGCGATTTTGGTACTTATCGCCTATGCGAGCAGCGAAGGTTCAGGCGAGCCTGCGCATCCGCGCAGTCTCGCCAGAACCTTCGCTGCGTTCATACAAGCTGCGAATCAAAAGGAACCTTCAGACAGAAAGCCATATCCCTGGCCCCTCTGAATGGCTGGGCATGCACAGTTAAAATTTGTCATGACGGAATGCTCGAAGACACAAATTCGCTTGGCGGGGCTCATTTGAGACCAACAAATGTGCAGGTCAGCCTGCACATCAGCATCATCTGATCAGCACCTTTGCTTTCTCTGCTAGGATAGGGTAATACCTTTAGTTGCTAGATCTAAAATTTCAAGGCTTTTGTAAGACTACCACAAAAATCCTTAACATTTGAACACCTTGAGGATCTGCTGTAATTCTCCTAAAATTTTAGCAAATTTGTTTCACGATCCTGCAAGGAGCCCAAAAAGTGCCAACAGAATTGCAAACAGTGTAGACCCTGATCAGACTGGAGCAGTCTGATTTAAAGAAACACTGTTTATTTAGGCCTGTCTGTCCCAATACTTAGGATAATTATGGTATGTGGCTGAATAGTCTGGTTTGTGTCTTTTGTGCTTGTAAACCTCGATGTTAGGTTTTCTTGAGACAGGGCCCATAATATTCCACTTGACACTATCTTCCATGCGCATTGAAAGCTGTCAATCAGTCTCATCACTTCTTTATATAGGCTTGTGAATTGAATGTGTTTCAGAAGGCGTTAGCCCCAATGTGCTTGTAGCACCTGGTTACCTTAACCCTTATCTTGCTGTTCACGACAACCCCTATTTTGGCAAACAGTGTAGAACCAGATCAGATGGCTTCTGAAGAAGCCATCTGATCAGGATCTACACTGTTTGGCATTCAGTTAATGAATTTGTAGCAATAAATTACATCAAGTAATTTGATTGGTTGATAGACAGAAATGGGTGTGGCTTAAATGAATACTCAGCAAGATAAGGGTTAAAAACCAAATCAATCAATGTGTTTCAGTTTCTACTACATCAAATGGATAAAAAAATTTACCAGTTAGAAAAGTATACCACGAAGGAGAATGAACATAAAACCAGATTTCAAGGGTACCTCTCTGTTTGCTTACCTTGCTTTGTCTAAGATAGAATAATGTGGTGTCTTCATCAGATTTATTTCTGTGAATTGTTACAATACTGTTGTCATGGGAGATACCAAGGTAACGACCTGAAGTCACGTGACGAATCCGTAGTGGCTGGTCGAACCCCATAAAGCCTCCTGCCCATCTGTAAATGAGAAATTATCAGCAAATTACAATATTGTACCCATACAACACAACCTTTTTATAGCATTATTATTTGGGTCCAAGACAGAAAGAACTGTTTTATACCCAAACAAAATGTGTACAAGTTTTATGTACCACCAACAATTATAGTCATATGCAGAAAGGACCTTAGTTTAAAGGTTCATCCAAAAGTCTGAAGAAGCCCTGAATCAAACCCAAAACCCCTGGTTATGAGTCCAGTGGCTTAACCACTACACCAGGGAGGCTTCCCAAACAATATGCATAAACAATATATAAAAATTACCATTTATGATCATTTTTCTATATAATCTATACAATTTTGTGATCCATCTTTAAACCGTATGATATCCAAAACAATGTTATAATGAAGTGTTATAAAGAGGTTTAGGTGTACATATGGTAGATTTCTAAAATCTGTTTATCCCAAACATATCACCTCTGGAGTAGAAATAGGGAAAATATCAAACATTTTCATTTGAAAAAACCCTTCCGCTGATCCAAGAAAGACAGTTGTCAGTTTCTAGGGAAAGAATGTGCACTGTACTGGTAAACCGCTTAAGTATAAGCCTGCCCAGGAGAAGTGTGGACAGGTAAACTGACCGGCTCAAAAAATGACATAAAATAGTGTTGACTGGGCTGTTAAACTCCAAAACAAATAAACAAACAAACAATGTGAAAAATACTAGTACTTCAGATCTGAAAGACGCCACTGTTATACATGGGTGTGTTACTATATATTATTATGAGGTCTACTTCTGGGGCCAATTGTTCAAAACTTACAATGTTGTTAGTTAACATATCGTTAAAACTTTGATCATTAAATATGGCAAATATACTAATATTTTTGCAAAAAAAAAATGTGAGCAGCTTTTGCAAATGCAAAAGCTGCTCACATGTTTTCAGCAAAAATATCAGAATATTAGGTATTGTACTTGCTAGAACAGTTAACAATTTGACCACTAACAAGCTCATTAAGCTTTTGATGCTTTGAACAACTGGGCCCTGGTCTTTCATGTCTTTCACCAATGATCCAGGAGATACTCTTTATGCTACCACAACTACTCATCCCAGTCTTAACAAACTTGTTTTTTTTTATTGTAAATACAGCCAAAAACAACTTCAAAATACCACAGAACCATAAACATCTGTTCGACCAATAAAGTACTACTTACTTTGTTCTGTTGTATTCTAGTCTCCATAGTGACCTAGCATGGCTACATACAGCTCCTGTTTCGTACATCACACAGCTACAGAAAAGAAAATAGAAATGTGTATTCTTGAAAAACTATTTGGAAATTGGCTGAAAATTTTGCAAACAGTGCAGGCCCTGAACAGATGCCACGTTCTGCGATGTCTGATCTGGGCCTACACTGTTTGCCAGCGTACCCGTTTTAGGGTTTCTGGTACCAAATGGGTTAAACAATACTTAATGTAAAATTTCGTTTTTAAAAAGACAGGAATGACAGTATTACACTGTACAGTCGAACACCGATGGCTCGTTTCCCATGGCTGAGTTGAACCCTAGGGAGGGGCCATAACTAATGTTTGTAAAACTTGTGGCCCAACCCCATTTGCATTCTGAAAGGCAATAAAATATGATTAACTTAAATTAACCATAGGGAATTCCTCCAGATAGAAAAATAGCAAAGGATCATTTACTGTTTTCTTTTTTTCATACTGCAAATGCATGCTGTATGTATGCTATGTGTACTCAGTAGTATCACCTCAATGACTACATACAATATAAATTTATGTGATAGAACACCGAAACTGTATCCCATAGTTATCCCGATGACGCCCCCTGGCATAGTACTATGATTAACCCACAGTGGCTCAAACTACCCCATATTCAAACAAATTTTCATGTTTCCAAAGGTGTTTGAGCCATTGAAGTTTGACTGTATATTGCATAGCCTCCAAAATAAGGCAGGGGTATCCACATATAATTTTTCTTATTTCTGTATGAAAACGTAAGTTGTGTGTACTCAATAGAAGCGCCTCAGTGAGGCGCTTCTAATGAGTACCCACAACTTACATTGCTGTGTATCCACAACTTACATTGTCATGCAGAAATCAGAAAAATATCAGTAATTTTCGAATGAAAAATTCCCCTTATCTGGAGCTTTGATATTTCATAGGACCTGATATGTTTATCCTAATAATGAGGCTGACTTACTTGAATTCAGTCTCACTGCCTGCTTCTGGAATGGTCAAGCATTCATCCATATGACCATGAAATAATCGGAGCACATCCCCACCAAATACATAACCTGAAATATAACCATGAAATCATATGACATCGCGTCTGAGAGTGTAATAATGCCATGTAATATTTTCGATAATCCACTAGTGGATTAAATATGCAAATTAGGTAGATACATCCCGTAACGTTACATGTACGACGTCCTTAACGACGTCGCGTTTACATATTGACATTTTTGTAAACAGTCGTGAATAAAATGCGTTTTAAATGTCATATGATAAATAGAATCTTGCATTCGTGCTCATGTATTACTGAATTTATTAAACTCGTTGAGGAAAAGGGATAAAATGCTCGGCAAAGCCTCACATTTTATCCCTTTTCCTCAACTCGTTTAATAAATTCAATAATACATGAACACTCATGTAAGATCCTCTATGAAATCATAGAACAGAAATTATAGCTCAATACTTTTATTTTAACCCTTATCCCGCTGTTCATAACAATACCTAACTTTAAAAAAAAACAGTGTAGATCCAGATCAGATGGCTTCTGAAGAAGCCATCTGATCAGGATCTACACTGTTTGACATACAGTTTGTGAATTTGCAACAATAAATTTCATCAAGTAATCAGATTGGTTCAAAGTCAGAAATGGGTGTGGCTAAATTAATTATGCTGTAGGATAAGGGCTAAACATACATCTTTTCGCATATCAAATGAGATGGAAAACTGAAATGTACAACAGCAACATAAATGACTGGCTTAAATAATTTGGTTCCCAGGCAAGTATACCTTTATATGGTAAAAGCTAAATATAGATTATTCATTCTCCTAGTTGAAATATGGGATTTATAAACCGAGGGAGGTAAAACAATCCGATAAAGAAACGAGTGCGAAGCACGAGTTTCTTTAACGGATTGTTTTACCTCCCGAGGTTTATAAATCCCATATTTCAAATAGGAGAAATGTATAATCTGTATATTACATGCACTTCCATAGACTTTTAGGAGAGTTTGGATCTTGAATTTTGGATCTGAATGCCCGTTCAGTTGACTGTTTACAGCTCATGTAAACGGTTCAATCAGCGAAGTGTTACAGAATCTGGGTGGAAGAACAACTGGATGGGCGCCATTTTGAAAGCGCTTTCTACAGTTTTGAACAAAAATAGAAGAAACAAAGTGCTTCAGTGATAAAACAAGTAAAACGTTAGATTAAATAAAGCAAAACTTACATCCTAATCAATGGTCATATCCATGTTTTCTTTTGTTTCAGCGTTGCATCCGACTCAAACGTCACGCATTCTGAACGTCTGTTGATATTTCTTAGACGCCATTACAATGACGTCATGAATAACGTCGCCGTGATTGAAACTTTCCCGCGTTTGAATAGAACAATTTCACTGCAAAGCGGTATCTCGTATCTTGTACATAAAGTAGTTCCAGCTGAAGGGATTTATTTCCCCGGCTAAGAGGAAATATTTCTTCTTAGCAAAAAGGAAAATACCAAGTTTATGTCTGGTAGAAATCATGGTATTTCTCTGTAATGCATGTAATATAAAGAGATATAATGCATGAACCAACAATTATACATGTAACACTGGACTATAACATTGAACAATAAAACAAACATCAGAAATGAAGAAGCCATCTGATCAGGATCTACACTGTTTGGCATTCAGTTGATGAATTTGTAGCAACAAATTGCATCAAGTAATTTGATTGGTTGATAGACAGAAATGGGTGTGGCTTAGATGAATATTCAGCAAGATAAGGGTTAATGATCTTAAGCTGTAAAAGAATCAGCAAGAAAGACAACATTCATACAACTTGCTTATACTTTTAATAACTTTTAATTGGTTTGTTTTTGTTTGATTTGAGGTTTAACGTCCCCGTCAACACTGTAAAGGTCATTTTGGAGAAGTTGCTTCCAATTTTGTGGGACTTTTACCCGACACTGAGATGAAATGACATCTCAAGCCCTGTCGCCCAATGAAACCAATAAGGTTTATTAGCATGGACGGTCCGCCTCGCACCGCGGTTCCTGGACAGGCTTAGATCCTCTAAGCGGTTTACCAGTACTAGGGTGCGGGCCGGATTCAGCTCTGCGTGGAAGCATCATGCAGCCCATATATTTCTTCAAGCCCCTATGAGCGGGGGCCGAACTTTTAATTGGAGCTTTGTTAAATCAGACCAGGCCTAAAATCAAGGTAGCATTAAACTGACTTACCTAGAGACTTTATGCGTACAGCACCAGAACACATTGGATTGACAGTCCATAATGTCTGTTGAAATGATGCTATTACCAAGGACCCACTACCAATATGCTGAAAACAAAATATTCAGGATAAAACGTGTATCAATTATGTAAGGCACAGCTGTTCAAAGATTATAAAGTTAGTTGATACATGTATTATATTAAAACTTGAATCATTTAGTACAGAAAAAATTTGTTTTGTAACATGAACGAAAACTTAAGTTTACGGGATATACTTTATGTTTCTTATTTCTGTTCAAAGACACAGGTTGTGGGTACTCATTAGAATCGCCTCAATGCGGAAGTTCTAACGAGCACCCACAAGCTATTTAGCTGTATAAATAAGACAAATATCCTGATTTTTCATCAGAAAAGTTGCAATTTTGGAGATGTGAAAAAAATGCAAGATGTCACATGGGTGTGTTATCGTCAAGTGCAAAAGCTACACCTATTTCGGGGGGAAAAAAGAAAAAAAAATACCACTGTGCTTGATAACACAGTAAACCTTTTGAAGACTAATGAGTGCATTAACCTGACAATGCTTTTAACAACTGTGACTAAAAGCTCAGCTGGTTTTGTCCTTGAAGAACCAGTTTAGACTAGCTTTAAAAAACATCCAGAGTGAAAAACCATTTTCCAATTTATACCACACCAAGTAAGGTTGGTTTGGTGCTTAGTACTTTAACATTCCAATCAACACTACGGGTAGCTGACTACAAGTATGATTGCATCACGAATACACCCGTATATAATTTTGACCTCCTTGAATCTCTCTTTTATACAGTAAAACTGGGGTATACAGGGGGATACATTATTTTTCTTATTTCTGCTCTAAACTATAGATTGTGGGTACTCGTTAGAACCGCCTCATCCACAATCTACATTTTGAGCAGAAATAAGAAAAATATCACAATTTTCCATCTTAAACATTTCATTTTTTCAGCGGTTAAGTTCATTATGACAACAGATCCGTGTGATATAGTGCATTTTTTCATACCTCAAAAACGGCAATTTTGTGGTGAAAATTTGTGATATTTTTCTTATTTATACTCAAAACATAGGTTATGGGTGCTTGTTAGAGCCACATCATTGAGGCGGGTCTAACGAGTACCCACAACCTATGTCTTAGAGCAGAAATAAGGAAACTGAAGTTTACCCCCATAAACCCCAATTTTCTCTATATAAAGTGGGGTTTAGTGGGGTCTTTATTTCACAGACTTGTAGACGTTGATGTTTACAATGTATTTGTATACGCTTGTTTTTGTAATGGTCAGGTCACTTGTTAGTTAACCTAAGCATACTTTTCTTGTGCAGACCTGGACCTTTCAAAGTCCTTTAGCAGATCTTTGCCAGTAACTGACAAACTTTCTTTCTTGAATCTGTGTTACGGATAAATCAGGGTAGGGGAGACAATGAACATAGAAGCTACAGTAAAACTTCGATGGCTCAGACACCCATGGCTCGTTGACAACGTCTATTTAAAACTCATTCTTGTGTCCACGGAAAAAATCTGAATCTGTGTTATGGATGAATCAGGGTAGGGGAGACAATGCCCATAGAAACTACAGTTAAACTTTGATGGCTCTAATACTGATGGCTCGCTGACCACATCTATTTCAAACTGGTTCTTGTGTCCACGGAAAAAATCTTTTTAATGCAGATATTGAAAATATATGGGGTAATTAAAGGAGACTTTTTACATTTCTTATTGCAAATGTATGTTGAGTCCACTCATCAGAATTGCCTCAATGAGGCGATTCTAATGAGTACACACAAGGTATCTTTTATTTTAAATAATATTGAAAAGATATTGCTGTGTACTTCATGATAAAAAGAATGTTGCAAGAACATGGAGGATTGAAGCAACAGCCTCCTGACAACCAGTTGGATGTCGTTTGACTGAGTGTCAGGCAGAGCATTAGTGGTGTTTACCTAGTCAGACATTATCTTTGCATGTTCAATGTACACTTGATACTGATGTTTAGTCAACAACAACTTGCCAATTGCTTCCAACAGAGAGACACAGACTATTTTTTGTTGTTTTCAATGATAGCAATGAGGTGTATTTATGAATTTATTTATTTGTTATTTATTTTATGCGTTTGTTTGTGCGTTTTGAGTTTTACAGCCCACCAACAACTAAGGTCATATGAAGGTAGCAACTTGGTTTAACCCATAAAATGCCAATCACAACTATTGTCATCTCCTTTGCCATCTGACGGTTACCTTAAAAGTAATTGTTTTGCCAACAGTGTGGACCCTGATCAGACTGCTCTTGTAGGAACATTCTGATCTGGGCCAACACTGTTTGCCTGTATGTGAAAAATATTTTAAAAATGTTTGCAAAAAAATAAATCAGCAGACGAGATAAGCAGATGACATTTTCAGATGTAGTTTTTCTCGCGTCTTAAGGGTTAAAGACTAGATCTAATTATCTATCTGAACAAACATAACTGTGATATTGTCATCATTTATTGACTTTCTGGCAGCATTATATGCAAATTTTCCATCTAAAATTGAAACTTGTGGGGTGTTTCTAATACCACTTACTAGATATCTCTCTGAGGAGACACTGACTAGAATGAGATCATCTCCAACCCTCACTTTCTCACCCTCAGACCTCTGCTTAGATGCAGGATGAATCGTCCACCAGCAAGACTCCCCTGGGAAGATAGACAGTGAAGATAAAATGCTGATTCTGACAGATGAATGAAACATAGGAAAAACACATGTACCCATACTCCCTTTTATAATACTTAGGGGATAACTCTATTCAAAATTGAGATTTGGGGAGGTAAATCAGGTTTTATGGCGGGAAATTTTGTTTTATTGCGACACATCAGCCGAGCCGTAAAGTGTAGTTTGTGACAGTGAAAGCGACGATTTACCTCCCCAGATCACAATTTTGAAATACAGTTATCCCCATTCTAATGCACTTATGCAGTTGTTTTGTTAAAAACTGTACTATTTTGCACAAAATGGCCAGTGCTGTGAGCTGCGTAAAACCAAATGGCAGCCAATGTGGCAATGTACTCCTCCCGAAAACATGCCTATATACTTTTGACTCCTTGCCCCAGCCTACTGGGGCTTAAAGAAATATTTGGGCTGTCGGTATTGGTTTCATTGGGCGACAGGTCTTGAGATGTCATTTCATCTCAATGTTGGGTAAAAGTCCCACAAAATTGGAAGCAACATCTCCAAAATGACCTGTACAGTGTTGATGGGGACGTAAAACCTCAAATCAAACAAAAAAACTTTTGACCCCCATCAACCCCAATTTCATATAGTAAAACTGGGGTTTAGAAGGGTAAATTTTTTTCCTTATTTCTGCTCAAAAACATAGATTGTGGGTACTTGATAGAACCTTCTCGCTGAGGGGGTCCTAACAAGTTCCCACAATCTATGTTTTGAGCAGAAATATGCAAATAACAGAACTTTTCATCTGCAAAATGGTAAAATTTTCAGTATATTTGAATAGGCATGTTTTCATTTTGTGTCATTGTAGCAACTAATTCCTCATCATAAAGCTTCTTATTGTGGATTATTATCACAACCTTTTTATCACACTGTTCATAGCACAACTTTTTTCTTCTAACAAAGTCGTATTTAACCCTTTTTGTACCAAATGGAATCTTCCTTCTTATATATAGCAGGGGTGCATTTCAAAATTTAGGGGTGTCAGGTTGTGTTTTCTTCAAAATCTATTTGGAAAATGACTGAACTTTTAGCAAACAGTGGAGGCCCTGATCAGACGCCGCGTTCTGCGGAGGCACCGCATTCTGCGGCATCTGATCTGGGCCTTCACTGCCAGAGTACCCATTTTGGGGTTTCCGATACAAAATGGGTTAAATAATAAATATTCATGTTAAAATGTGTGCAAATGTTCATCATGTTTACATGTCTAGTTCAACTTCACTGTAGCTCAGAAGCAGCCTCCCTTTAACCCATTCCAGAACCCTTAAACGGGTACCGTGGCAAACAGGGCAGGCCCAGATCAGACACCCCAGAACGTTATCATCTGACCAGGGCCTCCACTGTTTGCTAAAATTCAGTCATTTTCCAAATAGATTTTGAAGAAAACACAACCTGAAACCCCTAAATTTCGAAATGGACTGCTGCCATATATAAAGAGGAAGATTCCATTTGGTGCAAAAAGGGTTAAGTAATCAATATTCATGTTAAAATGTATGCAAATGTTCATCATGTTTACAAGTCTGGTTCAACTTCACAAGCTGCTTTCTAACATTGCTGTTGGTGCTCAGAAGCAGCCACTCTTTTACTCATTATATACTAGTGGACTCTTCCATTGCAATATATTGGACAAGACATGTAAGGGGTGTCAGGCCTATTTTTTTTTTTATTCTATTTTTGATGGAAAATTCTGTTAGCAAATGGTGCAGGCCCTGATCAGACGCCGCATTCTGCGGCATCTGATCTGGGCCTGCACTATTTGCCAAGGTACCCCTTTAGGGGTTTCCCACATACAAAGGGTTAAAGGACAGTGATAGACAATCTGATCATGCTAGTAGTATGGTCCATGTTTCTGCATATTTTTGTGTTGAAGAACTGATAGAAAACTGCAGTAATTTTTGCAGATACAGGTTTTCTTTGTTTAGTAGATTAGAGGTTTTTAACATCCCCATCAACACTATTTAGGTCATTTTTGAGATGTTGCTTCCAGTTTTGAGAGACTTTTACCCAACAATAAAATATAAATGATATCTCAAGCCCTGCCGCCCAATAAAACCAATGGCTGGTCGGACTCGCACCACTCTGCCTGGGCAGGCTTAGACCTCCAAAGCAGTTTTTCAATACTCATGTGCAGTTGGTTTCAGCTCTGTGTGGAAGCACCATGCAGTACAATCTATTTCTCCAAGCCCCAGTGGGCGGAGGCCCTATAATACAAGTTAAAATTTACCTTGAGCAGATTCTTGAAGACCAACATCAAAGGCTAATTTATCACTGGATGAACTTGAGGAAAGGCAAGACAAATACTGAAAATACACAAAAAGTCTCATTTAACCCTTGTCCTGCTGAATAAATTAGTTTTGCCACACCCACTTCTGACTATCAACCAATCAAATAGCTTGATATAATGTATTTCTTCAATTCACAAACTGAACAACAAACAGTTTAGATCCTGATCAGATGGCTTCTTACCATCTGATCTGACTCTACACGGTTTGCAAAAATAGGGATGTCAAGTTAAGCAAGTCAAGGTTTAACCCGCCCTAAAATGGCATTGCATAGCCTGTCCACAAGGTCGGGCAAATTAAAACTGTTAAATTTGAGAAAGTGTGACCATCAGGATATGACCTTATCCAATTACACTGAGTGTTTGCTGTTATAGTGTGCATGACCAAAGACAAATATTTTCGCTAGTTTATTAGTTCATTTCGAACTTAATAGCACAGTCAACCCTATTTAGGTCATATCCAGCTGGTCAGTTTACCTAACCACATTTTTTCCTGGCCAGGCTTATACACAAGTGGTTATCCAGTACAGTGCATATTCTTTCACATCACAAAAACATGCCTATATAATTAAATGGACCCCCTTGAACCCTACTGTTATATAGTAAAACTGGGGGTTACAGGGGTATTATTTCTGCTCTAAAATATAGATTGTGGGTACTTGTTAGAACCGCCTCAATGAGGCGGTTCTAACGAGTACCCACAGTCTATAAGGCAGTTCTAACGAGTACCCACAATCTATATCTTGAGCGGAAATATAAAATTTTCATTTTTTCGGCGATAAAGGTTACAATGTATTTCTATAGGCGTGTTTTCGTAATGACCAGAAACTGACAAATGCCCTTCTTGAATCAGCAGATGTGAGATAATGACTGGAGATAAAAAAAAAATCATAATCAAATCTAGACAAAAATGTTGGTGACCCGGCAGGCATTGAATTGAACCTGCAGCCTCTAGATCACCAGTCGCAAAGGCAGCCAACTAGCCATCCATGGCCGGCCTTTCTTGCTTGTAGCAGTTCAGATGGGAGATCTAAACATTTCTGTGAGTAGACACCATGAAAACAGATGTAGCAAAGCACCGGATATTTATTCATACATAATTCTGACATACAAAAGACTTTTCCAGTTAAAAACGAGGAAATCCTACCATGTGCCAAATTTAAATATAAGTTGCTTTTTTTATATGGTTTTTGTTTGTTTGATTTGGGGTTTAACGTCCCCGTCAACATTGTATAGGTCATTTTGGAGATATTGCTTCCAATTTTGTGGGACTTTTACCCGACACTGAGAATGACATCTCAAGCCCTGTCACACAGTGAAACCAATAGGGTTTATAAGCATGGATGGTCTGACTCGCATCGCTTTACCTGGGCAGGCTTAGATCCTCTAAGCAGTATTCCAGTACTCGTGTGCGGTCGTTTTCAACTCTGCCTGGAAGCATCATGCAGCCCATTTATTTCTTCAAGCCCCAATGGGCAGGGCCGTTTTTTAAATGGTCATTGACATCTGGCTATATCTATGATATAACGATTGAATGTTGTATGAGAGATTAAGTATGGATGGTGAATTAACCCTTTTTGTACCAAATGGAACCTTCCTCCTTATATATAGCAGGAGTTCATTTCAAAATTTAAGGGTGCCAGGTTGTGTTTTACTTCAAAATTTATTTGGAAAATGGCTGAACTTTTTGCAAATAGTAGAGGCCCTGATCAGACGCCCCGTTCTGCGGCATCTGATCTGGACCTGCACTGTTTGCCAACGTACCCCTTTAGGGGTTTCTGGTACTGAATGGGTTAAATTGTATTTACTGCTCAATTTACTGACATAAATTTTGACTAAGTTTCCAGAAGGAAACCCCATGAGATGTCTGTGAAATAAATTTGGAACAATAAAGAAAAGACACAGAAGAAAACAAGAGCACCGCAAGCGGGTGCCAACGCTCGTCTGCAGTTTCTTTTAGAAAACAAAAGTTCTAAGTCAAATCAAATTGCAAGATGGAGTTATAAAACTTGTAGGGAATGTAGCTCTTGTGATGGTGAGTATGTGTATGAAGTTTCATGAAGGTAGGCCAAATACTTTTGGA
This sequence comes from Lucinisca nassula, assembly GCA_963580285.1. Lineage (NCBI taxonomy): Eukaryota > Metazoa > Mollusca > Bivalvia > Lucinida > Lucinidae > Lucinisca > Lucinisca nassula. Next base: position 156,346,174 of record OY757012.1, on the reverse strand, counting down.
AATATGGTCAAGGTTAAGTTTTTTGGTTAATTTTTCGAAAAATAGGTCAAAGTTCAAAGGTCAAGGTCACAGGTCAAAAAGCGTGGTATGACTGAAAAGGTCTTGTCCCAAGGAACATTCATGTGAAGTTGGAAGGCTCTGTTGTGAATAGTATTGAAATAAGAGACAAAAACAATTTAAAAAAAAACGGAGAGAAAAGGGGAGATAATTCAATCAAATTGCAAGATGGAGTTATAAAACTTGTAGGGAATGTAGCCCTTGTGATGGTGAGTATGTGTATGAAGTTTCATGAAGGTAGGCCAAATACTTTTGGAAATATGGTCAAGGTTAAGGTTTTCGGTTAAATTTTCGAAAAATAGGTCAAAGTTCAAAGGTCAAGGTCACAGATCAAAAAGTGTGGTATCACTGAAAAGGTCTTGTCCCAAGGAACATTCATGTGAAGTTTGAAGGCTCTGTTGTGAATAGTATTAAAATGAGAGCAAAAAATGTGTTTCAGAAAAAAATTGGAAAAGGGGAGATAATTCAGCCAAAATCAACAATGTTGTTATGGTCCTTGGTCAAAATGTAGCTCTTGTGATGATGAGTGTGTGTATGAAGTTTCATGAGGCTAGGTCTAATACTTCTTAAGTTATAGCCAAGGTTAAGTTTTTTTGGAACGACGCAGGACGACTCAGGACGACGCAGGACGACTACGCAGACGCCGGAGTGATGACAATAGCTCGAAAGTTTTTTTTCAAAAAACAGACGAGCTAAAAAGGCTGCTTCTATCTAGATCATTCTAAAGAACAGATGTGCTTATTTTTCCCTATAAGTAAAATTCTGCTGTTAAGACCAGCTTAACCGAAGACTAATTCTTACTTAGAAAACATGTTTAAAAGTTCCATTTTTCTTTTCTTTGTGACAATTCCAGTAAAAGACCACCTTTGGGTCTGTTCAAAAGTGATCTTTAAACTCCTTTTGAAAAATCATAAAAGTGCAAATTATTTTCATTTAGGGCAGACCCCTATATAGACAAGAATGTACTGAAAATAGTTGTTTCCCTTGAAGGTGTGGCTGTTCCCATTAGTACCTCCCCCAACCCCCCATAAACAGCAAATGTAAAGTTACATAACTTGGAAGTAACATATCACAGCCTCTGGTCTAACAATTCATTAGCACTGAGAGTATTGGTGGCTTGATTGTCTCTAAGTGTAGGCTGGTAAAAAAAAGTGCTGGACTGAGATTTAACCTTTTTTGTACCAAATGGAATCTTCTTCCGTATACGTATGTAGCAGGAGTCCATTTCAAAATTAAGGGGTGTCAGGTTGTGTTTTCTTCAAAATTTATTTGGAAAATGACTGAACTTTTAGTAACTTGTGGAGGCCCTGATCAGACGCCGCATTCTGCGGCATCTGATTTAGGCCTGCACTGCTTGCCAGGGTACCTGGTACTAAATGGGTTAAATTCCACATTTTAAGCAAACAGTGTAGACCCTGATAAGATGCAGCTTTCTGGGACATGTGATCTGGGTCTACACTGTTTGCCAAGCATAACCCATGATTCCAGTCCAGATTCTATAGATAACCCTCATACCCAACACTGGCCTCACAGTGGCTATTTTCAATAAATAACCATTAGTCTCACAAGTCAGAGGTCAGCACTGAAGAGCTTTTATACTTAGTAACTATGGGACGATTGACAAACAATCAACCCAAAAATTGGTTGACCTAAAACTGGGAAACATTTTCCAGACAGTCTTTGTACAGAAAGTTGTATAAAACTGTTATTTTTAGAATTTATCGTGATCAGTAGACTTTAGACAACGAAACAATTTTTACTGATTACAGCCTACTGTCTAGCCAAAGACAGGTACATAAGGTTTACAAGTCTGTGCAATGAACACCACTCTAAAACCCCACTTCATATAGACAAAAGTGGGGTTTATGGGGTATACATTATTTTCTTAAGGCATACATGTATATGAGTTAGGGTGAATGGAAACAACTGACATTATGTCTAATGTCTATTTTTTTTTTATGCAAGGTAAGCCATTTTTATGACTTCCTGTAATTTCAGACCCTCTTCGTAATTCTTGGCCTGCTGAACCAGGATATGCTCTTCCTTTGCAAACAGTGTAGATACTGATCAGATGGCTTCTACAGATCAGATGGCTTCTGTAGATACTGATCAGGTGGCTTCTACAGATCAGATGGCTTCTACAGAAGCCATCTGATCTGCAGAAGCCAGCTGATCAGTATCTACACTGTTTGACATTCAGGTAGTGAATTTGTAAGAATAAATAACATCAAGTAACCTGATTGGTTAAAAGTCAGAAATGGGTGTGGCTAACTTAATTTATTCAGCAGGACAAGGGTTAAAGGGAAGAAACTGTTTCTCAGATAAAATTTCTTTGGAAGAGTTGCCGTTCCCTTGAATGTGTATTCATTTCCTTAAAAGATGTGCCAATACAAATAATTCAAATGTTGTTATAATTTTCCAATCATATTATACCAATACAGAAATGCAAATGGGATTTGTTATCATAGACAATAGATTGATTTATTGTCAAATAATGTTTAAATAATAAAATTCCAACAAGTTTCATGTTTTCCAATACAGTTCATAAATCAGCTCAAAAATAGGCAAATAATTTTAGCCTTCAATATGATATTCTGAATGGAGTTGAAATAAGAGCATGTCCATTGGTCCGGGACCAACTATGTTGGTCTGGGACCAGCTGCGCTGGTCTGGGACCAGCTATTTTGGTCTTAGGCAAGCTATGATTAGCCCTAATGTGTCCAGTGGACCAAACGTTTTTTAGTGTTCCATTTCAGTATTCAATGGTTTCTCTAAATTGAAAATAGAAATAACGTAAAATTTTAGACACCTGGAGGACTTGCTGTAATTCTCTTAAATTATTGATGAATTTGCTTCAAAATCCAGCAAGGACTGTGACTGTTTGAGATTTACGTCCCACCAACAGCTAAGGTCATATGGAGACTGGACCTCGGTTTAAAGCCTTATCCAAGAGTCTGGAGAAGCCCAGGATCAATCCTGTGACCCCTTGTTTACAAGGCGAGTAGCATACCCACTACACCACGGAGGCTTCTATAATCCAGCAAGGAGTCCAAAAGGCTTTATTTGAGACTAAATGGCAAAAATCCTGAAGCAGCAGATGCCAATCAATATTTCTTGTTATTTTTCAGAGAAAATAAGGCTTGACATTACATAGCAGATGATTCATATGTAATATCAAATCTAGTTTTCTCCGAAAAATAAGAAAACAAATTGCTATGAAATTGCGATAAGTTTGTACCAAAAGGAAAAGATGTCATGAAACATCAGATAATGTCAAAATCAGTGAACCATTTAAAAAATAGTGCGCTCCTGTGGATCCTTTAAGACCCAGCACCTTAATCTTCATAAACTTTTAATAACATAAAACTCTGCACACAGATACTTCCGGAAGCTGTTGGTGAAATGGCCTTGATCCAGGTCAGCTTCCATCTGCTTTTAAATACCGGAACATCCAACTTTTTGCTCTGACCTTTGTATATATTGGAAGCCTGTGTACACTACCAAATGAATCTACATCCAAGTATTTTAACCCTTTCCCACTCAGATACGTGTTTTTACGTGTCTGCAACACCCCCCCCCCCCCCCCAATTTTAAGCCCCAGAAGCACCTAAAATCTGCATTTCTACCCCTGGATAGTTACGTTTGCTTTAGGATTTGTTGGGCAAAAAAGTGACCTGTTTTTTCGCGCGCCTCCCCACTAAAAATATTCTAGGGGGGGTTGAAGGGGGGCAACGCCCCCCTCACATCCCGAAAAATTTTGGGGTGTATGACCCAACTGGCCACTAAAATTTAAATCTGAGGGTGTCTGGGGTCAAAAGTGCCTGAAAATTGATGCTGATCAAACATGCTGCATACAGTGAAAATAGCCAGTGCCAGACACCTTAATTGTTGCCATGACAGCTATGTGAAGATTAAAATGTGGTCAAAAATTCATGTGAAAACACACTTTTTGCCAACTTTGAGATGGCCCCTCTTTACCATGACAACAATGATCAAGTCATGAAAGGTTGCATTTGAAAGGCTACTGCCCAATGAACATTAATACCGAGTTTGGTGTAAAACAGACCATCCATTATGAAACAATGTCTAGTTGAAGTTGCTGTCAGGTGCAACACTGTGAAAATCAGCGAAATTCATAAAATCCCTGAGTGGTAAAGGGTTAAGCAAGAATAATTTATACTTTCAAATGAATACTTACCATGTTACTATGGTGATGTCTCAGAAGTACAGCATGACCATAAAGAAGTGTTCTGTGACCTGACTGAGCAGCCTGCAATTATAAAGGCAATACACTAATATAATGGCACATCAGATTTTTCTACATTTTTTGAGGAACTGGTATACTGTGATTGAACTATTTACCACACATGCTCAATTAGCACCCACCAAGGAAATTGACCTTAGGATATGCTCTACCTTTGCAAACAGTGTAGATACAGATCAGATGGCTTCTGATCAGTATCTACACTGTTTGACATTCCGTTCATGAATTTGTATGAATAAATTACATCAAGTAATCAGATAGGTTAAAAGCCAGAAATGGGTGTTTCTGAATTAATTTATTCAGCAGGAAAAGAGTTAAACAAAGTCAAACTGTGTTATTTACATTTCAGAGGTCAATGATGCTTGTAAACTTTGTCTTACCATTATGTTTTATGCATGTTTCATGACTATTTGATTAGAGAATATGTTTTTCAGTGACTTGTCAGTTCAAAATTTTGGAGGTTAAGTTGTTTAATACCAATTGTGCATCTATTAGATTGAAATCTGATAAAACACTCAGTTTGCAATTTGGAAAAGTTAAGAGGACTGTGTGGTGGTAAATGTTCCTGCTTGCCATTCAAGAGTCCTTGAAAAAGAATTCTTGAAAAATAATTTACTCTTTTCCTTTATGTCCAATTCGAACTTTGCTGGGTCAGCAACATTCATGATTAATCATGAAAAATATTTTCTATCGTCATTCTGTTTCTTCTGTGAATTTATGAAGGGCAGATGTCAGTTCTTGCATAAGAAATTGTGCACTGTACTGGTTAAGCGCTTATGACTTTGTTTGATTTGAGGTTTAACGTCCCCGTCAACACTGTAAAGGTCATTTTGGAGATGTTGCTTCCAATTTTGTGGGACTTTTACCCGACATTGAGATGAAATGACATCTCAAGCCCTGTCGCCCAATGAAACCAATAGGGTTTATTAGCATGGACGGTCCGCCTCGCATCGCGGTTCCTGGACAGGCTTAGATCCTCTTAGCGGTTTACCAGTACTAGTGTGCAGGCTTATGAATATGCCTGCTGACCTTTATAGTGTAGTCCCAATACTTTAGATCATTAAGGTACCTATAGATTTATCTCTACCGCTGAACTTTAAACCAATCGTCATCTCACTTAGAAGTGTACCCATTCACTTTAAATATTTGCTGCCTGCATGAAGCTTCAATATTCCCTAGTCCAACAAGTTAGACGTACCCATGCACAAAGAATAACAAAAACATAAATATCAGCATATAAATGTAAAATATGAATGTCTGGAATGCAGAACTCTCATGAATGGGAGTACAATAATCCCTAGAGTTTCCCTAGAGCTAGGGAAAATGACTCCTATCAGACTATACAGACACACAGTCTGACTGATCTGTGAGAACACCGTTTTGACATGTTCTATCATAAATCTTTACAAATGTCCTGTATTTAGAACTCCATTACGATAACACAACCATGCGACAGAGTGCATTTTTTACATTATCCAGAATGGCTATTTTTCTGATGAAAATCTGTGATATTTTTCTTATTTATACTTCAAACATAGGTTGTGGGTGCTCGTTAGAACCGCCTTGGTGGTTCAAACGAGCACCCACAACCTATGTATTGGAGCAGTAATCAGAATAATAATTTACACCCCCCTAAACCCCAGTTTTCTCTATATACATGTAATGGGGTTTCAGGGGGTGTCCATTTCACAGACTTGTTCACGTGATGGACTAGATATGGATGTTTTTGTACCACATCATCTGACATTTGCAAACAATGAAGGTGCAGATCATCCTGCACATACACACAGTCTGGTAAGCATTTGTGTTCACTATTACCATAAAATTCCTATAAATCGGACATATTAAGAACATGTTGTAATTCTCCTAAAATTTTTACAAATTTGTTTCTTGATCCAGCAAGGATTCTAGTATTGTAAAGTGCACACGGAATGCCGAACAGTGTAGACCCTGATCAGACTGCTCCTTCAGGGTCTACACTGTTTGCTTAGTCCTATCTGTCCCAATACTTTAGATCATTATGGTATCTATATGTAGTTTTACCTCTTCCCTAACATTCAACCCATTGCATGTGGGGAAACCTCTAAAGGGGTAGCTTGGTAAACAGTGCAGGCCCAGATCAGACGCCGCAGAACGCGTCATCTGATCAGGGCCTGCACTATCTGCTAAAAGAGTTTTCCATCAATAATAGAATAAAAATGGAAAAATAGGCCTGACACCCCTTATATGACAAATGGACTTGTCCAACATATAGTAATGGAATAGTCCACTAGTATATAATGGGTTAAAACTCTTTCTTGTCTGTGAAGTTGAGTAGGCCAGTTTGTGTCTCACCTTGTCACAAGCCCCAAACACAGGTTTCCCCATGACAACAGTCATTTTATTTGGTACTGGACCTAATTTGCATGACATTTAAGACTATTAGACTTTTATTCTTTTGCACATGCAAAAAGTTCTATTAAGAATGCAAAAACATGTGATCGAACATTGTATCATGCAAAAACATGTGACCACATAACTCTTAAAAGAATATTTGTGAAAGTTTTAGAGATTATTTCTGAAACTTCTTTCTAGCATATCTATTTTTAAACTTTTGATACACAAGATATCAAGTACAATGTACTCGTAAATAACTTCTGTCTGCATCCCACTTAATATCATATTAATGCGTTCATATTTTTTGAGTTATGATTTGATTTGAGGTTTAACATCCCCATCAACACTGTACAGGTCATTTTGGAGACGTTGCTTCCAATTTTGATGGACTTTTACCTGACACTGAGATGAAATGACATCTCAAGCCCTGTCACCCAATGAAACCAATAGGGTTTAAAAGCATGGATGGACCGACTCGCACCACTTTGCCTGGGCAGGCTTAGATCCTGTAAGTGGTTTACCAGTACTCCTGTGCGGCCAGTTTCAGCTCTGCGTGGAAGCATCATGCAGCCCATCTATCTCTTCAAGCCCCGATGAGCGGGGGCGCTAATGCATCCATGTAATGAACAGCAGGGAAGAACAACAAGTTTATATTTAGAAAAGTGGGAACTGCAGGGTCTTACGTTATTTTGTCAGACTCTTTGCTAAAAAAAAAAAAGATTTTACATAAGGTCCTTCAACCTTGTCCTTCTGAATAAATTAATTTTGTACCACCCATTCCCGACTATCAGCCTGTCAAAATACTTGATGCAATTTATTCCTTCAGTCTCAAACTAAATGACACACAGTGTAGATCCTGATCAGATGGCTTCTGAAGAAGCCATCTGATCTGGATCTACACTGTTTGGAAAGGCAGGATGCACCCTGATCAATATCATTCCAGCACCTATGAAAATAGAATTATTTTCCATAGATATGTTTTCCTGATATTCTTCATCCCAGCCCAGTAGCCCAACATTTAAATATTGTGGGTGGCTACTGCTGAATTGGTTGTCGAACATGGGCATAACTGATATAGCTAAAGCACAAATCATCGCTTGCAAACAACATTTTCAAAAAATTTTTTTGCTTTGAGGAAATGTTTGAATTCAATGTGAATCAGCTGCTGCTAGACAGTTCACATGAAATGTCAAGTGTGATTTCCTCTGAAAAATAAGAAACAAGAGACCCATAGGCCACTTTTCTCACCAGAGACAAGCCCCCGCCCATAGGGGCTTGAAGAAATATATGGGCTGCATGATGCTTCCAAGCAGAGCTGAATCCGGCCCGCACACAAGTACTGGTAAACCACTTAAAGGATCTAAGCCTGTCCAGGAACCGTGGTGCGAGGGGGACCGTCCATGCTAATAAACCCTATTGGTTTCATTGGGCGACAGGGCTTGAGATGTCATTTCATCTCAATGATGGGTAAAAGTCCCACAAAATTGGAAGCAACGTCTCCAAAATGACCTTTACAGTGTTGACGGGGACGATAAACCTCAAATCAATCAATCAAATCTCACCAGAGACATTCCTTTCATATCAATACATGGGACTATGGTAAAATCAAAGCACTGTTTGGTCTATTGTCTTTGAGGGTATGTTGGGAAAACAGACCAGAACAGGGACTTTGTCTGTTTCGTTTATCCCTGTATTTCAAACAAAGGGTGCAGACATAGATCAGATGCTGCAGATTGTAGCATCTGATCTGGGTCTTCACTGTTTGCCATGTACATAAGACCAGTCCATGTTTATCAGCTAGATAACCCTTTTTATACAACACACTGATGTCACACTGATAATAATAGCACAGCTAAAAATCACTGCTTCCTGGATTTTGTAGGTGGTCACCAGTAGTCAGGAGGACAACAGCAGACTGGAAGCTTCTGTAGCTAGTAACTTTGCATGATTGTTGACCCACTGTATACTTGTGGACTCCTCCATTGCTATATGTTGGACAAGTCCATTTGTCATATATGGGGTGGTAGGCCTATTTTTTGTTCTTATTCTATTTTTGATGGAAAATTCTGTTAGCAAATAGTGCAGGCCCTGATCAGACGCCGCATTCTGCGGTGTCTGATCTGGGCCTGCACTGTTTGCCAAGGTACCCCTTTAGGGGTTTCCCCGCATGCAATGGGTAAAACAATCGACCCAAAAAAGAAAGGTAAAATGTTAAACACTAAAACAGGCGTATCATGACATAGCCTCCCATATTTTTTTTTTAATTTCAGAATTTCTATGCAGCAGTCCCTTGAGGGCCTATCAACCACATGTATATGACAATATATTCAATTAAATACGCAAGCCGATTTAAAATCAATTTTCTTCTGACTGTTTTTGTCATATACAAACCACTTCCAAATGAAGATTCCTCAGGATCCCAAATATTCAATAAATTTCTGGAGAAGATATGTGGAAATGCAGGCATAACCGGAGAGGACAATCCTGGTGAGACTTAACCCATTGTATTCTGGTGGACTCTTCCACTGTTGTATGCTGGACAAGTCCATTTGTCAATTAAAGTGGTGTTCGATATATTTTTCCCTTTATTTCCAATTTTTGACAAAAGATTCTATTAGCAAACAGTGTAGACCAAAATCAGATGCTGCATTATGTGGCATCTGATCTGGGTCTGCAATGTTTGCTTATATGTACATGTGTTTGAACTGAGGTTTTACTTTCCCATCAACACTATTTAGGTCATTATGGAGACATTGCTTCCAATTTTGTGGGACTTTAACCAGACATTGAGATGAAATGACATCTCAAGCCCTGCCACCCAATGAAACCAAAAGGCTTATATGCAATAAAATGGACGGTCTGACTCAAACCATTTTGCCTGGGCAGCCTTAGTCTTTCTAAGCGGTTTACCAGAACTCGATCATGTGTGGTCAGTTTCAGCTCTACGTGGAAGCACCATGCAGTCCATCAATTTCTCCAAGCCCCAATGGGCGGGGACGATCAAGTGACTTATGAACCAGACAAAACTAGTGGACATTCCTAGCCCTTAGGTTTGGATAAGTCCATGTCCAGTTTGATTTCCTACACAAAAATGCAAAGAAGACGGCATCCTAAAATAAAATGTATTTTCCTGAGAAAACAAAAACAGGCTTGACATTCCATGTGAATCATTCTGTCAGGCTTTATTTTCTCTGAAACATCATGTGAACAAGTACGTGAAATGAAGACCCCCTTATACCCCACATTATATAGAGAGAACTAGGGTTTAAGGGGGGTATACATTATTTTTCTTATTTTTGTTCCAAGACATAGGTTGAGGGTACTTGTTAGAACCGCCTCAATGAGGCGGTTCTAACGAGCACCCACAACCTATGTTTGCAGTATAAATAAGAAAACTATCCTAGATTTTCATCAGAAAAGTAGCCTTTTTGGGGATGTGAAAAAATGCACTCTGTCACACGGTTATCGCAATGATACCAAAAAAATAGAAACTTGTTTGCTTGAGCTTGACATGTCTCGTTGTAACAGAGTTGCTTGGTACTTCTTTATGGTGATTGTTTCTTCCATTTTCAGAAAATCTTCATTACGAAAACAGGCCTATCTAAATATATTGAATATTTTACCTCCAAAAAAAATGAAAATTTTCTGATGAAAAAATGTGATTTTTTTTTCTAATTTCTGCTCAAAACATAGATTGTGGGCACTCGTTAGAACCGCCTTCCTGAGGCGGTTCTAACGAGTACCCACAACCTATGTCTTAGAGCAGGTCAATAAGGAAATAATGTATACCCCTGCAAACCCCAATTTTACTATATAAAAGTGGGGTTATAGGGGGTCAAAATTATATACGCGTGTTTTCGTGATGTGAAATTAATGGGAATGGTGCAGACCCTGATCGGATGCTGTGCTTCGTGGTATAATATTTTATTTGAATCCACAGTGTCTGTCAATATCCTTCTTTGCAATTGTCAGCATAAGCGGATTAAAGTCTAGCCAGTCTGTGGCATGCTGCAAAATATTATCTTTTCCAGAATTCCATCTTTTTTTGTCTGGCTAATGTGTTCATCAAAATAACAGAATTGCGTAAACAGAGTACGTCACACTCGTTAATACTTGCACCAAACCAATCCTGTAATTAACAATCAAAATGCCTTCATGGTACTAAAATTACTCAAAAAACAAGTATACTTTAACCCTTGTCCTGCTGATGAAATTAATTTAGCCACAGCCATTTCTGAATTGCAACCAATCAGATTACTTGATATCAATTTTATTCCTAAGAATTCACAAAATGAATATCAAACAGTGTAAATACTGATCAGATGGCTTCTTTAGATCAGTATCTATACCATATGCAAAGGTATTTCAGCAGAAAAAATATCTTTCTGGTGTAGATCCAGATCAGATGGCTTCTGAATCTACACTGTTTGTCATTCAGTTTGTAAATTTGAACGAAAACATTATATCATGTTATCTGGCTGACCGTCAGAAATGGGTGTGGCTAATTAAAATATTAAGCAGGAAAAGGGTTTTATCTTAACCCATTGTATGCGGGGGAAACCCGGCAAACATTGGTGGCCCAGATCAGATGACACAAAACCCAATGTCTGATCTGGGCCTGCACTATTTGATAACAGAAATTTCCATCAAAAATAGTAATGGAAAAGTCCACTAGTATACAATGAATTAAAGTTAACCCTTTTTGTACCAAATGGAATTGTCCTCCTTATATATAGAGCAGGAGTCCATTTCAAAATTTAGTGGTGCCGGGTTGTGTTTTCATCAAAATTTTTTGGAAAATGACTGAAATTTTAGCAAACAGTGGAGGCCCTGATCAAATGCCGCGTACAGAGGCATCTGATCTGGGCCTGCACTGTTTGCCAGGGTACCATTTTGGGGGTTTCTGGTACCAATTGGGTTAAGATAACCAGACTGGGTTTACAGTGTTACAGCTAAGATAATTAAGGGATAATGCTAATTCTGTCAGTACATCTTTGTCTGCAGTAGGGCAATTTGGCCTGTTGTGCTTGCAGCAGGTGCAGGATGGGGGCTGTTTTTTTTTATCTTTTCCTTTTTTTCTAATGCCCAAGCTCTTGGGAGACAGCTTGAGAGGGATGGTTGCTTTAGAGGGCTAGATCTCTGACCCACCAGCTGTTGTCAGTTACTGTCAGGGGGCAATCTCACTAAGTGCTGGTAGTGAGGTCACGTAAAACCTTAATGACTGCCTATATGAGGTCGTATTCAACCAGTTTGTTTGTTTGTTTGATTTGAGGTTTAATGTCCCCGTCAACACTGTAAAGGTCATTTTGGAGACGTTGCTTCCAATTTTGTGGGACTTTTACCCAACATTGAGATGAAATGACATCTCAAGCCCTGTCGCCCAATGAAACCAAGAGGGTTTATATATTCAACCAGTGCATTTATCAAACATACAAGAATTTCCTTATCTGGTGTGCAAGAAAGGTACCCTCCCTAACTCTGGAGAAGCCTCCCTGTTTATAAGGTGATTAGCTTAATGAGGCTTCTAGAGTAATTAATATAACTAAGGGATTCTTGTCAGACACATATGAGGCAGTTATAACAAGTAACAAGAAAATATGATTTAACCCTTAATACACCATGGAATTTTAGAGCAGATGGCAATTTTATTGTTATTTTTTTTTTACATCACTTTTTTTTCTGAAAACAATAAGACTTGATATGAGATGTAAAGAGGCCTAGATGATTCCAATGTAATACTAATTGTACTTTTCCCTTGAAAATAAGGAAACAGAAACACTTCGAAAATGAGGCGATTCTAACAAATATCTATAATAATTGTTTCTTGGACTATTAGATTACAAGAATCTTTCATGATATGGCGTTTCCAACCCGAGGGAGGCCAACTCTGATCGCAACCGAGGCTAAGCCTTGAGCTAAGGATTCATTCCATTGTCGTTATAACAAGTTTTGTTGTTATAACAAATCTCGGTATAAAGAGGGTTGACTGTAATTGAATAATGAGTACTGTATGGCCCAAGTGCACATCATTCACTGTTACAGAAGCTAAAGCTAAATGCATCTCATATGACCCAACTTAACCCTTTTTGTACCAAATGGAATATAGCAAAAGTCCATTCCAAAATTTAGGGGTGTCAGGTTGTGTTTTCATCAAAATTTATTTGGAAAATGGCTGAACTTTTAGCAAACAGTGGAGGCGCTGATCAGAGGCCGCATTCTGCGGCGCCTGATCTGGGCCTGCACTGTTTGCCAAGGTACCCCTTTAGGGGTTTACAGTACTGAATGGGTTAATTACAAGGGCGAGTCAATAAAAAAACCAGCCTAACTTATTTCTGGGTCAGATCAATCTCTTCTTTTTGGATGTAATTGTCCCCTTGAATGATACACTTGGACCGACGCTGTTCCAGTGCCATCAGCTATAGGAGCAGTCTAATCTGGGTCCATGCTGTTTGCAAAAAATTACTTTAACGGTAACCGGTAGACGCCAAATGAGACGACAATTGTCGTGATTGACATTTTATGGTTTAACACATCATTGCTTATACAAGAGGAGACTTTTACAAATAAACTTCACTTAGACATAGACATTGGGAGTATATAGCTTAACACCTTATTCTCCAAGACATTTCCCAAAAGACCTCACTTCCATGCGCTAAAATCTATTATTCATGACCCCAATAAAACAATGTATTAAACTGCAGTGCCATGAGACCATATTATTAAACCGCAGGCACAACTCTGCAGAAAATATTATTTTGTTACCAAAGGCAGTCTGTGGTAGACCAAAAACAAGGTTAGCTTATTAACCCTTATCTTGCTGAATATTCATTTAAGCCACCCCCATTTCTGTCTGTCAACCAATCAAATTACTTGATGTAATTTATTGCTACAAATTCATAAACTGAATGCCAAACAGTGTAGATCCTGATCAGATGGCTTCTTCAGAAGCCATCTGATCTGGATCTACACTGTTTGCAAAGATTGGGGTTGTCGTGAACAGCAAGATAAGGTTTAAAAATGATTTAGAACTCATCTACGAGTATAAACAATGCCAGGCCATGTCGCAAGGTTTCAAACAGCCAAATGGCATATTTGCGAGATTTCAGCTAACAAAATACATGTATCTTGCTGCTTTCCACTAAGATTGTCCGTCCCCCGCCAATCGGGGCTTGAAGAAATAGATGGGCTGCATGATGCTTCCATGCAGAGCTGAAACCAACCCTCACATTAGTACTGGTAAACCACTTAGAGGATCTAAGCCTGCCCAGACAAAGCGGTGCGAGTCGGACCGTCCATGCTTATAAACCCTATTGGTTTCATTGGGTGGCAGGGCTTGAGATGTATTTCATCTCAATGTCGGGTAAAATTCCCCTAAAATTGGAAGCAACGTCTCCAAAATGACCTTCACAGTGTGTAAAAACACAGAATTCCAGAGGACCAATGGTCCTGTGGTGCTCACCTGTGTGCTGACAGCTTATGACGCCGTTTCATTTCTGAAAAGATGTTTAACCCTTGTCCTGCTGAATATTCATATATGCCACACCCACTACCGATTATCAACCAATCAGATTACTTGATGCAAATTATTGCAACAAATTCATAATCTGAATGGCAAACAATGTAGATCCTGATCAGATGGCTTCATCAGAAGCCAGATGGCTTCATCAGAAGCCATCTGATCTGGATCTACATTGTTTCAAAGATAAGGCATATCCGGGATTAGCAGGACAAGGGTTAAAGGGCTTTTACCATGGTAGCCAATGTGGTCATGTGACCGGATAATGGGCCCATTGGTTCTTGATAAGAAGATTTCTGAAGGGTTTTTACCTTACATTGGCATGGCAACCATATTGGTCATGTGACCAAACTCAAATTAATCAGTTTTCATTTCCTTGTTCCTAAAAGCTTTAGGTAATAAATGGCCCAGTGGTTTCTGTGGAAAAAAAAAGTTTTAATTTTCATATCTGAATGACTTTGGGCCAAGGTCAAGGAATGACCTTGGCCTTGAATATTCCTGTAGTTTCAACCAGTCATTTAGCTTACTGCATTGACTAATTTCAGATCACACGCTGCTATAGTTTCCAATGACTTTTTCCCCATACAAAAGTCTATGTGATCAAATTTGACCTTAGCATAAAATAGGTCAAGGTCATCTGAGGGGCATCATTTGAACAAATTATGATGGGCGTGAGTCCCCAATGCTACATACCAAGTTTCATGACAATTGGCCTACTGGTTCCAGAGAAGAAGATTTTTGAAGATATTTTTTACCTTATATGGGCATGGTGGACATCTTGGTCAGGTGGCCCAAGTCAGTTTAATAAGTTTTCATTTCCTTGTTCCTAAAAGGTTTTATATGTAATTTCATTATAAATGTCCAAGTGGTTTCTGTTAATTTTCAAATCTGAATGACCTTGGGCCAAGGTCAAGGAATGACCTTGAATACTGCTGTAGTTTCATCCATTCATTTAGCTTACTGCATCTACCAATTTTTAGATTACAGGCTGCAATAGTTTCCCAAAAAATACTCAGATTTGACTTTTTCCCATACAAAAGTGTATGTGACCAAATTTGACCTTGGCATAAAATAGGTCAAGGTCATCCGAGGGTCATCATTTGAAAAAATGGACCCGAGTCCCATATGCTACATACCAAGATTCATGACAATTGGCCTACTGTATCATTTTCTTAAAAACACATCCATTTTCAAGATTTTTTAAACTGGCATCCCCCCACATCTATCACCACACTTTCTGGAAGTCTGGTTATGGGCATGTATACTGGAAATAAAAAGGCTGTTCTATCTGAATATTCCAAGGCTGTGTATGGGGCTCAGCTGCATATTCTGTTTTTTCTTTTCTGTGAGGAAACTGGCTTCCCATATCTCAGCACTGAATATTTGGCAGGTACAAGGCAATGACATTGGCACTGCAAAGCACCATATGTCAGTAATTATGTATCTCTTCTGCATAAATACCTATATACCTGTATAAGCATTACACAGTGCTACAAATGTTATGTGCTGTGCCTTTGGGCTGAAGATTCGAAGGAAGTTAAAAGTGTGGGGTGGGGGGGCTAGGTACCATATATACCATTAGTAATCAAACACCTCAACCTTTTACCATTCTTTTTATCCACGCTTTTAAGATAAGCGTTTAGGGATATTGTGAACGCCTCGTCACGCTAACTCCTCCTTAACCACTGACCGGAATGCAACCAAATTTGGTATATAGCTTCATCAAATGATGAGGGTATGCGAGATCAGCATTAAATTTGGGTGTGCCTGGGCTGTGTCCCACCTCCCTCCACTTTAGAAAGAGCCTAATATCTGAGTAACTGTTAGGATCTCCAACCCTAAACCATTATATATTATTTTCCTTATGATAAGATGCATTTATAGATGCCAACTAGGGTGACCCCGGGGTAGTGCTGGGGCCATGCCCCACCCCTCCACTTCATAAAAGGACATATTTTTCAGAAACCATTCAGATTCCCACCCTTAAACCATATATACTCGTTTCTTATGATAAGATGCTTTCAGTGACACCAACATGGAGGCCCCAGGGGTGTGTAAGGGCCTTGCCCCACCCCCTCCACTTCATTAAAGGCCTTATTATATTAACTTAGAAACCTTTCAGATCCTCACCCCTAAACCATATATACTCTTGTTCCTTATGATAAGATGCATTCAATGACAAGAACCTGGGGGTCTCCTGGGTGTGCCGGGGCCATGTCCCACCCTCTCCACTTCATAAAAGGCCTAATATCTGTGAAGATCCCCACCCTCGAACCATATATATCCTTGCTTCTTATGATAAGACACATTCAGGGACACCAACCTTGGGTCCCCTAGGTGCCCCATGGCCATGCCCCACCCCCTCCACTTCACAAAAGGTCTACTATCTGCGAAACTGTTCAGATCCCCACCGCTAAACCATATATATTCTATATCCCCATGGTTTTAAAAAAGTGTTTGAGAATATTGTGAATGCCTCCATCCATCCATTTGTCTGTCCATTCATCCATCACGCTTTCCTCTCCTTAACCACTGGCCCAAATGCAGACAAATTTGGTACTTGGCTTCCTTACATGATGAGGGCACACAAGAATAGCATTTATATTTGGCTCTGCGAGCAGCTCGGGGATATGCGATGGCATGCCATCAACTGGGCGCTCTAGTTCTAAGATTTGAACAAGTACAATTTACTACCCAATGCTGAGTCTAAAAATAGCTGAATAAGTGGCAAACAGTGAAGACACTGATGAGATGTTGTGTTCTCTGATCTGGGTTTGTACAGTTTGCTGATGCCTGTCTGTCATACGGAAAAATATGGTATGAAAGTGCTCTGAGTAACGTAATGATCCTAAGTATTGGGACAGATAGGCCTGAGTCAACAGAGCAGACCTATATCAGACTGCTCCTGAAGGAGCAATCTGATCAGGGTCTTCACTGTTTGCAATTCCATCTGCACCGTTTGGACTCCTTGCTGGATCACAAAACAAATTTGTTAATATTTTAGGAGAATAACAGCACATTCTCATGGTGTCCAAACTTTTACGGTATTCACTGTCTGCAACACATCTAGACAGAAATAGTAGTGGCTGCGCCGTGCAGTTTCTGACATTAACTCAAAATATGACCTATAATAAAATTTACTAACTCCTTAGGCAGTAAACACCCCGACCCTATAATGAATGCTGGTATCAGCATGAAATGGGTAAAAAGAACTAATAAATGAAATTATTACTTTTGAAGAAAAAATTCTTTCTCCCTCCCTATCAATATGAACTACACCACAACCTCATTATAACATGGTTCATTATAACACAGTTTAGATATAACATGGTTTCAGGATGGATCCCAAAAATGAGTAGATTATATAGAAAAATGACCATAAATGGTCATTTTTCTATGTAATCTACACATTTTTGTTTGGATATAACACAGTTGTTTAACTAACCCGGTTTCTGCTTTGGTCCCCATTAACAGTGTTATAAAGAGGTTGAGATGTATGTTCCAGTCTTGAACATTGTATCTTATGATGTTTGGACTTGGATTCTACATTCTTTCAAGAATATTTCACATATCAGGCAGGTAGACAAACAACAGGGTACCTTGATGTGCTTAATGAAATGTCTGAACCTGAATGATTTCCTATTATTTCTTGAGTGAGTGAGTCTTTGGAGTTTTACGTCCCACCAACAGCTAAGGTCATACAGAGATGGGACCTTGGTTTAAAGACTCATCCGAAAGTCTGGAGATGCCCGGGATCGATCCTGCGACCCCTGGTTTACAAGGTGAGTAGCGTAACCACTGCACCACGGAGGCTTCTATATTATTATTTCTTGAATACAGACTGAATACTGTTTAACCATTAACCCATTGCATGTGGGGAAACCCCTTAAGGGGTACCTTGGCAAACAGTGCAGGCCCAGATCAGAAGCCGCTGATTGCGGTGTCTGATCAGGGCCTGCACTATTTGATAACAGAATTTTCCGTCAAAAAATAGAATAAAAATGAAAAAATAGGCCTGACACCCCTTGCATGACAAATGGACTTGTCCAACATATAGCAATGGAAGAGTCCACCAATATACAATGGGTTAATGATGTGTTTTCCTAATATTTCTTGAATACCAGTCTATTCCACGACCGTAAACCATCCGAACTTTAAAACTGTACTTTTGGATGGATTTACCATCCATAATAAATGGATGGAATTACCATCCATAATAAATGGATGGAATTTCCATCCAACAAAAAATGCCACATTGGATGGTTTATCCCTCCATGTGTTTTCGATCCGAGACTGTCGAGTTGTGAAATGGAACGAAAAACCGTCCATCTTGCTTGGACGAAAAACCGTCCAACTATCACATCTTGCTTCGAATCTCAAATTTTTCCAAGACGGTCGGCTCGACGGTCGCAGGGTTGTCGGTATATTTTGGTCCTAAAATCACTATAGAATTATGGACTGACATATGTTCTACCTTTCTACCAAGTGCCAACATTGAGAAAATTCATCCAACAACTTTATTTTGTCATTTTCTTACCATCAGTGTCGAGCGTGTTCATGTTGGCATCCATGTTTGTTCATGGGAAACCCCCACAAAACTATCACGTGAATTGTGCTGTATGACGCAAAAGTGTTATTAATATTTTTCTGGAATCCCCGGTCGGAAAAAAATACCGAAAAGTCAACCGAACATGCCGAAATCACCGAGAAAAATGTAATGATTGAGCGAAGACGGTTTTGGACGGCTTTTCCTTCCAAAACATGTGGAAGGTTTACGGTCGTGGAATAGACTGAATACAGACAGTGCTGTTTAACCATTAACCGTTCTTTTTCTCTCAGTGAGTTTGAGAAGACAACAAAATCACTGTTAGATTCCGAAATTGCATCTTATGAAGTTAAAGTATATTATAGCACCATAATAACAGTGCTTTTGGAAGTGGTAAGTGGTGCAGCCTGCAGCCTTGAGCATCAAAACAAATGATAATAATCTGCAAAACATCATGGGCTAATGAACACCATACATTCAGAAACATGTAGTCCAAACAGTGCAGCCTGTGGAGACCATGAAAATGAGAACAGCGAAGACCGTGATCAGCCTGCACAGATGTGCAGGCTGATCACGGTCTTTGCTGTTCATAGTTACACAAATTACACAGACTTTTCTTTGCTCAGGCTGATTATTAGAATTAATGGAGCAAATCACTGCTACACTTCTACCTATACAGGTAAGCAATGCTTTCATGCAGCTACATCAAGATAAAAGTGTGTTAGAACAGCCAACCTGATCCTACTCTGTGCACCCATTACCTCCTTGAGGTAGCCACTAATTGAGGTAGCCGTTAATTGTCTACAAGGTTGGTGTGACTATGGAACTGACCGGTCATTTCAGAAACCCAATATGATCTAAGCTGCTAGAATTATGGCATAAGGCACACCTTCACATGAGCTGCTCATATGTGTGAATAAGAAATGGCATAAACCAGAATCTTCTCAGAATGGTATGCTGTAAACATTAGAAAAGTCTACACACAGCTACTGTGCCAATGCCTAACAGTTTTAACAAAAACATATGCAGCAAGCTATGCCAAAAACACACCTGTATTAATGTTGTATGACAAATTGTGTTTAACATGCACTTTGCAAGGTCAGTATATCAATCAAACATTTCTTTGCCATATTCATATATTTTCAAGGTCCACCTATTAAACACGGAGATATGGAAGAATTCCCCCTTATTTTCATAAACTTCTCCCTATTTTGATCTGGGGGAGGAAACAAACACATGTCCTCCTATTTTCAAAATTTCCAAACACTTCTCCCTGTCTTGAAGCTCCAGATTGAGACCTGACATGGAGCAGCCTCAATACTCAAGCTTCAGGCTGGGACCTGATCTGAGGTAGACTTTGTATCAAGCTGTAGATTGAGACCTGTTTTGAAGCAGTCTTAATATCAATCTCAAGAGTGAGACCTGATTTTAACCCTTATCCTGCTGTTCACAACAACCCTTATCTTTGCAAACAGTGTAGATCCAGATCAGATGGCTTCTGAAGAAGCCATCTGATCAGGATCTACACCGTTTGACATTCAGTTTGTGAATTTGGAAGAATAAATTACATCAAGTAATCTGATTGGTTCAAAGTCTGAAATGGGTGTGGCTAAATTGAATATTCAGCAAGATAAGGGTTAAGCAGTCTCAATATCAAGCTCCAGATTAGGACCTGATTTGAAGCAGTCTCAATATCAAGCTCCAGGTAAATAAGGATCTGATTTGAAGCAGTCTCGATATCAAGCTCCAGGTTGGGACCTGATTTGAAGCAGTCTTGATATCAAGCTCTAAAATGGGACCTGATTTGAAGCAGTTCAATATCAAGCTACAAGTTAGGAACTGATCTGAAGCAATCTCAATATCAAGGTCCAGGTTAGAACCTGATTTGAAGCAGTTTAAACTTCATATCTATGGGACCTGATTTGAAGTAGTCTCAATTCCAAGTCCCAGATAAGGACCTGATCTGAAGCAATCGCAATGAAGCAGTCTCAATATCAAGCTCCTGGTTGGGACCTGGAACATCAAGCCCCAGGTTAACACCTTATTTGAATCAAAATAAAGCTCCAGGCTGAGACCTGATTTGAGGCAGTCTAAATATCAAGTTTCAGGTGGGACCTGATTTGAAGCAGTCTGTGCATCAACATCTGATTTTAGTCAGTCTCGGCATCAAGCTCCATGCTGGGACCTGATAATCAAATAGTACTGGCATCAAGCCCCATGTTTGGGAGCTGCTTTGAAGCAGTCCCATTATCAAGCTCCAGAACAAGACCTGATTTAAAGCAGTCTTGGGATCAAAGTCCAGGTTGGGGCTTGATATGAAGCAGTCTCAGGATCAAGCTACAGGCTGGAACCTGATATTCAGCAGTTTCTGCATCATGATGGTGGACAGTGATAGCGGACAGACAATGTGGCACAATGATGTAATGCCTTAACCCTTATACCGCTGCATAAATTGCTTTAGCCACACCCATTTACATTTCAACCAATCAAATTACTTGATGTAATTCATTCATTCAAATTTGCAAACTGAATGACAAACAGTGTACATCCAGATCAGATGGCTTCTGAAGACAAACAGTGTAGATCCTGATCAGATGGCTTCTTCAGAAGCCATCTGATCTGGATCTACACTGTTTGCAAAGGTAGGGGATGTCCTGTTCAGTGGGATTCGGGTTAATCACATCATAACAATTATATTATCTTCCAGATAGAAACTAGAGGAATTGTACTACCCTAGCAACACACATGAAGGATTTGGTTTGTTTGAGGTTTAACGTCCCCGTCAACACTGTTAAGGTAATTTTGAAGACGTTGCTACCAATTTTGTGGGACTTTTACCCAACATTGAGATGAAATGACACCTCAAGCCCTGTCGCCCAATGAAACCAATACGGTTTATTAGCACGGACGGTCCGCCTCGCACCGCGGTTCCTGGACAGGCTTAGATCCTCTAAGCGGTTTACCAGTACTAGTGTGCGGGCCGGATTCAGCTCTGCGTGGAAGCATCATGCAGCCCATATATTTCTTCAAGCCCCTATGGGTGGGGGCTGTGGGATACAGGTTAATCACATCATAACAATTATATTCTCTTGCAGATAGAAACTGGAGGAATCAACAAACATGAAGGTACTGATGGGACTGCACAGACATGCAGTCTGATCTGCATCGTCATTGTTTGCGAATGGTGAAAACAGGTTTTCTCAAGATGTGACTCACCTATGCTTCATGCAAGGTATTGTGCAAAAGCATCGGCTGATAATTTCTATCAACCCAGCTGGCTCAAAAATTAATAATTCATAATTTGTCTCATCAGATGCTGAGATTGTGGCCATGCAGGTAATCATATAAATTATGCAGCTGGTATTGGACCCAAAAGACTACAATAATTATGCTTGTATTTTTACATCAAGATTTGTACATTTATTTGTAAACATCATGTTACGGTAATGATCCCAGTATTCGGACAGACAGGCCTAAGCAAACAGCGCAGACCCAGATCAGACTGCTCCTGAAGGAGCAGTCTGATCAGGGTCTGCACTGATTGCCATTCCGTATGCACATTTTGGACTCCTTTTTGGATCAAGAAACAAATTTGTTCCAATTTTAGGAGAATTACAGCAAGAAATCAAGGTGTCCCAATTTTTAGGATTTTTATGGCAGTTTCTGTCTTCTCCTTTCTCACTGACTGGCAACTTTTACAGGAAGTAATTAGCTCTTGGGGGAAACAGTGAAAGGGAAGCTCACTCTTTTACTGCTGCTCATCTTGTTTTGTAAATGGAGGCAAAAGTCTTTCAAATCCTGGAGCTTTTTCAATAATCACATCACGTTGAACAAATCCGTGAAATGAACACCCTGCTAAATCCCATCTATATATAGAGAAAACTGGGGTTTACAGGGGTATACATTATTTTTCTTATTTCTGTTCCAAGACATAGGTTGTGGGAACTCGTTAGAACCGCCTCAATGAGGTGGTTCTAACGAGCACCACAACCTATGTTTTCAGTATAAATAAGAATAATACCACGGATTTTCATAAGAAAAGTAGCTATTTTGGAGATGTGAATAAACTGCACTATCGATGTCCCATGGGTGTGATAGGGTTATGCATTTTGGAGATGTGAAAAATGCAATATGTTGTACGGGTGTGTTATCGTAATGATGCTTTCATAGACAGTCAAACTTCAAAAGCTCAAATAACTTTGGGGCCATGAAAAATTTATTTAAAAAGGGGTAGTTTGAGCCACAGAGGGATAATCATAGTGCCAGATCAGAAGGCATGATGGGAAGAAGTCATGCTTCCAGCCCTTTCTTTACAGGCTTGACATATACAATGAAATTCAGCTATTAAGACCATCTAAAATTAACCCTTATCTTGCTGTTCACGACAACCCCTATCTTTGCAAACAGTGTAGATCCAGATCAGATGGCTTCTGAAGAAGCCATCTGATCAGGATCTACACTGTTTGGCATTCAGTTTATGAATTTGTAGCAATAAATTACATCAAGTAATTTGATTGGTTGATAGACAGAAATGGGTGTGGCTTAAATGAATATTCAGCAAGATAAGGGTTAAGACTAATTCTGCTTTAAAAAGCTAATTTTGTAATAAAATTGTAGGGATAATTAAGGGTGTTTTCTTTTCATCATCCTCTTCAGAAACCTATGATGTGGGTACATGTTAGAACTGCCTCATCAAGGTGATTCTAGCAAGTAGCATTAACACAGGTTTTTATGAAGAAGGAAGAAAGACTATATTCTTAATATCCTCATTTCACCCCCTTCCAGAAAAGTGGGAACATCAGAATCAGAATTGTTACTGGTGACATGTCAAATGACATTCATACACCAGGAGCAGTAAGTATAATTAAGTGATAAGTTTCCTTAACCCATTTTGTACAAGAAACCCCAAAACGGGTACCCTGGCGAACAGTGCAGGCCCAGATCAAATGCCGCAGATTGTGGCGTCTGATCAGGGCCTACACTGTTTGCAAAAACGTTCAGCCGTTTTCCAAATAAATTATGAAGAAAACACAACCTGACTCCCCTAAACTTTGAAATGAACTCCTGCTATAATATAAGGAGGAAGATTCCATTTGGTACCAAAAGGTTAATCCTCTTCAGGAAGCTATTTTATGGATACTTGTTAGAATCACCTCATTGAGGCAATTCTAACATGTCCTTTATGTAGAAATAAGAAAAAGTATCCTTTAATTATTGATTTCACTACCCCCTTATCTGGAACTATTTTAGTATAATTTTGCATCATGAGACTTACTGTTGATTCCTGTGATGTTGATGTGACCATTTCCTGTAAAGCCCTCACCGAAAGTGCTTGCTCCAGTACAAATACGCATACCGATATATCTGGAGGGATGTCCTGAAACAATCAAATAAAAATACATGTATGACTTTTTGTGAAATTAAGCCGCACTGAATTATGGGTAGACCTGTACAAGTCTTCTACTTATTAGCTGAGCATTTCATGTAAAGCCCTCACCAAAAGTGCCTGCTCCAGTACGAATACAAATACCGATATATCTGGAGGGATGACCTGAAACTAACAGATAATATCACTTTTTGTGAAATTGAACTAGAGCAAATTAAAGGTAGACTTGTACTTGTTCAAGTCACCATCTTATTTGTTTTTCATTTTCTGATCAATTGTTTGTCTATTGCACCAAAGCTCAGTAGCTTTATGTTGCTGATGTTCATGTGACTATCACTTATTTGTATGAAATCCAGGTAGTTTTTATTTACAGCTGCACTATTGTTATCTTTGTGTGTCAGAGAGTTGTGTAAAGAGGCAGTGTAGACCCAGATCAGATGCCCCTGAATGTGGTGTTTAATCAGAGTCTACACTGTTTGCTTCAAGTACAAGGAACAGAGCTCTAGAAACTTTGAAATCCCAAATGGTCCAGCCAGCTGACCTATGATGTCATCATCAATGCATACCAATGCAGGGAATTTAAAGGTAAAAGGAAACAGTCTACACCCCAATTAAGGACCATTTTCCCATCGTACACTCAGAGACAACCCACCCATTAATGGTTTCAGTGCTATGCTTTCTTCTGTTTTACTGTTAATCAGTTTTAGTTTGCCTTGAAGTAGGAAGTCATATTAGGTTTACTGAAATAATGAATATGAAATGAAGCATTAGTCTAAATTAAGGCCTGAACAAGTTTGAAAAATGAGGTGGGGTAACAATGATGCAAGAAAGAAATTTAACCCTAAAAGCACAAATCATGACTAGCCGACAGCATTTTCAGTTTTATTTTTTCTTATTTTTCAGTTAAGAAAGGCTTGATATTACATGCAATGAAGACAAATTTAAAAGATATCTCCATAACAGGCCACACAAAGCATGGTTTATTGCAAATTCAAGCTCTTGTACCACAATTGAACTTTCTAAATTATTAACTTCATGTCTTGCATGTGATCAAAGCCTTGGAAAGATCAGGAAGAAATCTATTTTGGTCTACCAAAAATTCGAATGAGGTTTTAAATAAATTAAAATCCAGATGCTTTTGTGCTTTTAGTCTGTTGACTTATGATTTTTTCACACTTTACACTAGACTTCCTCATAATCTTATAGAAGAAAAACTTAATGGACATTTCATAAAGAAGATTCCCCCTATCTTGCATGTAATGTAAGGAAGGTTTTTCGCTTCTGAAGAGCATAAAAATTACACATTATGGTCATGTCAGAAAGTGTGTGAAACCCTCACCTTTCTACTTGACAATATTTATCTAAGATTTGCTACCAAGGTATTTAGACAAATTGTGGGAATTCCAATGGGTATGAAATGTGCACCCTTTGTTGCTGATATGTTCTTGTTTTGTTTGGAAAGAGACTTCATGATGTCTCTTTTCAATGAAAACCAATTTGAAATCATTGAAGCTTTTAGCTCAACATCTACATATTTGGATAATTTATCAAATATTGACAACACCTACTTTGATGGTTTGATCAGTCAAATTTACCTCAAAAACTTGAGTTAAAGCAAATTCTTCAAATACCGAAGCCCCGTTTTTGGATTTATCTATTGTAGATGATTTTGTTTCCTGCAAAATTTATGATAAACTCGATGATTTTGATTTTGAGATTGTAAATTTTCCTTTCTTGAATGGTGATGTTCCTCGTGCGACATCCTACGGTGTTTATATTTCATAATTAATTTGATTTGTCAGAGTGTCTAGTCATGTAAATGACTTCAACACTCATAATAAATTGTTGACTGCTAAACTTCTTAATCAGGATTATCGGTATCATGAACTACATAAAGCCTTTTCTAAGTTTTATACATAGAGGTCATTCAGATTTAGTGTTGGACTAAAATCTCTTCTGCAACAAGGCCTATCAAAACCCGAATTTTATGATGACTTAGTATATAAATTCAGAAATCAATATGTTCCCAATGATTTCCGTGTCCAATTTCATAAAGTCATTTTTTTATAGAACTTTTAACAGAGGACCATGAGGGTCCTACATCGCTCACCTGAGCTAAGAGGTTTACATGTGGGTCCCAGAGCAGGGCAATTTTTGGGCCGAGGTCCTTTATTTGAACAATTTAGGTAGATGTCCACTAAATGAAGCTTAATATCGAATATCAAAGTCCTGGGCCTTCTGGTTTCAGACAAGAAGATTTCTAAAAGTTTTCCCTATATATGTCTCTGTAAGACCAGTGGGTCCCGTGGGGTGAATTTTGGCCCTCAGGCTATGATTTGAACAATCGTGGTAGAGGTCAACTAGATGAAGCTTCAAACCAAATATCTAAGACCTAGGCCTTTTGGTTTCAGACAAGAAGATTTTCTAATGTTTTCTCTATGTAAGTCTGTGTAAAGCCAGTGGGTCCAGGGACGGGCCAATTTTTGGCGCCAGGGCTATAATTTAAACAATCATGGTAGAGGTCCACTAGATGAAGCTATATATGCCTATGTAAAACCAGGGGTCCTGGTGTGGGGGGGCATTTTTGACCCCAGGGCTATAATTTGAACAGTCTTGGTAGAGGTCCACTAGATGTATCTTCATACCAAATATCAGACAAGATGATTTTTAAAGGTTTTCCCTATACATGTATAAGCCTACGTAAAACCAGTAGGCCCTGGTGCAGGGGCATTTTTGGCCCCAGGGCTATAATTTGAACAATCTTGGTAGAGGTCCACCAGATGAAGCTTCAAACCAAATATCAAATACCTGGGCCTTCTGGTTTCAGACAAGAAGATTTTTAAAGGTTTTCCTAAAGCCTGTGTAAAACCAGGGACATGTTTGGCCCCAGGGCTACAATTTGAACAATCTTGGTAGAGGTCCACTTGATGAAGCTACATGCCAAATATCAAAGAGCTGGGCCTTGCGGTTTAAGAGAAGATGATTTTTTAACTTTTCAGATAGAAATCTATTTTTAGCTTGTGTGACCTAGATGTGCAATGGACTGGAACCATTTGAACAATTTTGAAAGAGGGCAACTAAGGATCATTCCTGTGAAGTTTGGTCAAAATCCAATCAGTGGTTTAGGAGATGTTGTTTGAAGAAATTGTGGACGGATGGCGACGGACGATGAGTGATCACAATAGCTCCCCCGGAGCCTTTGGCTCCGGTGAGCTAAAAAGATTGGGTACAACATAAATGTTATACTACATACTGCATGCATGGTAGTTAACCCAATCACAGTTGATAACTTTGCTTCCCTCTTTAATTGCACACTGGCGCTTTAGGCCTTAGATTCTATGATGGCACTAGCATAAAGGCTTACTTAAATTTTAGGCAATGTTGGTTGGTACCTGAGGTTCTGTCTCTGGTCAGGCCCACCGGCATCTAACTTGGTTTTCATTTGCTCCAGCATTTCCGTATTTCAGTTATTTCATGCTGTATACAGAGTCCTCATCAGTGTTTCATCTCTGTAGTCTTTTGATTTTAAATATGTTCTCTTAGATGTAGCACTGATGAGTTAGAAAGCCTTCATGTGGACTGAACAAATCATTTTTCCTGCATAAATACCTATGCGCATGGCTGTTTGAAGCCATTGTCAAATGGACCAAAAGCCGTGCTCAAACAGCAAAAACCATGTTCAAATCATGAAATTTGCGTGCTGTTTGAACATGGATTTTGAGCTTTTGATATCACAAGACGGGCATTGCTTTGTTTACGTTTCGTTGAGCGACGTAACGTTATCGCCCTGAATGTAGCGTTTTAGGGCTCTATGATGACGTCAGATGGTTACTGCTTAACAACGTCATTGTAAACAACATTCTGAACTGGCTGCCATGTTGGTTCGCCATTCGCATTTGAAGAGTTTATATGGAGTTTATATGGAGCTTTTGGGCGTATTTGTTAAAATTTGCTGTCGGAATCGTAAGTTATGCAAGAACAACGATCATCCATGGTTATTTCATTGCATTAACATTTGCCGGATCCCTCGGAAAATATTTGAACATGAGGCCTGGCGGCCTCATGTTCAAACAGCTTCCTCGGGATCCGGCGAAAGTTAATGCATGAAAAACCATGGTTGATCCCTATAGTCTAAACTACGACAGAACCGAGGTCAACTGTGGCCATGTGAAATTGACTAACCCTTCTCTTGCTGAAGATTCATTTAAGCCACACCCATTTCTGACTTGAACCAATCAGATTGTTTGATGTAATTTATTCCCACAAATTCATAAACTGAATGTCAAACAGTGTAGATCCTGATCAGATGGCTTCTTCAGAAGCCATCTGATCTGGATCTACACTGTTTCCAAAGATAGGGGTTGTCGTGAACAGCAAGATAAGGGTTAAAGCCCAAAGTGAAATACTTTTTACTGACTGTTCCAAGGTGGTTGTTCTGTTATGGTTTATTATTGTTAAAGTTCATCTTTACATGTATGTATTTCTCTATTTTGGATAGCCTTCTGGCCATTTTCGGGGAAAGTTACTGTCCTTTCAGCTTTCAGGTTCGTGTTTTGTTCCCCTTGGTTTCTCTGATGGGAAGTGTGGGGGTATACTTCTGGTTTGTAGGCATTGTTAGAAACATCATCAAGTTTATGAAGTGGCTTAACTCTTACCCTGCAGCATAAATTAACAGAGCTATGCCCATTTCTGACAATCAACCAATCAAATTACTTGATATAATGTATTTGTTCAATTCACTAACTGCATGACAAGCTACATGTATATAGATCCTGATCAGATGGCTTCTTCTTCAGAAGCCATCTGATCTGGATCTAAACAGTTTGCAAAGGTAGAGGTTGTCCTCTTCAGCAGGATAAGCCCAGTTAAGGGAAATTATCCCTGAATTATCCTAATTACTGCCCCTTAACTGGAGCTAAGAAGGGACTATTGTTTTGAACAGATATAAACTTTAAGAAAATAGTTTATATGTCAGTTAAAACTGTTTGGATGCTGAATAAATACCCAATCCTTCAAAATGCTTCCTGTTCCTTGAAAGTGGCTGTCTGCTTATATTTTCAGATTAAATGGCAGCAACCAGAGCTTGAAAAATGATCACATAACAAATTTCAAGACAAAAGTGCCAATTTTCTGATTTCTAGAAACTGAGACTAAAGGGCATAAAATACCCAGTGAGCGTTACCCTATTTGTCCTGCTGAATAAATTTAATTTTGCCGCACCCATTTCTGACTATCAACTAATAAAATTACATGATATAAAGAATAAATTCACAAACTAAATGGCAAACAGTGAAGATCCTGATCAGATGGCTTCTTCAGAAGCCAATCTGATCTGTATCTGCACTGTTTGCAAAGGCAGGGTTATTTTGGTTAACTGCATCTGCCTTTAAAATTTCTTTGGCACTTTAAGAGATAAGTGAAGAATTTGCTCTTGGTGAACAAATTCTTCCATTGAAGAGTAGATCCCTTTTACAGGTATCATGAAAGATATCCCCTTGGAAGAAATAAGGTGTATCTATTTATCTTAATCTATTTCATATGGGAAACCCCAAATTGGGGCATTGGCAAACAAGCAGACCCAGATAAGTTGCTGCATTCTTGATCAGGGCCTTCACTGTTTGCAGAAACTTCTGAAAATAACTGAAGTTAACAACCCTAGATTTCGAAATGAACTTGTGCTGTATTGAGGGGAGGGAAAATGGGTTAACAAGGCACATTATTGCCTTATTCACTGCTGTAGTTGGCATGGCAGCAAAAAAAAAAAAAAAAGAATGCGCCAAGAATCACTTAATCATCTGATCTAAAGATGAAAATAATAATAAAAGATGTTCATTTTTAAGACATTAATCAATTTAATCCAAAATCTTTGTTTTATTAACCCATTTAGTACAGGAAACCCCAAAATGGGTACCAGGGCAAACAGTGGAGGCCCAGATCAGATGCCGCAGAACTCTGCATCTGTTCAGGGCCTACACTGTTTGCTAAAAGTTCAGCCATTTTCCAAATCAATTTTGAAGAAAAAACAACCTGACACCCCTAAATTTTGAAATGGACTCCTGGTATAGGAGGTTTTAGAAATTCCGTTTATGACGTCATTCTTGCGCATGCGCAAAGCACTGGCCGTCAATTGAAACGGCCATCGCTATTCAAATGTATTGGCGGAACTATAAATGCTAACAATATTCAGCCATTTTGTAAGAAATTATGCCCGTTTACATTGAAATAATTCCTCGAGAAGGAAAGAATGATATTTCGCTATTATTACTGAAGTTCATTTATCCGGGATCCGTTTTTAATTGTCGAAAATCTCTTCGTGAATGACCCATGTCAATGCCTTACGATACCGTTATTCACGAAAGCTTACTTACAAAATAAGTTTTTACGTAACTTTTCGTTTTATTCGCTATGCAAGTATAGCTATCACATACGGACAGAACTTTGTTCTCTCTCTCTCTCTCTCTCTCTCTCTCTCTCTCTTGAGAAAACTGTGTAATTTAAAAAAAAAACAAAAAAAACAAACAAAAAAAAACAGTTCAACGATCTGTCTAGAAGTGCAGTTAGAAAAATGTCCAGCGATCTGTCTACATGTCTGTGCAGTTTTGATAAATTGAAGATTCCAGCGTTGTTTTTTTTTTTTTTTTTTTTTCTTCAAAATTTATTTGGAAAAATGGATAAACTTTTTGCAAATAGTGTAGGCCCTGATCAGGCGCTTCGTTCTGCTGCATCTGATCTGGGCCTGCACTGTTTGCCAGCTACCCCTTTTGGGGTTCCCGGTACCAAATGGGTTAATGTAGGGGCTGGGAAGGTTGAACAAGTCTACAAATCTACCAGATTTTACTGTAAAATCTTGCACTTGCGAAGGAGTGTCATTCTCATGCACTGAAAGGGTGTTCTATGTATGTTTTGAATTTAATGTTCCAATCCCACTGAGTCTTGATGGGTCCGATCACTGGGCAAATGACATTTTATTAAGCGCCGTATTATCGCCAACGCGATATTCTGACGTTTCATCGACATTGCAAAGTCAAGTTCAATGCATCGCTTTGGTGTTGGTTTGATGTAGACACGACGTTGTTGACACGTTACATGTCAGTTCACATGAAGTTATTTATTTACATTTACCTACGCTAGCTAATTGCTTGTACGCTGAGAGAGAGAGAGAGAGAGAGAGAGAGAGCAACATGTAGGCCACGGCACTCACTCACAGAGAGAGAGAGAGAGAGAGAGAGGACCCTGTTGGGTCGTTCGTACAATATATCTTTGAGAGCAGTGAACTAAGAAAATAACACTTGGGATTTGCCTTCATGAAAACACGCCTATGCAAATTTTACCCTCTAAATCCTCCCTTTTTATAGTGAAACGGGGTTTACGGGGGTAAATATTATTTTTCTTTTCTTATTTCTGCTCAAAAAGGTAGATTGTGGGTACTCGATAGAGGCGGTTCTATCGAGTCCCCGCAATCTATTTTTGAGCAAAAAAAAAAAAAAAAAAGAAAATTATCACAATCTTAACATTTCCATTTTTGGCCGAAAAATTTATAATGCATGTTTTCGTAATGCGAAATTTCACACCTGGCAACATATCAGTGTTTCTCTCATTATCTTTCATTAGAATTCGTCAAAACTTAAAAGAATTCCACTGTTTTACGCTGTAATTAACATTTTATCTGTCACACTGCCTTGAAGCAATAGGACAGTTGACGGCCAGGACTTTTCCCGTTCTATTTTTAGAACCGGAAGTACGTCACGAAAAAACCTCCTATACATAAGGAGGAAAATTCCATTTGATACAAAACGGAGGCACTAAAAACAGTAGCAGTGCTAAAAATAGCAGCAGTACTCATAAGATATAACAACTGGATGTTTTATTTCCTTGCACTTTGTTCTGAGAAACAAATTATCATGTTTACAAAACATTTCTCACATTTAGCCACATTTGATATCATTATAGAGTACTTATTAATGAAAGATGCAAATAATATTTACATATCCTTTCCACTACCATAGCGTACTAATGCGTAACTGCTGCCCAAAACTTTTTGAACGAGCCTCAGTCTTTTGCATATTCATCCTTACTTCCGACAAGGGTGTTTTTAAGTACAGTACACCCACAACTCTTCTCAGCATGCACAATAGTTCTCTACAAAATACTGGAAGAGGACTGCAGGCTTCCAAACCTGGCAAAAAAGTCGACACAAGAGTTGTCAGAAGACAACATAGCTCGCCTTTGGGGGCCTAAGATGGAACAGGGCAAGTTATCAAATTTTTTTCTTCTGTAAAACAGCCCAACAGACTGCAGCAAATGAAAGAGAACCAAAACGTATCCCTAATCATCCTGTTTTCAAGCCTTTCCACTGTAAAAAAATGAAAAAGAAATCTATATTTGATAAAAAAAAAAAAATCTACAAACTGCCAAGTAATAACAAGGCATCACAGACGATACAAATCCCCTCGTGCAAGACAAATTAAAAAAAAGTCTAGCCTAGCTTTTGTGTAAAATTACATTATATCCATCAATAAATGTAGGTCCTTAAGAGTTTTTCTAAAAATAGCCAAAGTGACCTTGACTTTGAGCACCAGACCCTGAAAGCTGAACTGACTCGAGATATTATCTTACCCAACATTTGTATGAAGTTATCTTTAAATCCATCAATAAAATTTAATGTGGACACTAGAGCAATGATCAAGTTTTTCTAAAAAATGGCCACAGTTACCTTGACCTTCAGCCCCTGACCCGGAAAGTCAAAGTCACTCAAGATATCATCATACCAAACATTTGTGTTAAGTTATATTAAAATCCATCAAGACCCAAGAGCGATGACAAAGTTTTTCTAAAAATAGGCAGTAACCTTGAACTTCAGCCCCAGACCCTGAAAGTCGAACTCACTCAAGATATCATCATTATCAACAATTGTGTGAAATTATATTACAATCCATCCATAAATGTAGGAACTAGAGCAATCACTATTTTTTTCTGAAAATAAGCCACAGTGACCTTGACCCCAGACCCTGAAAGTTGAACGCACTCGAGATATCATACCCAACATTTGTATGAAGTTATCTTTAAATCCATTTATAAATGTGGGCACTAGAGCAATGACCAATTTTTTCTAAAAAAAGCCAAAGTGACCTTGACCTTCAGCCCCTGACCCTGAAAGTCAAAGTCACTCGAGATATCATGATACCCAACATTTGTGTGAAGTTATATTAAAATCCATCAATAAATGAAGGCGCAAGAGCGATGACAAAGTTTTCCTAAAAATGGCCACAGTGACCTTCACCTTCAGCCCTGGACCCTGAAAGTCAAACTTACTCGAGATATCATCATACCCAACATTTGTGTGAAGTTATATTAAAATCCATCCATACATGTAGGCACTAGAGCGATCACAAAGTTTTTCTAAAAATAGCCACGGTGACTTTGACCTTCAGCCACGGAACCTGAAAGTCAAAGTCACTCGAGATTTGTGTGAAGTTATATTATAATCCATCCATAAATAAAGGCGCAAGAGTGATGAAAAAAAAGTTTTTCTAAAAATAGCCACAGTGACCTTGACCTTCAGCCCCAGACCCTGAAAGTCCAATTCGCTCGAGATATCATCATACCCAACTTTTGTGTGAAGCTATATTAAAATCCATCCCTAAATGTAGGCACTAGAGTGATCACAAAGTTTTTTCTAAAAATAGCCACAGTGACGACCTTCAGCCCTGGAACCTGAAAGTCGAACTTGCTAGAGATATCATTGTACCAAACATTTGTGTGAAGTTATATTAAAATCCATGAATAAATTAAGGTGCAAGAGCGATGCTAATGTTTTTCTAAAAATAGCCACAGTGACCTTGACCCTGTGACCCTGAAAGTAGTGACCTTGACCTCAAGCCCCGTACCCTGAAAGTCAAAGTCACTCGAGATATCATTATACCCAACATTTGTGTGAAGTTATATTAAAATCCATCAATAAATGAAGGCGCTACAGCGATGACAATATTTTTCTAAAATTAGCCACAGTGACCTTGACCTTGAGCCCCAGATCCGCTATGTTATTTTTTTTAAAAAAAAAAACATTCCTCCCCCGGGATTTGAACTCACGCAGCTTGCAGGTAAACTTTAACACAGGGAAACAAGGGAGAAAATACAGAGTAAAATATTAACTTCTCAAACAGTCCAATTTAAGCCAAAAACCTGGGAAATGGAGTAAAAAGATTATGTAAAATACTGATTTTTACCTATTGTTTATTTTATTTGAAAATAAATTTTTGAAACATCACAAATAAGAGCTTGCAGGTAAATTTTAACCCAATGCGGACGCCGCCGACGCGGACGACAGGCGCACGGGGGTATGGAAATAGCTCCCCCTTTACTTTCGTAAGGCGAGCTAAAAATAGCCTATGAAATTGTCATTCTGACCTATGTCCTTTGAGATGGCGTGCTGTCTGTACCAAACATGTGTGGCCACAATGAAGACGTCAAAAATAGGTATAAAAGTGAAAAATGCATGAGGAAAAAGAGAGAGAAGGAGAGGAAAATTAGGTAGAGAACCTCCCCCCCACCCCCACCCCAAAAAAAGAAGTCCGATTGCATGTTTTAGCATAGCGTGACCCCGGCAGGCCGGCACCATGACCTATGTTATTATCAGAAAGGTTGTTTTCACATACCAAACAGTACATTCTGTCTCCTATTGAAAATCTGCAAGACAAGGCTAATTGGCCCAAAAGATTGGGTCTTTGGGCGAAATGTTCTTCCTTACCCCCATTAAGGTCAAGATCTCAAAAATGCCTAGAGGTCCTAAGGACTTGTCACTATCTGCAAAGGAATTTCAGGGATAACAGTTATGTAAAATGATGTTAGCTCAGAGCAACAACGTTGTGAAATTGTCACAGTAACAGATTAGCATTCCAATTATGTAGGATTCTTAAGGCAAAGCCATGCTAAGACTGCCAATAACTTATCATTAAGGGGAATAGATACACTTGACATATTTCTAGATTTTTTTTACACGGGAGAAAACTTTTGGAACTTTCTGTTTAATTTCCTGTGTAATCTCAACCCTCCTAACATTAAGGGATCAGGAGCAAACTCTTTCCTTTAAGAGTAGACATGTATGAATAAGGATGATAGATATTTTTGAAAAAAAAAAAAAAAAAAAAAATCATTTGTTCCCCTTTATTGACTATCTTATGGAAACTTTCTGTTTAATTTCCTGTGTACACTCTACCCTCCAAAAAGGGTCTACAAGAATCTACTCCTCCTATAAGTCCGCGGGTAGGCTCTCTTGCCTGATGCCTCCAGCTGACCTGTCTCATAGGCTACGTCGGTCGGGGGATGTGCTGTGTTTGCCGGGTCTTGTCCATCATCCGTTTCAGTTTCAAAACTTTGGGGTTGAGACACACTGATGAAGATTAAATATCAGAAAGGCCTCTGTGTCCCTAAATTTGGTATAGTTACGCCAACCACTGGGTCGATATCTCTGCTGGTGGATGATCCGTTCGTCCCCGAGGGTATCATCAGCTCAGTATCAGTTCCTTAGTGCTGAGGTTGATACTGCGGTGTTGACGTCAGTGCTCAAGTACTGATTTAAATAGCTATATTATATCTTTAATTTTTGCAGCACAAAATTCTAATTGTTCTAAAACTAAGAATGACTTGTCAGGTGAGACATGTATCTTAGCGGATTTGGTTTACACTTTTTGTTATATTCTAAATTTTGCAAGTTTCGCTACTTTGGACATCTCCTTCCTGATGCCCGGGACTTCCGTGGTGTGTGGGTCATGTTTGCTGATGTTGGCTTGGTGGGGGACGCCTATAAGTCCACGGGTAGGCTCTCTTGCCAGATGCCTCCAGCTGACCTGTCTCATAGGCTACGTCGGTCGGTGTGTGCTCGGAGGGGGATGTGCTGTGTTTGCCGGGTCTTGTCCATCATCCGTTTCGGTTTCAAAACTTTGGGGTTGAGACACACTGATGAAGATTAAATATCAGAAAGGCCTCTGTGTCACAAAATTTGGTATAGTTACGCCTTAAATGCAAATTGTTTCCTTTAAGAGCAATCCCTATATAAAGAAGGGAGAAACGTCTTGAAATAAATGCTCCTGAATTCATTCCTCTTAACTGAACAGTATTTTGTTTGTGATTTGGGGTTTAACATCCCCATCAACACTGTATAGGTCATTTTGGAGATGTTGCTTCCAATTTTGTGGGACTTTTACCCGACATTGAGAGGAAATGAAATCTCAAGCCCTGCCACCCAATGAACCCAATAAGGTTTATATGCATGGACAGTCTTACACGCACCACTTTTCCTGGGCATGCGGTTTACCAGTACTCATGTGTGGTCAGTTTCAGCTCTACATGGAAGCATCATGCAGGCCATCTATTTCTTCAAGCCCCGATGGGGCCTATAACTGAACAGTACGAAAGTCATTGACTGATCAATGGAAGGATATTGACATTGATGTTAACATCACCAACTGAGTTAAGTTAGTCAAACAAACTCAGTTCACCTTGTAGATCTATTTTACTTCCTGATGTACATCAATAAGTAATCAATAAACTATTGCAGAACAGGGCAATTACCCTGAGACTGTATTGGAATTTTCACTGCCTGCTTCTTGTCACCCTACTGTAATTACTCCTAAAATTCAGGCAATTTCAGCCTACCATATTTTATGATAACAAGAGTACAGTGTTTGTTTGATTTGATTTTGTTTGTTTGATTTTGAGGTTTATCGTCCCCGTCAACACTGTAAAGGTCATTTTGGAGACGTTGCTTCCAATTTCATTTCGAAAGTTAATACTTACATCTTGGAACATACGTTAGGATTTATTTCCCTTGACTAGTTGACCAACCCGCTTAAAAAATCGATGCGTCCATCTAATACGTGTCATCACAATAGACGCTTCTAAATACCTCAGTTCATTTTTCGGCGACAACGAGTTGACATCGCATTTAAGTTTTCATATATATCTTATGTTTTTGCGGTTGATTATGCGCATTTAGCTTAGTGCATCATGACTGAAGCTAGTTTGCATTTGTCTGAGGGCAGGGAATCCTTGTCCGTCGGTCATTCGGATGAAGAAAATTCGTCCATTAAATCGCTACCAGTTTCACACGTAACCAACACTGTTTCCGGTAAGAGTAAGTCAAAACAAAAAGATGTGAAGACGAAAGGTAAATCGTCTACTTCTACGTCCTCTAGGACTTCAGCGAAGCTTGATGATTTGTCTCGGTTGGAAGACAAGCTTTCGGAGAAAATAGAAAACCGTTTTGGGTCGTTGGACGGTAAGTTCGAGAAGCTGTTCGGCATGCTGACTTCGAAAGGCACCGTTCTGCGGGGGCCACAAATACCAGTGGAAAGCAGCACTTCGGGTGCGTGTATGCCACAAACACAAATGGACAATTCCGACACATCAGGTGGGCGGGAGCCTTTGATATCTTTAGACAACAGTCTAAACAGAGACTATGGCCTCAGTAATCATTTTTCAGACAGGGAAGATGTATTATCTTTACAACCTGGACAAAAAGAACGCCAGGGAATAGGTTTGTCGTCTTCAGAAGATGATGTTATTTCTTGTGTGGAACAGGAGCATCAACAGTCAGAACAAAATGCAAATTCTAGATTTGGCAAATATACACTTTCGTCCAGAAATGACTCTAAGAAAGAAAATGAGCCTTTAACTTATGATTTACTCACAGAGATGTTTGGTGAGGATGTTCAAACCGACTCTCCTTCTTCTGGCGGTTTATGCCTTGACAAGGCGCAGGTGGAAGTGATAAATGCATCATGGCGTTGTCAGACACCAGATAAAATTTCTGCATATAAGGAGATTAGCAAACAGTCTTTTCCTATAAGTGATAGCTCAGAAAAGACATTGAAGGTTCCAAGTTTAGATGAACTGACTGAGAGACTTCTAATTAAAAGACATGGAAGGAAAGCTGCTTTTGGTAGTTCTCAATCTTTATTTTCCCAACCGTTTAAATCGTTAGAGAAAATAGCTTTTCAGGGTCAAGTTGCTGCACGTTTGGGCATCATATCTATATGTTATACACAGCAGGCTTTAGGTCAGTTGCTAAATAATTTGAAATCCAGTTCACCTAACCTCGATGAGGCTGTTCAAAACGTTAGAGACATATTTGCCATGTCCACAAAGTCCCTGGATCAGATGG
Organism: Lucinisca nassula; assembly: GCA_963580285.1. Classification (NCBI taxonomy): domain Eukaryota; kingdom Metazoa; phylum Mollusca; class Bivalvia; order Lucinida; family Lucinidae; genus Lucinisca; species Lucinisca nassula. The sequence continues at coordinate 156,307,868 of OY757012.1, read as the reverse complement.
CCAGGACTGGCACTTTTCACCACTTAGTTCGCAGGAAAGCAACAATTGCAGATACGGGACTGGATGATTTTAAAGATTTACAGAAAGCGGCATTAACATCTCCTTTGTCAGGTGAAGGGATATTTGGGTCCGAATTTGAGAAGAAACTCAAAGACAGACAAGAAAAAGATAAACAACTTTCTGAATTAATGCCAGAAATGAACAAGAAATTTTATGGCAAAAGGAAAACGTCCTTTCAGGCTGAATCCTCATCTCAGAAGAAATATCGTCAGAATGAGGATTTTTACAAGTCTTACAACAAATCTTCCAGTTACAACAACGGTTCTCGTAGAACTGGGAAAAGTGGTGGCCACTATTTTTCCAACTACAGGGGGAATTCTGCCAAGAATTCTTCGGTAAGATCTTTTCGTTCCCAAACAGACAAAAGTAATAAAGCATGACTCCATCATGTGCAAATTTCCGGAGATACCTGTAGGAGGTCGTCTAAGATTCTTTGTAAAAGAATGGGAAAAAATAACAGAAGATCAGTGGGTTCTTTCGGTCTTACGAGAAGGCTTAAAAATGGATTTCATACAAAAACCACCTTTTACGGGAGTGAAAGAAACACATGTCACTGCCCAAAATTTAAATATTTTACAGTTGGAGGTAAACAAATTATTACAAAAAGGTGCAATAGAGCATGTCCCTCCAGAAAACCGACAAACAGGTTTCTACTCAACATTTTTTCTGGTCCCAAAGAAAACTGGGGACTTGAGACCAATTATAAACCTAAGACCTCTGAACAGGTATCTAAGGAAGGAGCACTTCAAAATGGATTGTTTAAGCAAAGTCATGAGCTTAGTACAACAAGGAGATTGGGCAATTTCAGTAGATTTGTCAGACGCTTACCTTCACATCCCAGTCCACAAGAAATTCAGACCTTTTCTAAGGTTCTGCATTCAAGGGAAAGCTTACCAGTTCACCTGCCTCTGCTTCGGTCCAACGGTGGCACCCCGGGTCTTTACCAAAATGGTGTCCGTGATTGCAGCATATCTAAGGATGCAGAATGTAAGATTGGCAGTCTATCTAGACGACTGGTTTCTAGTCAATCAGTTAATGAGATTACTTTTACAGGACAAAGAGAAAACGCTCAATCTTCTTGTCAGACTAGGTCTCATGATAAATCTAGAAAAATCAGCTCTAATTCCATGTCAGAAAGTAACATACATAGGGGCAGTTTTCCTGTTAGACAAGGGACTTGTTTGCCCTACTCAAGAGAGAATTCAGAAAATCAGTCAAGCAATATTTCAGATAATACACAATCCAACAGCTCAAAGTTTTTTACATCTTCTGGGTTTAATGGCATCATGCATAGAAGTGATACCGAACGCTCGGTTGTTCATGAGGCCAATTCAGCTCCATTTACTGCAATTTTGGAGACCAGTTACCAGAGATCTCCAAGCCAAAATACCAGTGAACAAACACCTACTGAACCATTTGAAATGGTGGCAGAACCAAGACAATTTATTGATAGGGAAATCCTTTTGTCAGACACCCAGCACAAAAGTTGTGACGACAGACGCATCAAAAAAGGGTTATGGGGGTCATTTAGAAAACCTAATTTGTCAGGGGTTTTGGTCCAAAGCAGAAAGAGAACTGCACATAAATCATTTAGAGTTGAAAGCAGTGCATTTGACTGTTCAGAAATTTCTACCCCAATTGAGGGGTCACAATGTACTAGTGCGTTCAGACAACACGACCGTGGTTCAGTATATAAACAAACAAGGGGGGACAAAGTCCCCTCAGTTATGTTTTCTGACATGGGATCTGATGCAAATGGCAATCAAGTACAAAATAACACTGAAAGCAGCCCATATAATTGGGAGTCTGAACATTTTGGCAGACAATCTAAGCAGAGTCAGAATACGTCCGACAGAATGGACACTGAACGATTCAATAACGCGGAACATATTTCAGATTTGGGGTACTCCAATGATGGATCTGTTTGCCTCAGAGGAGAATCGCAAAGTGACAATGTTCTGCTCATGGATTCCCAGTCCTCTAGCTTTCGCAGTAGACGCCCTATCAGTGTCCTGGGAAAACATGGAGGCATATGCTTTTCCTCCAATAGCATTGATACCCAAGGTGCTACAACACATGAAGAGGTTTCATTGTCAGTTGATTCTGATCGCCCCGCAGTGGCCCAGGAGACACTGGTATACAGACCTTCTTCAGATGTTAGTAGCATGCCCGAGGCAACTTCCAGTGATGCAAGACCTGTTGTATCAACCACGAACGGAAATAGTACATCCGAATCCTCAAGTTTTCAAGCTTGTGGCATGGTTGCTCTCAACAGATCCTTTCAAAATAAAGGGTTTTCAACGAACACTAGGAAACTCATGGAAGCTTCCTGGAGACCTGGGACACAGAAAGACTATGCAGCCAAATTTAACAAATTCAGTGGCTGGTGTAGTGGAAGGGAAATTAATCCCTATTCTGCCACTATAACACAATGTGCAGAGTTTTTATCATTTTTGTTCCATTCTGGGCTTAAGTACAGAACCATTGCTGGCTATAGGTCTATGCTGTCTGTAGTTTTACCCCCAACAGATGGTATGCCAGTAGGACAACATCCAGATATTTTGCGTTTATTGAAAGGGGTGTTTAATTCCAGACCACCAGAGAAAAGGCTAATGCCTGAATGGGATTTAAAGAAAGTCTTAGATTTTCTGTCAGGAAGCTTGTTTGAGCCTATTTCCAAAGTATCTTTGAAACATGTTACATTGAAGTCTGTTTTTCTTGCAGCAATATCAACATTCCGACGTTGCAGCGACTTACAAGCACTGAGAACTGATGAGGGCTTCATGAGCATAGTGCCAGAAGGTATTATTTTTATCAGAGATGGTCTTTCTAAGCAAGACAGGCCAGGACATGTAGGTACAAAGATTTTTATTCCAAAATTTCAAAAGAGTGTAAAATTGGATCCTAAACGAGCCATTCAAATGTATTTGAAGAGGACTGAACAATTTAGGAATGATGAAAATAGATTATTTTTATCATTTAATAAACCTCATAAAGCAGTTACCAGCCAAACGATATCATCTTGGATTGTGAGTGTGCTTAAGCAAGCATTCAATGATTCAGATCTTAAAGTGAAAGCTCATTCAACAAGAGCCATTGGTTCTTCTTGGGCTCTATTCAAGGGAGCTTCATTGTCTTCAATATTGGAAGCTGCAGATTGGAGTAGGGACTCCACCTTCAAAAAGTTTTATTATAGACAGTTAAATTCTCAGGAATGGGAATTAGAATAATGAAAGATTCATTTCATTTTCCGGCGGGTTGCAGCCATTGAAATTATCAAAATGTGTACAAGTCCATGTGTATGTACAGAGGGAATTTGTGCATGAGAAACAATGATGTATATACGTGTATATATATTAATGTATAGAAGGGATGTTTTTGATGGTGTTATTGTACAGAATTGGACTGCATCATGATCATTATCATCATCATTTCACTAGTGGAAATGGGTCATTATGGTCACCAATACCCACCAGCCAAGGGAGAGCTTTGTAATCATCCTAACGTATGTTCCAAGATGTAAGTATTAACTTTAGAAATGAAATTGATAAATTTGTAATCAAGTTTGAATTTTTAGAGAAAGTTAATACTTACATCTGAATAACCCTCCCTCCTCCCCTCAGTCTTGGTGACAACTCGTTGTCGCCATATAGAACTGAGGTATTTAGAAGTGTCTATTGTGATGACACGTATTAGATGGACGCATCGATTTTTTAAGCGGGTTGGTCAACTAGTCAAGGGAAATAAATCCTAACGTATGTTCCAAGATGTAAGTATTAACTTTAGAAATGAAATTGATAAATTTGTAATCAAGTTTGAATTTTTAGAGAAAGTTAATACTTACATCTGAATAACCCTCCCTCCTCCCCTCAGTCTTGGTGACAACTCGTTGTCGCCATATAGAACTGAGGTATTTAGAAGCGTCTATTGTGATGACACGTATTAGATGGACGCATCGATTTTTTAAGCGGGTTGGTCAACTAGTCAAGGGAAATAAATCCTAACGTATGTTCCAAGATGTAAGTATTAACTTTCTCTAAAAATTCAAACTTGATTACAAATTTATCAATTTTGTGGGACTTTTACCCAACACTGAGATGAAATGACATAAGAATAGCACAGGTAAAAATAACTGTTTCCTTGATTTTGTACAAATAAGTAAAGGTCACAAGGTCAAAACCATTGGTACCAACAGAAAGGTCTTGCTGTATGTCAATGGTCAATTTTATAAAGTTTCAACAAAAGTAGGACAAAGGTCATCATCAAGGTCAGAGTGTCAAAACCATTGGCACCAACAGAAAGATCTTGCCACAAGCAATTTGTATGCCAATTATGGAGGCTGTATGACAACTGGTTCAAAAGTTATGGCAAATGTTACCCCAAATAATTATGAAAATGGAATCTTCCACCTTGAAAGTTTGGAGTGGTCCATTCTAAATTATAGGAGTATCAGGTTTGTTTTGTTTAAATTAAGTTGAACAACAATGTATGTTCTATGAGCAAACAGTGTAGATCCAGATCAGATGCCGCATTCTGCGGCGTCTGATCTGGGTCTGAACTGTTTGTCTGATCTGGGTCTGAACTGTTTGCCAACGTCTCAAAAAAGGAACGCTAGGCTTATATCATCCTGGGTAATTAGTTATTTGAAACAGACAAATAGACAGATCAACAAACAGGCAACCAAAAATCATACACATGTATGCCTCAAATCAGTTGATTCCATAGAGAATTACGATAAGGACTATCAATATGATGTACCTCTGATTCCAGCAGTTCCCATCAATTATTAAATCATAAGAACATGCCACAGATTAGACGAATACAAATCTCATTACATTATGGCATTGTCAAATGCTCCCAGAGGGCCTACTGGGTTTGTAGCGAGAATCAATAGCAGTATGAGAAAAGGCCATCTGAACAGTTCTACTTATCAGCAGGAATGGCTATCCAAACATTTTCTGTTAGGTTTCAAACATTTCTTTATTCTATGGTTGTAAATACGAAAAGTTGCTTCAATTGCTGAGGGAATTAATCATATTCCCGGGGGGAAAAAGATCTTAGTAATATACCAAATAAACCCCTTATACAGAATGTACTGCAGCGCCAGCTAGCCTTATATGCGCTATATGAGCTCTGTAGCGCTCTGTGGCGCAGTTGGTAAGGACCTTGGCCACTGCAGTGCTAGGCACCGTCGACCACATCTGTGCGTGGGTTCGAACCACAGTAAAGGCGAATATTTATAGTGTTACAGTTTGTTAATAACACTCACCATACAGAACCTGGATGTATCTGTCTTTGAAAACAGTATAGATCCTGATCATCTGGCTTCTCTGAAGCCAGCTGATCAGGATCTATACTGTTTTCCATCCTGCTTCTGAATCCATGGTAACTAGAGCCAGTGTTTATGAAACACAATGCCCCCAACTGCTTGACCCTAACACTGCTTGTCCCTAACAGTAATTGAGATATCTTGTTTTTATGTGGCTGTAATGCTGAAATTACACAAGAAAAGCTGTAGTTAATCATCTACTCATCATCCCTGACCAGTCTGTGAAGTTTCGGGGAAAAACCTAAAATAGTTTTTTAGATATCTTGCTTACAAACTTAAAACGCGAAAAATTTCAAAGGGCCATAACTCAAGAAAAAAATTTCGGATTTTTTTCAAAAGTTAATCAGTTCATCTACTCATCATCCCCAACCAGCCTGTAAAGTTTCAGGGCAATAGCTCAAACAATTTTTGAGATATCTTGCTTACAAGCTGAAAACACGAAAAAAATCAAAGGGCCATAACTCAAGAAAAAAAAATTGGATTTTTTTCAAAAGTTAATCAGTTCATCTACTCATCATACCCAACCAGTCTGTGAAGTTTTGGGGAAAAACCTCATATAGTTTTTGAGATATCTTGCTTACAAACTTAAAACGCGAAAAATTTCAAAGGGCCATAACTCAAGAAAAAAATATAGGATTTTTTTTCAACAGTTAATCAGTTCATCTACACATCATCCCAAACCAGCTTGTAAAGTTGCAGGGCAATCGCTCAAACAATTATTGAGATATCTTGCTTACAAGCTGAAAACACGAAAAAAATCTAAGGGCCATAACTCAAGAAAAAAAATCGGATTTTTTTCAAAAGTTGATCAGTTCATCTACTCATCATCCCCGACAAGTCTGTGAAGTTTCGGGGAAAAACCTCAAATAGTTTTTTAGATATCTTGCTTACAAACTTAAAACGCGAAAAATTTCAAAGGGCCATAACGCAAGAAAAAAATTTCGGATTTTTTTCAAAAGTTAATCAGTTCATCTACTCATCATCCCCAACCAGCATGTAAAGTTTCAGGGCAATAGCTCAAACAGTTTTTGAGATATCTTGCTTACAAGATTTCATAGTATTTTTTGCAAAGGGGCATAACTCAAAAAAGGGGCATAATCCTGACGAGAAAAAAAACACGGGTCAATTATTTTTTCATGAGGAATCCATATATGAAATTTCAAAAACCTAGCACCCATGGTTCTAAAGTTATGCTATGCAGTAAAAAGTGGGACGGACGTAAGGACGGAAGGACGGACGGACGAACAGGGCAAAACCAATATGCCAAAACGCGAAAAATTTCAAAGGGCCATAACTCAAGAAAAAAATTTCGGATTTTTTTCAAAAGTTAATCAGTTCATCTACTCATCATCCCCAACCAGCCTGTAAAGTTTCAGGGCAATAGCTCAAACAATTTTTGAGATATCTTGCTTACAAGCTGAAAACACGAAAAAAATCAAAGGGCCATAACTCAAGAAAAAAAAATTGGATTTTTTTCAAAAGTTAATCAGTTCATCTACTCATCATACCCAACCAGTCTGTGAAGTTTTGGGGAAAAACCTCATATAGTTTTTGAGATATCTTGCTTACAAACTTAAAACGCGAAAAATTTCAAAGGGCCATAACTCAAGAAAAAAATATAGGATTTTTTTTCAACAGTTAATCAGTTCATCTACACATCATCCCAAACCAGCTTGTAAAGTTGCAGGGCAATCGCTCAAACAATTATTGAGATATCTTGCTTACAAGCTGAAAACACGAAAAAAATCTAAGGGCCATAACTCAAGAAAAAAAAATCGGATTTTTTTCAAAAGTTGATCAGTTCATCTACTCATCATCCCCGACAAGTCTGTGAAGTTTCGGGGAAAAACCTCAAATAGTTTTTTTAGATATCTTGCTTACAAACTTAAAACGCGAAAAATTTCAAAGGGCCATAACTCAAGAAAAAAATTTCGGATTTTTTTCAAAAGTTAATCAGTTCATCTACTCATCATCCCCAACCAGCATGTAAAGTTTCAGGGCAATAGCTCAAACAGTTTTTGAGATATCTTGCTTACAAGATTTCATAGTATTTTTTGCAAAGGGGCATAACTCAAAAAAGGGGCATAATCCTGACGAGAAAAAAAACACGGGTCAATTATTTTTTCATGAGGAATCCATATATGAAATTTCAAAAACCTAGCACCCATGGTTCTAAAGTTATGCTATGCAGTAAAAAGTGGGACGGACGTAAGGACGGAAGGACGGACGGACGAACAGGGCAAAACCAATATGCCCCCACAACTTCTTCGAAGTTGGGGGCATAAAAATGGCATTTACACATTAAGGACATTAGGGATATTGTTTACCTTATTTCTTTGGCCCCCGCCCATTGGGGCTTGAAGAAGTAGATGGGTACTGGTAAACCACTTGGAGGATTCTAAGTCTGCCCAGGCAAAGTGGTGTGAGTCCATGCTTATAAACCCTATTGGTTTCATTGGGAGACAGGCTTTGAGATGTCATTTCATCTCAATGTTGGGTAAAAGTCCCACAAAATTGGAAGCAACGTCTCCAAAATGACCTTTTTAGTGTTGACTGGGATGTTAAACCACAAAACAAACAAACCATATATGAAATTTCAAAAACCTAGCACCCATGGTTCTAAAGTTATGCTATGCAGTAAAAAGTGGGACGGACGTAAGGACGGAAGGACGCCAAAACGCGAAAAATTTCAAAGGGCCATAACTCAAGAAAAAAATTTCAGATTTTTTTCAAAAGTTAATCAGTTCATCTACTCATCATCCCCAACCAGCCTGTAAAGTTTCAGGGCAATAGCTCAAACAATTTTTGAGATATCTTGCTTACAAGCTGAAAACACGAAAAAAATCAAAGGGCCATAACTCAAGAAAAAAAAATTGGATTTTTTTCAAAAGTTAATCAGTTCATCTACTCATCATACCCAACCAGTCTGTGAAGTTTTGGGGAAAAACCTCATATAGTTTTTGAGATATCTTGCTTACAAACTTAAAACGCGAAAAATTTCAAAGGGCCATAACTCAAGAAAAAAATATAGGATTTTTTTTCAACAGTTAATCAGTTCATCTACACATCATCCCCAACCAGCCTGTAAAGTTTCAGGGCAATAGCTCAAACAATTTTTGAGATATGCTATTCTAAAGTTATGCTGATTAACTTTTGAAAAAAATCCGAAATTTTTTTCTTGAGTTATGGCCCTTTGAAATTTTTCGCGTTTTGGCGTCCTTCCGTCCTTCCGTCCTTACGTCCGTCCCACTTTTTACTGCATAGCATAACTTTAGAACCATGGGTGCTAGGTTTTTGAAATTTCATATATGGATTCCTCATGAAAAAATAATTGACCTGTGTTTTTTTTCTCGTCAGGATTATGCCCCTTTTTCGAGTTATGCCCCTTTGCAAAAAATACTATGAAATCTTGTAAGCAAGATATCTCAAAAACTGTTTGAGCTATTGCCCTGAAACTTTACATGCTGGTTGGGGATGATGAGTAGATGAACTGATTAACTTTTGAAAAAAATCCGAAATTTTTTTCTTGAGTTATGGCCCTTTGAAATTTTTCGCGTTTTAAGTTTGTAAGCAAGATATCTAAAAAAACTATTTGAGGTTTTTCCCCGAAACTTCACAGACTTGTCGGGGATGATGAGTAGATGAACTGATCAACTTTTGAAAAAAATCCGATTTTTTTTTCTTGAGTTATGGCCCTTAGATTTTTTTGTGTTTTCAGCTTGTAAGCAAGATATCTCAATAATTGTTTGAGCGATTGCCCTGCAACTTTACAAGCTGGTTTGGGATGATGTGTAGATGAACTGATTAACTTTTGAAAAAAATCCGAAATTTTTTTCTTGAGTTATGGCCCTTTGAAATTTTTCGCGTTTTGGCGTCCTTCCGTCCTTCCGTCCTTACGTCCGTCCCACTTTTTACTGCATAGCATAACTTTAGAACCATGGGTGCTAGGTTTTTGAAATTTCATATATGGATTCCTCATGAAAAAATAATTGACCTGTGTTTTTTTTCTCGTCAGGATTATGCCCCTTTTTCGAGTTATGCCCCTTTGCAAAAAATACTATGAAATCTTGTAAGCAAGATATCTCAAAAACTGTTTGAGCTATTGCCCTGAAACTTTACATGCTGGTTGGGGATGATGAGTAGATGAACTGATTAACTTTTGAAAAAAATCCGAAATTTTTTTCTTGAGTTATGGCCCTTTGAAATTTTTCGCGTTTTAAGTTTGTAAGCAAGATATCTAAAAAAACTATTTGAGGTTTATCCCCGAAACTTCACAGACTTGTCGGGGATGATGAGTAGATGAACTGATCAACTTTTGAAAAAAATCCGATTTTTTTTTCTTGAGTTATGGCCCTTAGATTTTTTTGTGTTTTCAGCTTGTAAGCAAGATATCTCAATAATTGTTTGAGCGATTGCCCTGCAACTTTACAAGCTGGTTTGGGATGATGTGTAGATGAACTGATTAACTGTTGAAAAAAAATCCTATATTTTTTTCTTGAGTTATGGCCCTTTGAAATTTTTCGCGTTTTAAGTTTGTAAGCAAGATATCTCAAAAACTATATGAGGTTTTTCCCCAAAACTTCACAGACTGGTTGGGTATGATGAGTAGATGAACTGATTAACTTTTGAAAAAAATCCAATTTTTTTTTCTTGAGTTATGGCCCTTTGATTTTTTTCGTGTTTTCAGCTTGTAAGCAAGATATCTCAAAAATTGTTTGAGCTATTGCCCTGAAACTTTACAGGCTGGTTGGGGATGATGAGTAGATGAACTGATTAACTTTTGAAAAAAATCCGAAATTTTTTTCTTGAGTTATGGCCCTTTGAAATTTTTCGCGTTTTGGCATATTGGTTTTGCCCTGTTCGTCCGTCCGTCCTTCCGTCCTTCCGTCCTTACGTCCGTCCCACTTTTTACTGCATAGCATAACTTTAGAACCATGGGTGCTAGGTTTTTGAAATTTCATATATGGATTCCTCATGAAAAAATAATTGACCCGTGTTTTTTTTCTCGTCAGGATTATGCCCCTTTTTTGAGTTATGCCCCTTTGCAAAAAATACTATGAAATCTTGTAAGCAAGATATCTCAAAAACTGTTTGAGCTATTGCCCTGAAACTTTACATGCTGGTTGGGGATGATGAGTAGATGAACTGATTAACTTTTGAAAAAAATCCGAAATTTTTTTCTTGCGTTATGGCCCTTTGAAATTTTTCGCGTTTTAAGTTTGTAAGCAAGATATCTAAAAAACTATTTGAGGTTTTTCCCCGAAACTTCACAGACTTGTCGGGGATGATGAGTAGATGAACTGATCAACTTTTGAAAAAAATCCGATTTTTTTTCTTGAGTTATGGCCCTTAGATTTTTTTCGTGTTTTCAGCTTGTAAGCAAGATATCTCAATAATTGTTTGAGCGATTGCCCTGCAACTTTACAAGCTGGTTTGGGATGATGTGTAGATGAACTGATTAACTGTTGAAAAAAAATCCTATATTTTTTTCTTGAGTTATGGCCCTTTGAAATTTTTCGCGTTTTAAGTTTGTAAGCAAGATATCTCAAAAACTATATGAGGTTTTTCCCCAAAACTTCACAGACTGGTTGGGTATGATGAGTAGATGAACTGATTAACTTTTGAAAAAAATCCAATTTTTTTTTCTTGAGTTATGGCCCTTTGATTTTTTTCGTGTTTTCAGCTTGTAAGCAAGATATCTCAAAAATTGTTTGAGCTATTGCCCTGAAACTTTACAGGCTGGTTGGGGATGATGAGTAGATGAACTGATTAACTTTTGAAAAAAATCCGAAATTTTTTTCTTGAGTTATGGCCCTTTGAAATTTTTCGCGTTTTAAGTTTGTAAGCAAGATATCTAAAAAACTATTTGAGGTTTTTCCCCGAAACTTCACAGACTGGTCAGGGATGATGAGTAGATGATTAACTACAGCTTTTCTTGTGTAATTTCAGCATTACAGCCACATAAAAACAAGACATCTCAATTACTGTTAGGGACAAGCAGTGTTAGGGTCAAGCAGTTGGGGGCATTGTGTTTCATAAACACTGGCTCTAGTTTTCCTTTTTATTGGCAGAAGAAGCGCTTATTTATATTCTCTGTGTCTCTGTATGTGAGGAAACTGGCGTCTTTATATTTTGTCAAATTGATTTCATCTGTCAATTGCCAGCTTTCAGATGCACGGCTGGTAAACTCGTAAGGGGTAAACGTCGGTTATGCACTCAAAATCCTTACGGGAACTTCTGGTTATGCCTTCCGAGACCACAAATATGTCAACAAACAGGTGAGTGTTCCCGATATTTGATTTTTAGTCATTTTTGCAAACATATTTTGAGAAATTGGGCAATGCTATTCTCAACAACTTTCATTTCTGAGTCAGAAAAGATGGGTGTGGACATGAAAAGGCAAGCGGTCGATTTTAAATTTAATTTCTCCCCGAGGAAGGTAGTCAGATAGTTCTGTTTTGACCTGTTTTCTAGTGTCGAATGAAGGCATTTTCAGCTACCCGGACGATGCGAAACTAATCCAACATGCCAAATAACACATAATTCAAACCACTTTCATGTTGAAATACATAAGTTGCAAAATTTCCGCAGAATTTGTTCCAGGAGCTTTAATATTTGTGTTGATTATGACTTACAAGACCCATTACCCCTTACGGGAGCATTACCCCTTACGGGGACAGAAAAAAAAGTCAACTAATGGTTGTCTGATTGAAATGCGTTTCTTCATTCAATAATTCACACAGATAGTTCATCAAAGCCCTGAAGACACTGCAGTTGCTCGGTACGACTGATAATACTGTTAACTTTATTCAGAACGATAACTTAAAATTGAAATTCGTGCCCTCGTATGAATTGCCCGTACGTATCCAAATTCATGTACTCGAACGAATTGCTGAAAACCTGATATTGCTATATTTTCAAGGCATGTATCTGATATAAATTGCATATTAGATACGCATTTTACTATACGCCCCTGCCCATCGGGGCTTGGGATGCTTCTGCACAGGGCTGAAACCGACCGAACTTGAGTACTGGTAAACCGTTTAGGTCTAAGCCTGCCCAGGAAAACTGCTGCGAGTGGGAACGCTCCTTAAACGTCCTAACTCATCAGTGCAACATCAACAAAGCTGCTCCGATTAAGTTTGTACATCATCAGTAATGACTAAAAATGATCCGACATGATAGAATTGGGACTGACACCGTAAGGGGTAATGCTCCCGTAAGGGGTAATGGGTCTCGTAAGTCATAATCGACACAAATTATTAAGCTCCTGGAACAAATTCTGCGGAAATTTGGCAAATTATGTATTTCAACATGAAAGTGGTTTGAATAACGTGTTATTTGGCATGTTGGATTAGTTTCGCATCGTCCGGGTAGCTGAAAATGCCTTCATTCGGCACTAGAAAACAGGTCAAAACAGAAATATATGACTACCTTCCTCGGGGAGAAATTAAATTAAAAATCGGCCGCTTGCGTTTTCATGTCCACACCCATCTTTTCTGATGCAGAAATGAAAGTTGTTGAGAATAGCATTGCCCGATTTCTCAAAATATGTTTACAAAAATGACTAAAAATCATATATCGGGAACACTCACCTGTTTGTTGACATATTTGTGGTCTCAGAAGGCATAACCAGAAGTTCCTGTAAGGATTTTGAGTGCATAACCGACGGTTACCCCTTACGAGTTTACCAGCCGTGAGATGGGGTCATGGGGACACTAACCTTTGGGAAATGTGTGTGTGTGTGTGTGTGTGTGTGTGAATTCGGGTTTAACGTCGCTTTCAACAATTTTTCAGTCATATCACGACGGTGTCTGGTTGCGACAGGGAGCTCAATGCTCACGTTTATAGTGCTGCCTCACTGAAGTATCATGCCCCAGACACATTACATGATACCACACCCAGTCACATTATCCTGACACTGGATCGACCAGTCCTAGCTCTACCCCGTAAATCTGAGTGCCAAGCGAGGAGCAGCTAGTACCATTTTTAACCTTTGGGAAATAAACAAGTTTCAAATCTGGAGGTTAAATTCCTCTCCCTTGAGTTATTTTTTGAGTTTGAAACGTTCTGGCATGCCCTTTACAAAACCATATTTCCTGTATTAACCCATTAGGTACCGGAAACCCAAAAACGGGTACCAGGGCAAACAGTGCAGGCCCAGATCAGACGCCGCAGAACGCGGCGTCTGATCAGGGTCTCCACTGTTTGCTAAAAGTTCAGTCATTTTCCAAATGACTTTTGATGAAAACACAACCTGACACCCCTAAATTTTGAAATGAACTCCTGCTATATATAAGGAGGAAGATTCCATTTGGTACTAAAAGGGAAAAGAGCTTAGACCTTTCAACAAGCCCTAGAAAGTCTTACCAATAAGTGCTTCATCAAAGCATGGCCGGGTGCTTTTTCACATAATATGAAAAGAAGCCTACACAAATACATTGTAAATTTTTTACCGCTGAAAAAAAAAAACACGAAAATTTTCAATGAAAAATTGTGATAATTTTCTTATTGCTGCTCAAAATATAGATTGTGGGTACACATTAAAACTGCCTCATCGAGGCGGTTCTAACGAGTACCCACAATCTTTATTTTAGAGCAGAAATAAGAAAAATATCACAATTTTTCATCTAAAAATTTTCGTCTCTTTGGCAGTAAAGTTTACCCCGCCCTACGGGGCTTGAAGAAATAGATGGGCTGCATGATGCTTCCATGCAGAGCTGAATCCGACCACACATGAGTACTGGTAAACCGCTTAGAGGATCAAAGCCTGCTCTGGCAAAGCGGTACTAGTCGGACCGTCCATGCTTATAAATTAACCCTATTGGTTTCATTGGACAGGGCTTGAGATGTCATTTCATCTCAATGTCGGGTAAAAGTCCCACAAAATTGGAAGCAACGTCTCCAAAATGAACTATACAGTGTTGATGGGGACGTTAAACCTCAAATCAAACAAACAATGTATTTGTATAGGCATGTTTTCATTGATTTTCATGTTCCTCACAGTGTTTGTAAATGCATACCTTGCTTGAGATATTTTCTAGGAAGCACATGCGGTTTCCAAACCCTTCTGCTGCCAGACATACTCTGTCGCTGGGACTGTCCCTCAGTGTCGTTGTCACACAACTCAGACATATTCGATCATTCTGAAATATAGCAGGAAAGAAAAATGATATTTATTAACCCTTAAGACACTGAGAAAAACTACATGTGAAAATGTTATCTGCTTATGTTGTTTGCTGATTTTTTTTCTTCAAACTTTTGAAAAATATTTTTGCATACAGGCAAACAGTGTGGGCCCAGATCAGACTGATCCTACAGGAGGAGTCTGATCTAGGTCAACAGGGTTTGCAAAAAACTACTTTTAAGGTAACCAGCAGACGGCAAAGCAGACGACAATAATCATGACTGCCATCTTATGGGTTAATTCAGGCACACCCATTTCTGAATTCAACCAATCAGGTTATTTGATGTAATTTATTCCTAAAAAGTTATGAACTGAATGCAAGCAGTGCAGATACTGATAAGATGGCTTCTTTAGAAGACATCTGATCTGTATTGATTATATTGGGGTAAAAAAGGGGTATAATGACATGTTAACCCTTGTCGGTCATTTTGTGTCATCTCCCAGAGAAAGGAAGAAAAAGAGACAGAAGAGATAGTTGAAATGAAAGTGAGGAATAGGTAAGTAGTAAGCAAGTCAGCAATGTCTTTATTTGAAGAGGGTAAAACACATTTGGTACAATCAATCTTCCCTGAGCCCTCATTCAGTTATACACTACCGTAATTCCCTGTGTAAACCACGCACTTTTTTCACCCAGAAAACGGTGAAAAAAATCCCCTGCGTGTAATACAATGGCATAGAAAAATGACATTGTTTTTCTCGAAAAGTCGGCAGGTCACGAAAACCCATTACAAATACAATGTGACACTTTGAGACCCTCATAAAGTTCGTTTGACATATTAATTCATTGAATCATTCATACCATTAAAAATGCAATCAATATTCCTATCTCAGACATCAACCTTTCATCCATATTACCACATATGCCCGCGGCCCTTTTTTGGGACATCGGCAAACAGTGCAGTCCCAGATCAGACGCCTCAGAAAGACGCCGTAGACGTTTCTTTTTTGGGACATCGGCAAACAGTGCAGTCCCAGATCAGACACCTCAGAAAGACGCCGCAGATGTCTGATTTGGATTTTCACTGTTTATTGATTTATAACGGTTCAATTATGACACTATTGTTAATCCCTGTCATATAATTGCCACCCTGCGGTGCGTGTCGATAAGGTGTGAAAATATGGTCAAGTTATGCCTCTAATTTGCGTTTATTCCCAAATCATAAAATTTAATCCGCAATCAGTGTGAAAATTATTTAATTGCTCCTAAGACGAGTTGCTACGACTATTCTGCTATCTCGTGAATGGTTATGTTTTGGCGCCAAATAGCAGACGCTTGGCGAGAAAAGTTGAACTCTTTGTGTTAACACATCTGTATTCTGTTGTTGGTTATTGACATGTAGCTTACGGAAAGCGCTGTTTTGCTAGCGAGAATACTTTTACCGTTTCCAAACATTTTTTATGAGACAGATACGCCCCATTAAGATAAAAAATAGACACGTGTGGGTTGCTGGGGTACGATGACGTCATTTACCGATCGCGTGCAGAAAAAAACTAGCGGTGATTTGTGGGCGGCAGTTTGGATGCCGGAAAACTTTGATGTTCGCATTGAACTTGCTTGTTTATTTTGTTTAAAATCAGAGTTTTAGGAATAATTTGTTAACAGTAAATGGGCTTCTTTAATTGAGTGAGATGTTTGACTCACGCTGAGAAGGTGTTAATTATGGGATTAACATAGAGAACTTGTGAATAACCAGAGGTGTCAAAATACTCAATCTACCTGTAGAAATTTCTGTCAATAACGCTATGGAGCACCTGCCTTGGAGGCATGTTGTCACAATTTTACCTTTGGAAAGAAACCTGTTTCTATCTTTCCTTGTGAAAGAAAACTGGGAAAACGCATTGTCATCTTTCATAACAAATGAATAACCGCACCCTTAAAATGTCACCTTGTCACACACCACCGTTATGGGTAAACGGAGAACTGCCTATGCTGCAAGAGAGAAACTAACCACTATTCTATTCTACAACTACTGGAAAATAAACCTATAACCAGTCAGGCTATTTTGATAGTAGCCAATCAAAAATCGTGTACTTTCATTTTCAATCAAAATGGCGTCTGAGAAAAGCATTCTGTGATACTGGGGAAAAGCATGTGCGTGTTTTAGACTGGAATATTTTTTTTCTTACATATCTTGGACTCAGAATTGAGGTGCGTGTTATAGATGAGTGCGTGGTATACACAGGGAATTACGGTATCTACAATTTGACTTTGTCAGAAATCATGTTCTGGTGGTTCAAAATTCTGTCACAAAAAACCCAGGTAGGTCCTTCCTTATGAAATGATTACAATCACAACTACTTCACTTGTAAAGTAGATCAAATGATGAGTGCATAGCGCGAGTGATTTGTCTACTTAATACATCTGACCGACAAACAGGAATTAATCACTCAATAAATCACGGCACTAGAGCTGATCTATTTCGATTCTAATTCACACTAAAAGTGGACAAAAATTCTAGTGATTCCTTCAGATTCTTCCTACCTTCCGCCATTGGTTAAAGGAATCCCGCCAATACTACTGACTGTATTGTATGCGTTTACCTGTTTTCATAACCTGTGATAACAATAAAAAGATGTTACATCATATAATGTCACGGTATCAATGACTGAGATCATTAACCCTTATCTTGCTGAATATTCATCTAAGCCACACCCATTTCTGTCTATCAACCAATCAAATTACTTGATGTAATTTATTGCTACAAATTCATACACTGAATGCCAAACAGTGTAGATCCTGATCAGATGGCTTCTTCAGAAGCCATCTGATCTGAATCTACACTGTTTGCAAAGACAGGGGTTGTCGTGAACAGCACGATAAGGGTTAAACCTGAAAAAAAGGCGGTTTCTCCTGAAGCGCTCTTCCGCCTAGTGATTTATCACTCAATATATCTCCAGATTTTAGGCCTGCAGTGTTAGAATCCGCAATATAGTGTCGCTACATGTGACACCTTAAAAGCAGTTATTAACCCATTTTGTAAAATGGAATCTTCCTCCTTACATATAGCAGGAGTCCATTTCAAAATTTAGTGGTGACAGGTTGTGTTTTCTTAAAAATTGATTTGGAAAATGGCTGAACTTTCAGTCCTGATCAGACGCTGCTGATCTGGGCCTGAACTGTTTGCCAGGGTACCCGTTTTGGGGTTTCTGGTACTGAATAGGTTAACCCATTTTGTACTGATTGAAATCTTGTTTTATATAGCAAGTGTCCTTTTAAAATTTATACCCTGCCCATAGGGGCTTGAAGAAATATATGGGCTGCATGATGCTTCCACCCAGAGCTGAATCCGGCCCGCACACTGGTACTGGTAAACTGCTTAGAGGATCCAAGCCTGTCCAGGAACCGAGGTGCGAGGCAGACCGTCCATCCTAATAAACCCTATTGGTTTCATTGGGCAACAGGGCTTGAGATGTCATTTCATCTCAATGTCGGGTAAAAGTCCCACAAAATTAGAAGCAACGTCTCCAAAATGACCTTTACAGTGTTGACGGGGACGTTAAACCTCAAATCAAACAAACAAACTTTTAAAATTTAGGGATGTCAGGTTGAGTTATTCTCAGAAAATTCAAATATATTTAGAAAATAGTAAATTATCTCTTTTTTCGTAAACAGGGAAGAGAAAGTCCTAATCCAGATCAAATGCCGCAGAATGTGGTGTCTGATCTGGGCCTGCCCTGTTTGCTTATATCCCATTGTGAGTTCCCTCACAGTGTAAAATAGGCAAAATGATTTATTTCCCCTAATGGCAAGTTTAATTGGATCGGATTAGAGCTAGTTTTCAAGGTTACTGGGGCCATTAAAGGCACATGGGGACAAGTTTAAAAAACATACTCCAGATAAGGCGCTTTTTTTACATTCAGAAAGTAGATCTTTTTTCTGCATAAAAACATATGTTGCTGGTATTCATTAGAAGTGCCTCCAAGAAGCACTTCTAAGGAGTGCCCACAACATATGTTTTCATACAGAAATAAGAAAATATGTGGATACCCCGGCTTATCTGTCCTGGTGAATGAATGTCATCTGACGTGTCACGAGGGGCTAAGATTTACATATGAATCTGGTTAGCTGGATCTACTTTGTGTCATAAGATATCACTCACACATACCATTACAATTCTCTATTAGCCCACTTCCACTGCATAGAATCTTCCTGAGTATAGAGTATGTTTTGAAATTAAGGGTATTTATAGGAGTCATTTTGAAAATGGCTGAGCTTTATCAAACAGTGAAGGTCCAGATCAGATGTTGCATTCTGCAACATCTGATCTGGGCCTGCACTGTTTATCAGTGTTCCATTTTGGGGTTTCCTGTCTGAAATGGGTTAATGCTAGACAGCAAAAAAGCAAAACACATTGCTTAGTTTTGTCAGGTTTTGCTTATATTAGATGGAATCTCATAACACCCACACTAATTCAAACTGAACCTAAAAGATCATTGTTTCTTTCAACAATAATACACTTATAATTAGCCGGCCTCGGTAGCTCAGTCGGATGCGTGTCTGACTGGTGATCAGGAGGATGTGGGTTCGTTACCTGCCGGGGTCGGCAACATTCTTTCTTTCGTGGAGATTGATCATGAAATCTTAACTACGGTCATTCTCTCCCTTCCTCTGATTCAAGAAGAGCAGTTGTCAGTTTCTAGCAAAAGAATGTGCACTATTCTAGTTAACCGCTTACGTGTAAGCCTGCCCAGAAAAAGTGTGGATAAGTAAACTGACCGGCTCGTAAATGACCTAAAATAGGGTTGACTTGTCGGTTAAACTCCAAAACAAACAAACAAAATGCTTATACATGTAATTAGAATTTAAGCACAAATTTATATGAAGACTGTATAAAAGCAAACAAAAAAGGGAAAATACTTTCTATACCAGGGCTGATTGATATGTTGTGAGCCTCATATTCAAGGATTTGAATTTTGTCAGACATATTGTATTATTTTTCAACATAATCCCCTTCAGTAACCATACACTTTTACCAGTGGTGTTTAAAGGTCTCAATGACACTTTGATAGAACTCCATTTCTTTGTCAGAAAGTCATCCATATAACGTCATCATCGGACTGAAATTGGGCGTCTCAAATAGCCGTTTTCAGAATTTGAAATAGATGAAAGTCTGATGGAGGGAGATCAGGTGAATAAGGCGGATGCTCAATCAATTTAAAGCCACAATCGTGAATGGCAGCCATAGCAATGTCAGACTTGTGAACATGAGCATTGTCCTGATGGAACAACACACCTTTAGTGAGCTTTCTGCGGTGCTTAAGTTCAATATTTTCCCGTAACTGCATCAGAAGTGAAGCATAGTAATACTATGTATTTGTCCCTTATGGAGATAATCTATCAGCAGAATACCATCTGCATGCCAGAAACCGAGGCCATAACCTTCCAAGCTGATGGAACAGTCTTTGCCTTCTTTGGCGGGGGTGAGCCAGGGTGCTTCCATTGTTTCGATTTTTGTTTGGCCTCTGGGGTAAAATGATGGGCCCATGTTTCATCCAGAGCGACAAATATCTGAAGAAAGCTGAAAAAGGTAAAGATTATCATGCGATAATGTGCGCTTGGTGTGCTTCTGATCAACTGTCAGAAGTCTTGGTACCCATCGGGCTGAAAGCTTTCTCATTGCAAGATCCTCTGTCAGAATGGAATCTACTCTTTCCTGTGAAATGCCAACTCTACTGGCTATATATCTTTCTGTGACTCGTCTGTCAGTCATAACAATATCATGGACATTATTGACCATTTCTGGGGTTGCAACATTGACAGGCCTTCCTGGGCGGGGGTCATCCTCAAGGCTCTGTCAGCCGCACTTAAATTCTGCCATCCACCTTTTCACGTTGCACCGACATAGATTTGACGTTGCATAAAAGTCATGATGTTTTACGGACGTTGATGTGATGTCACAACTACGTCAATGTGCCTGCTGGGTATTAACAATATTTACTCAAATAGGCTGTTTATACAACTGCTTTTGTTTACACCAATATAAATCCCATAACCGTCCACACGAGCAAATTTTCGTTCAAATTTTATATCAGTTAGATAAATGACATTTCGCGAGAAAAATGAAAAGCACCATCAAAATGGTTCAAAGAAACAATGCGTGTTTATTATCATTATTACATAAGCGGAAAAAATCGATTTCAGGGACTACTAAAAAGTCGTGATTTGAGTCGTGAAAATTTCCAAAGTATTCAGCAGACTCAATGTACTTAATTTCATTAATGTTCAATTGTTTATTGTCAGATTATCAAAAGGAAGATTTACGCACATTAATGTAATGAATCCTTTCTAATTATAACTTTATTCCACTTCTGATGTAGACAGAATTTAAAGCGAAGGAAAATTTAATGCGAATTTGCTACTAGGTCTTGAGGTGGATTAAGTTGCAGCAATACAAAAATTTCATTCGTCTAAACAGGTTAAAAGTGACATTGCCTGATATTGCCTGATAAATTTTGTGTGATGGCAAATTCTGTTTTCTTTTTTTTTTTGGTTGTTTTTTTTTTTTTTATGTTTCCAGGCCTGATACCTCCTGAACTATGGCAAAGTGGTTACTGGCCATTTCAAGCTCTTGGACATTAAGGTAAATGGTATCTATGATTACTGGCCCTTAAAAGGAAGAACATGCCTTCGTGGGGAACAACTCTCTCAGAAGTATTTTTTATTTACCTTATCAAGAGGAGCAGCCAGTAATAGAAGGCAAACAGTGTAGACCCTGATCAGACTGCTTCTTCCAGGTTAAAAGTGTCATCAAAGTATTTTATGAGAGTCTACATTTACCCTTGTGCTGCTGAGCCTGGATATGTCTTAACTTTGAAACAATGAAGATCCAGATCAGATGGCTTCTGAAGAAGCCATCTGATCAGGATCTTCATTGTTTGTCATTCAGTTTATGAATTTGTCACAATAATTTGCATCAAGTAATCTGATTGGTTGATAATCAGTAGTGGGTGTGGCATATTTAAATATTCAGTAGGACAAGGGTTAACACCTTAACCCTGGTGAAGGATGAGATATTGAAGATACTGTGTTTTTAACCCTTAAGACACCGAGAAAAACTACATCTGAAAATGTCGTCTGCTTATGTTGCTGCTGAATTTTGCATACAGGCAAACAGTGTGGGCCAAGATCGGACTGCTCCTACATCTGATCTGGGACCACACTTTTAACTAAGGTAAGCAGCAGAGGGCAAAGCAGACGACAATTGTCCTGACTGGCATTTTATGGGTTAATAACAAAAAATGTAACCCTAGATATATGGAGTTCTTTTATGATTTTATCAATAATGCTCCTGTCATAAAATGTCCTCTTTTATACAGTTTAATTCTGTTTTAAGTATAAAATCATTATTTTTCAAAACCTTTCACCTCAACACTGTGTGTCTGTATATATGAATAAAATTAGGTTAATGTGATGATCCTAAGTATTGGGACAGACTGATAGACCCAGATCAGACTGCTCCTTTAGGTGTCTACACTGTTTGCCATTCCGTCTGCACCTTTTGGACTTCTTGCTGGATGGTGAAACAAATTAACCCATTTAGTACTGGAAACCCCTAAATGGGTAGTTGGCAAACAGTGCAGGCCCAGATCAGACGCCGCAGAATGCGGCGTCTGATCAGGGCCTCCACTGTTTGCTAAAAGTTCAGGCATTTTCCAAATAAATTTTGATGAAAACACAACCTGACACCCCTAAATTTTGAAATGAACTCCTGCTATATATAAGGAGGAAGATTCCATTTGGTACAAAAAGGGTTAAATAAAAATTTTGGTTCTCAAGGTGTTCGAACTGTTAGGATTTTTATGGTACTAGTATGCTTTGTGTTCCTTTAGATTTTATCGCAGAAGGACAAATTTTAGAGACTTAGATGCGGACTTCAGTAGGACAATTATTACCCCAAATCAAAATGAGATTCCTCAAAAGACATGCATTATTTTTTTATATTTTGGTCTAAATACAAATTATCTGTGCTCATTAGAACTGCCTCAATGAGGCAGTTCTGATGAGCCCCCAAAATCTATATTCACAGCATGAATGTTTGTTTGTTAGTTTGTATTGGAGTTTAACAGCCCAGTCAACACTATTTAGGTCATTTCTGGGCTAGGTCAGTTAACCTATCCACACTTTTCCTGGGCAGGCTTATACGTAAGCGGTTAACTATTACAATGCACATTCTTTCGCCAGAAACTGACAACTGCTCTTCTTGAATCAGCAGAAGGGAGACAATGGCAGTAGAAAAGATTTCATGATCAATCTCCACAATAGGATGTTGCCGACCCCAACAGGTATCGAGTCCGCGTTATATGTAAATTTGTAAACATAGCATAAATGTCGATGAGTAAATATAGAAAAATTCTGCTATTAAGTCCACCGAAAATTAAGACTAAATCTGTTTTTAAATGCTTGTTGAGATGGTTTTAGTTATTCTCCTAATAAGAGACCACCTTTGGGACTGTTCAAAAGTGGTCTAAAGACCACTTTTGAACAGTCCCAAAGGTGGTCTTAATAAAGGAATTTTACTGTATCACCAACTTTCATATGGTGTTGGTTTGGTTTTGGAGTTTACATCCCAATCAGCACTATTTATATCATGTCAAGGTGGTCAGC
Source organism: Lucinisca nassula (assembly GCA_963580285.1). Lineage (NCBI taxonomy): Eukaryota > Metazoa > Mollusca > Bivalvia > Lucinida > Lucinidae > Lucinisca > Lucinisca nassula. The sequence continues at coordinate 156,284,687 of OY757012.1, read as the reverse complement.
AAACTGACCAGTACAGTGTACATCTAAATTGTTTCTCAAATGACACTCCAATTTATCAATAAAATACATACACATCTGACGGTTTCCCCACTCTCTGCCTCGAACTCATCTTCCGCTGACTTTGATGGCATTTTCTAGTTATTTACTGGTATATTCCAAAAAAATATATTCCCATATTATATTTCCTTATTTCCACAATAAACAACAAAAATATATCTGGAATGCAAAACACTTGTGACCCTGCACAGCGAAACAACAGGTTGACAGTTACAATAATCGGCTTCACTAACAGATACTTATTGATTAGCCTGTGTCTCTGATCAGTTTGAAAATATCTCCTATGATTTCAGCAGCATGAATATGCAATAAGCATTGCCCACTGGTATTTAACGCTTCAATTGCTATGGAAATCCTAGAGTTGATGAGAATTTTTTTTTTTTTTTCAGAGAAAATGGGCTGGGCATTTCATACAAATCAGATGATTCACATGTAATGTCAAGCCCTCTGAAAAAAAGTAAATTCTTTTGAAAATGTCATCTGCTAAACTTCTTAACCCATTCAGTACCTGAAACCCCAAACGGGGTAGTTGGCAAACAGTGGAGGCCCAGATCAGACGCCGCAAGATGCGGCGTCTGATCAGGGCCTACACTGTTTGCAAAACATTCAGTCAGTTTCTAAATTGATTTTGAAGAAAAACACAACCTGACACCCCTTAATTTTGAAATGAACTCCTGTTATATATAAGGAGGAAGATTCCATTTGGTACAAAAAGGGTTAAAACTCCTGGGAGGTTAATCACTGTCAGCAAGAAGATTGAAAGAATGTCGCACCCTCCAAGCTACTGCACTCACTATGGAAGCCATTATCAGTCTATGATCAGCTGACATTTGATTGGTTACTGATCAGCCAAATACATGGGTACTTATCACTCAGAGAGGCTGCAGCATGAGAAAACCTGTTAACCCATTGTATAATAGTGGACTCCATTCCTATATGTTGGAAGAGTCCATTTGTCATATAAGGGGTGTCAGGCCTATTCTTTCATTTAAATTCTATTTTTGACGGAAAATTCTGTTAGCATATAGAGCAGGCCCTGATCAGACGCTATGTTCTGCACTGTTTGCCAAGGTACCATTTTAGGGGTTTCTCCACTTACAATGGGTTAAACAATAATACCTTTAACTCTTATCTTGCTGAATAAATTAATTAAGCCACACCTATTTCTAACCATCGACCAATCAAATAACTTGATATAATGTATTCCTGATCTGGATCTACACTATTTTCAAAGGTAGGGGTTGTCCAGGGTTAACCCTTTCAACCCATTGTTTCTCCAATGAGCTCTTCCATGCAACCAGGGCTGCATTTAAAAGCAAAATAAGACAAGAGGGCCCAGAGGGCCCTGATTCGCTCACCTGAGTGTCACTGCCTCTAGTTTGTTCTATTTTTAGCTTTGGTGGCCACCTTGTTTGTCAGAGCAGAACAATTTTAGCTATTTTGGTAGTGAGTCACCTGGGCAACATTCCTGTGAAGTTTAGGAGGAGTTTGCGATCGAAGCAAATTTACAATGTTCTTCTATTTTTAGCTCTGGTGGCCAAATTAGTTTATTGGAGCGGGATGGTTTTAGCTATTTCCATAGAGGGTCATCTAAGCAACATTCCTACGAAGTTTGAATGAAATTGGTCCAAAGGTACAGGAGGAGTTATCATTTGAAGATTTTTTCTATTTTTTAGATCATCAGAGCGAGATCGTTAGAGCGATTTTGGTAGAGGGTCAACTAAGCAACATTCTTGTGAAGTTTGAATGAAACTGAAACTGAACCAAAGGTACAGGAGGAGTTGTCGTTTGAAGATTTTTGCTATTTTTAGCTCTGGTAGCCATCTTGATTGTCAGAGCAGAACGATTTTAGCTATTTCGGTAGGGAGTCACCTACGTAACATTCCTGTGAAAGGGTTTAGGAGGAGTTCACATTTGAAGCAAATTTATGATGTTTTTAGCTGTACGAAGAACATGGAAAGCTATTGTTGTCACCTCGGTTGTGCGCGTTTGCATTTGCGTGTGCGTGTGCATTCCCGTCGCACTGTGTGAAAGTTTTTCAAAAGCTTATATCTCAACAGTCACTGATCACAGAGCACTCATATTTGGAACTTAAGTACCTTGGAGGGTCTTCTGACATTCAAAGATAACAGACCTCTGGGTCCATGCCCCAGGGAGGGGCTAGGGCTCAAAATCTAGAACACCTCTGTAAATCTGTGTTTAAGTTTTTGAAATGCTTTAATATCTCAACAGACACTCATCACAAAGCATACATATTTTACAACTTGGATACCTGGGAGTGTCTTCTGAGATTCCAAGACAACACACCCCTGGGTTCATGCCTGGGAGTGGGGATGGGGTGGGGCTAGGGGTCAAAATCTAGGACACCTTTGTAAATTGTTATATAGGTTTCCATTATGCTAACAAGTTATAATTTGTTTGATTTGAGGTTTTTTAATCCCCGTCAACACTGTAAAGGTCATGTTGGAGACGTTGCTTCCAATTTTGTGGGACTTTTACCCGACATTGAGATGAAATGACATCTCAAGCCCTGTCGCCCAATGAAACCAATAGGGTTTATTAGCATGGACGTCCGCCTCGCACCGCAGTTCCTGGACAGGCTTAGATCCTCTAAGCGGTTTACCAGTACTAGTGTGCGGGCCAGATTCAGCTCTGCGTGGAAGCATCATGCAGCCCATATATTTCTACAAGCCCCTATGGGTAAATTATAGACACAATTGGTTATATATTAGCCAATTGGTTATATATTAGCCAACCATGTGACATTGATTCAAGTGTAAAAGGGTGAAGGTCATGGTGACCTACATTTCACGGTCCAGTGATTTTGCCTTATATCTTGAAGTATTTGTTGGAGAAATGTCATACCTGGGATATTAGTGCCATGAGACCCCACGATTGACCTCAAAATTTAACTAGGTCACTGTGACCTATATTTCATGATGCAGTGATTTTGTCCATTATCTTGAATACTATTTGAAGGAGAAATGTCATACCTGGATTATTAGTACCATGTGACCCAATAATTGACCACCAAATATATCTAGGTCAGGATGACCTATATTTCAATGATCAGTGATTTTGCCTATTATCTTGAATACTATTTGATGGAGAGATCTCATACCTGGATTATTAGTACCATGTGACCCCATGATTGACCTCAAAATATATCTAGGGCAGTGTGACCTATATTTCATGGTTCAGTGATTTTGCTTATTATCTTGAATACTATTTAATGGAGAAACATCATACCTGGATTATTAGTTCCATGTGACCTGATGATTTACCTCAAAGTATATCTAGGTCAGTGTGACCAATATTTCATGGTTCAGTGACTTTGCCTTATATCTCAAATACTATTTGATGGAGAAACTTCATATCTGAATAACCAATTCCATGTGACCAGAAGACTGACACAGAAATATATCTGGGTCAGTGTGACCTATTTTCATGGTTCAATGATTTTGCCTTATAATTCTGACACTATTTGATTCTGAAATGTAATATCTGGAATATATGTTCCATCTGACCTGATGATTGACCTCAAAATATATGTAGGTGAGTGTGACCTATATGTCATGGTTCAATTGTTTGTTTGTTTGATTTGAGGTTTAACGTCCCCGTCAAAACTGTAACGGTCATTTTGGAGACGTTGCTTCCAATTTTGTGGGACTTTTACCCGACCTTGAGATGAAATGACTAGCACCGCTTTGCCTGGGCAGGCTTAGATCCTCTAAGCAGTTTACCAGTACTAGTGTGTGGGTCAGATTCAGCTCTGCGTGGAAGCATCATGCAGCCCATCTATTTCTTCAAGCCCCGACGGGCGGGGGCCGTCATGGTTCAATAGTTGAAGGCATGAAACAGGTGAGCTATGCTGTCATACAACAGCTCATGTTCTATTTTTAGCTATGGTGGCAATTTTGCTAATCAGAGCATAACCGTTTTAGCTATTTTGATAGATGGTTTCCCAAGCAACATGAATGAAATTTTAGCCCAGGGTACAGGAGTAAAGATTTTTTTCTATTTTTAGCTCTGGTGGCCATCTTGTTTGTCAGAGCAGAATGATTTTAGCTATTTTGGTAGGAAGTCGTCTTGGCAACATTCCTGTGAAGTTTGAATCAAATTGGCCCAAGGGTTTAGGAGGAGTTCACGTTTTGCATTTTTTTCTATTTTTAGCTCTAGTGGCCATTTTTATCTCATTAGAGCGGAACCGTTTTACCTATTTTGGTACAGACTCACCCAAGGAACATTCCAATGAAGTTTGAATGAAATTGGCCTAAGGGTACAGGAGATGTTGTCATTTAAAGATTTTTTTTCTAATTTTTGCTCTGATGGACATCTTGTTCATCAGAGCGGAAAGATTTTAGCTATTTTGGTATGGAGTCACCTAGGCAACATTCCTGTGATGTTTGAATCAAACTGGCCCAAGGATTTAGGAGAAGTTTGCATTTGAAGCAAATTTATGATGCTTTTCTATTTTTAGCTCTTGTGACCATTTGGTTCATTGGAGCAGAACAGTTTTAGCTATTTTGGTAGAGGGTCACCTAAGGAACATTTCTGTGAAGTTTGAATGAAATTGGCCCAAGGGTACAGGACGAATTGTCGTTTAAAGATTTTTTTAATCTTTAACTCTGGTGGCCATCTTGTTCATCGGAGCGGAAATATTTTAGCTATTTTGGCAGTGAGACACCCAGGCAACATTCCTTGTGAAGTTTGAATCAAATTGGCCCAAGGGTTTAGGAGTTTGCATTTAAATCAAATTGATGACAGCACACGACGGACGATGCACGACAGTCATTCAGTGATCACAATACCTCACTCCGTGCTCAGGTGAGCTAACAAAATGGCAAACGGTTTAGATCCTAATGAGAAAGCTCATTATGAGCCATCTCAGCAGGACCTGTTATTTAATTTGTTGCACAGGGTATGGAAGGTTAAAGAAATTTGATTTCCATGGGGATAACATATGAATTGTTAATCTGGTAGTTGAATTATCATCATTCTGTATTGCCAGAAAAAAATGTTTAATAACCTGTGGCCCAAAAAAGGCTAATATTAGCTACAGTCTGATTATTGACTTCACACTTCACAGTCAACTTGAAGCATTTTGGACCTACTTTTTCCAGAAAGAAAGAGTATTACTTTGTATCATAGGTGAAGATGCAAAGCCTAATCTTTATAGAAAAAAAGGTGAGTTTTCTGGAACATGGCATTACTTATGAAGTTCAAGTCTGAAGCATGGAATGCAGCACCATACTTTCCCTAGCACTTACTGTGCAAGAAGTGCTTTTCAACTGTTCAGTTCCATTTCCATTTAATGCTCTTGGGCAATATACTAGCCATTATCATAAGAGTCCTTCAAATTCTCAGTTAGAATCACCTGGCGAATAAACCTTTCATGGGAAGGAACTTTCAAAGCATGTTTGTCTCCCAGGTCATAAGGGGTCTACTCTTAAAACCAACTTGCCCCTCATGAACAAAATTTGTTCCTAATAAACCTATAATACACTTTTAACACCATACTTGTTCTAAAATTTGAAGAAGTACAATTAACAAGGTCATGTGTCTATAAAGCAGCTGGATGGCAGTGTCTAATCTTTTTTTTTTTTTTTTTTTGAAGGGACTAAGTTTATCATAAGAGCAGAGGCGTAGCCATGAATTGCAAAATCGCAAAATTGTTGCTATCATGCAAGCAGAAAAACCCTTCCCAAAATACGTCAGAAGCCATCAGAATGCACCATTTTTTTTTCGAAGCCACCAGAATGCACCATTTTTTTTTCGAAATTTTTTTTTTTTTAAGTGTCTAATCTTGGTAAACAAGTAATACAGACAGACGGATGGACAGAGTGATTACTATAGGGCACCCACACTTTCAGTGCGGGGCCCTAATTAACAGCAGGCCTGTGTGTGATAAATCTGTGGTGTAGAAGAATTTGCAAGGGAGACAACTTTATTAACTCTTCATGGGCGTAGCTGTTGGTGAGATTGGTGCGATTTGGTCGCACCAATATTTTGTATTGGTGCGACTAGTCTCACCAATAACTTTGACACAGATATTCTAGGTAAAAATCGCAAAATTGTTGCTATCATGCAAGCAGAAAAACCCTTCCCAAAATACGTCAGAAGCCACTAGAATGCACCATTTTTTTTTCGAAATTTTCCGTGGACCCCGCCCCCACCCCAGCCCACCCTAGGAGGGCTTCACGCCTTAGGCGCTGTATAAGTTTTGGTCGCACCAATGTCAAATTCATGGCTACGCCTCTGCTCTTATGATAAACTTAGTCCCTTCAAAATGGGTTCAAAGTGGGCATAAGGAGCATATCTGTATTCAAACACAATAAGTTCCTTTATAAATACCAGTCAACAATTTGTCTCTGTCACAAAAGCATAAATAATTGATGTGATCCTTTTGGCACTGTTTCAACTTCAATCTTGGACTCTTAACTCTTATCCTGCTGTTCACGAAAACCCCTATCTTTGCAAACATTCAATTTATGAATTTGTAGGAATAAATTACATCAAATAATCTGATTGGTTCAAAGACAGAAATGGGTGTGGCTAAACTGAATATTCAGCAAGATAAGGGTTAATTGTAAGTCTTGAAAAAAGTATTGTTGTGCAGCACACATAACAGCATGTGAGGTAATTATTGCAAATACAATACTCATCACGACTCAACAAGACCCCCTTAAACCCCACTTATATAGGAAAAAACTGGAGTTTGTGGGGGTATATATTATTTGTCTTATTTCTGCTCCAAGACTGGGTTGTGGGTACTAGTTAGCACGCCTCATTGAGGTGGTTCTAACAAGCACCCACAACCTATGTTTGCAGTATAAACAAGAAAAATATCAAATTTTCATCAGGAAAGTAGCCTAATGCACTAGGGTACAGCTATAATTGTATGTTATGAATATTTATTATTTTGTTGGTACACCTGGATTATTACGTCTACTCTATAACAGTAATAAAATGAAACTAAAACAATATGCAATTTGGTGCACTTTATGGAAGCGTTTCTGAACAGAGAGCGTTATAAATCATATATGATCGAAATTGGTTGTTTACAGACTTGGAATAGAACTATTTCTGCAATCGAAAACTATACAAATTTTGGTAAATCGAAGTGTACGCTTCAAAGTCGCCTAGAAAACTGAACCACGTTAACAACTTCAATCCACAAAAAATCTGCGCTGCACCAAGGCGTATTCGACTTGGAAAACATATGGTCGCATTCGACTGCTAATAAAGGAACATTTTACTGAATGAACCGACTAGACAATTATTCCGATCTATTTGCTGAAACGATCGGAATATTAAATACACCTTCTTTCATAATGACAGTAATTCACAGTGAAGCCGGCCTATATAGCTGAGTGAGTGAGTGAGAGATAAGGCCATATGGAGATGGGACCTCAGTTTAAAGACTCATTCGAAAGTCTGGAGAAGCCTGGAATCAATCCTGCGATCCCTGGTTTACAAGGCGAGTAGCATAACCACTATCCTATGTTGCTGATGAGCCTCTGACTCAGATGATCAGAAGGTCTCCGGTTTTAATCCTGCGGTGTTGGCAACATTCTTTTGTAGAGATGGATCATGAAATCATTTCTATGGTATCTTCATATGGTCCTTCTCTCCATTCTGCTTATTCGAGAAGGGCAGTAAAACCGTTGTCAGTTTCTGGTGAAAAAATGCACTGTACTGGTTAAACGTTTACATATAGGCCTGCCCAGGAAAAGGGTGGGCTCGACCTAAATAGTGTTGACTGGGCTGTTAAACTCCAAAGCAAGCAAACAAACAAACAATTGTTGTATGTCTGCTATGCTGCCTGCTAGTTATATTAAAAGTCTTTGTTGCAAACAGTGTGGACCCTGGTCAGACTGCTCCTCTAGGATGACATTTTCTTTCGATGCAGATTTTCCTTGGCATCTTAAGGGTTACAATTAACCCATTTTGTACCAGAAACCCCAAAACGGGTAATTGGCAAACAGTGCAGGCCCAGATCAGACGACTGATCAGGGCCTCCACTAGTTGCTAAAAGTTCAGTCATTTTCCAAACAAAGAAAACACATCTTGACACCCCTTACTTTGAAATGGATTCCTGGTATATACAAGGAGGAAGATTCCATTTGGTACAAAAAGGGTTAATTATTTTTCAGCGAAAAATGAGGTTTACCATTTCAAGGGCTCAAAATGACCTAAAATAGTGTTGACTGGGCCGTTAAACACCAAAATAACCAAATAAAGTACCCACAGCATGCTTTTATGAAGAAATAAGAAAAATATTCAGAGCAGTCTCATTACTCTATGTATTTTTCTTTTATAATGTTGCGGGTACTTGTTAGAATTAATTCTAACAAGTACCCACAACATATGTTTTTACCCTCTTTACTCCTCATCTGGAGCCTACTATTAGAGCTACATTTAGCTGAGGGTGCAATTGTGCAAAGACAAAGTTTTGCTGGAGGAAGCTTAACCCTTATCTTGCTGAATATTCAGTTTAGCCACACCCATTTCTGACTTTGAACCAATCAGATTATTTCGTGTAATTTATTTTTACAAATCCATAAACTTCATGTCAAACAGTGTAGATCCTGATCAGATGGCTTCTTCAGAAGCCATCTGATCTGGATCGCCACTGTTTCCAAAGATAGGGGTTGTCGTGAACAGCATGATAAGAGTTAATATTGATCCAATACTACATATCAAGGATGCTGATCTAGTTCTCTAGGTGATAATGTGCAATGCCAACAGACACATCTGGAGACAATAGTGTTACTACAATAGATAAACATCAGTCAATTAAGTCTCAAAAGGATGATATTTTTTCTTTAACAGGCTTAAAAGCCACTCCAGATCAATATCCCGTTAGCAAGATAGCAACATGAAGCAATGCTTATCTGACCAGAGAAATTATCAAGGCAAGGAAGTTGGCCAGCTATCAAGTCTGTGCAACTTAACAAGTCTGCACAACTAAGTAAGATTTCAACATCACGAAAACACGCCAAAACAAATACATTGTAAACTTTACCGCCCAAAAAAAGAAAACTTTTACGATGAAAAACTGTGATATTTTTATTATTTCTGCTTAAAATATAGATTGTGGGTACTCGTTAGAACCACCTCATTGAGAGTAGAAATAAGAAAAATAAGGTATACCCCTGTAAAACCAAGTTTTACTATATAAAAGTACGGTTCAAGGAGGTCAAAATTATATAGGAGTTTTTTCCTGCATGTTTTTCCTGTTGAGAAGCTGTTCATGAATTAATGAACATTTTATGAACATTCATGGACTATTCATTTTATTTTCAGAAGGGTGCCAGGCTACATGTACATATGAATCTCTTTATAATAACACTTTTCATCTGTTCATTATAAAACAGTTTTGGATTTATTTTTAGCTCCGCTGGCCATCTTGTCTATTACTGGAGTGGAACAATTCTAGCAATTCTGCTAAAGGCCCTAATAGTAATAATAGGACTCAACATTAATATGAAATTATTATGATTTTGTCTGTTTGATTTGAGGTTTAACGTCCCCGTCAACACTGTAAAGGTCATTTTGGAGATGTTGCTTCCAATTTTGTGGGACTTCTATCCGATATCGAGATAAAATGACATCTCAAGCCCTGCCGCCCAATAAAACCAATATGGTTTATAAGCATGGACGGGCCGACTCGCACCGCTTTGCCTGGGCATGCTTAGATCCTCTGAGCGGTTTACAAGTACTCGTATGTGGGTCGGTTTCAGCTCTGCGTGGAAGCATCATGCAGCCCATATATTTCTTCATGCCCCAATGGGGTTAAATGCAAGCATCCATATTTCACCTTGACTTACATTTAATGGTGCACTGACTTTGTAAAATATTGCGACCACCCTAGTGTTCACCCTAATGGTCAAGTTAATTTCGCAAGAACTATAAGAGCTTCATTAATGATACTTGGTACAAACTTGTATCTGGGGATGGCAACTTAAATGCAAGCATCCATATCTGACCTTGTTCTACATTTCTTGGTTCACTGACTTTGTAAAATATTGCGACCACCCTAGCGTTCACCCTTATGGTCAAGTTAATTTCTCAAGAACTATAAGAGTTTCATTAATAATACTTGGTACAAACTTGTAACTTGGTATAGCAACTTAAATGCAAACATCCATATTTGACCTTGACCTCCATTTTATGGTTCACTAACTTTGTAAAATATTGTAAAATATTGTGACCACCCTAGCAGTCACCCTTATGGTCAAGTTAATTTCTCAAGAACTACAAGAGCTTCATTAAAGATACTTGGTACAAACTTGTATCTGGGGATGGAAACTTAATTCAAGCATCCATATTTGACCTTGACCCACATTTTATGGTTCACTGACATGGTAAAATATTGCAACCACCCTAGCAGTTAAGTTCATTTCTCAATAATTATTAGAGCTTCATTAACCCATTTAGTACCAGAAATCCCAAAACGGGTACCCTGACAAACAGTGCAGGCCCAGATCAGACACCGCAGAACACGGCGTCTCAGATCAAGGCCTACACTGTTTGCAAAAAGTTGTGCCATTTTCCTAATCAATTTTGAAGAAAACACAACCTGACACCCCTAAATTTTGAAATGGACTCCTGCTATATATAAGGAGGAAGATTCAATTTGGTACAAAAAGGGGTTAATGATACTAAATACAAGCTTGCATTTAAGAATGGCAACTTTTATGAGAGCATCTATGTTTGGCCTTGGCTTAGATGTCACGGTTCTGTGACTTTGCACCCCCACAGGCGCGACGTAGCCTTCGGCGGAATTTTTGTTTTATTTTATGATTTCTATTTTCAGCTCTGGTGGCCATGCTGTTCAGTGGAGTTGAACCATTTTAGCAATTTTTGTTCAGTCATGAGCGGAACATTTCTGTGAGATTATTTTGTAATCCAGCAAATGGCTTGCGAGGAGATATCGGTCAAAGGTTTCTTTATAGGTTCAGCTGTGGAACCATTTTAGCAGTATTGAAATGAATGCATGAACATTGAATCTGTGGAATTATATTGAATTCGTGCCACTGGCTTGAGAGGAGATGTCGTTTAACCCATTGCATGCGGGAAACCCCTAAAGGGGTACCTTGGCAAAAAGTGCAGGTCCAGATCAGAGACCACAGAATGATCGGGACAGACGTTTCCGTCAAAAATAAAATTAAAAAGAAAAAGTAGGTCTGACACCCCTTATATGACAAAAAGACTTTTCCAACATATTAAAGCAATGGAAGAGTCCACTGGTATACAATGGATTAAAGGTTTAAATTTACTTTAGTTCTGAAGTAAAGAAGAATCACTTAAGAAATTTTTGTACAGGACCATTTAGACAGGAATACTGCTGTGAAATTATTACGAGCCACTGGCTTGAGATAGGCTGATTTCTGGCTCTGTTCAGTCAAATGAAATCATTTTAGCAATTCAGTACAGGGCCATGAGAGGAACATTTCTGTAAAATTATTTTTAAAATATAACCAGATGTCATACAAAAACATTTTTCTATTTTTAGCTCGGGTGGCTAGCTGACTCATTTTAGCAATCTGGAGCTGGTCCGTATCATCATCATCATCAACGGATTTTTGATTAACGTGCAGGTACAGGGGCAACCTCCACATAAGTGGGCCCCTTTCCAGGTAGCTGGCTTGCTGCACGCATGGCTGATCTTAATCAGATCTCCAGGTTTGTCTATCATGAGGATCGATAGAAGAGAGCTTCCATTCTCTGCAACCTCTTTCTGTCAGCTGCTTCCAGGTCATCTTGGGCCTTCAAGGTCCCCGCTTTCCATCTACCTGTATGTCACAGACAGTCTTGACTGCACCGTTGGAGCGTTCCACATGTCCATACCAGCGGAGCCGTCTCTCTTCAGGATGAGGTCCAGGTCCTCAATGCCAATACGTTCAAGTAACTCACTGGACCTGATGGTGACAGTGTCCTGTGGCTTGACATTGCAAATCTGTCTGATCATTGCCCTGTCATTCCGCTGAAGACGTTGGAGGTTCGGCTTTGTCAATGGCCATGTCTCACTGGCATGGAGCATTGCGCTCCGCACACAGGAGCTGTACACACAGCCAAACGTCTTGAACGAGAGGTGGCGGGAAGAGAGAACTGGTAGCAACTCCTTGAATTTATTCCAGGCTGTTTCCACACATGATGTGGTTGAAAGGTCGCAACCACCTGCTGCTGAGAGCATATCACCTAGGTAGCAAAAGGAAGCTACAACCTCAAGCTTGTCAGATCTGACTTGGACTTCCCTCTGTGGTCTGCCATCTAAGGGTCGTGCAGTTCCTTGGCACCATGTACACCTGTAATCAGGGTACTCTATCAAGCGCTTGAGCCCACTGCATTTCTTGTGCACCCAGAACTTGCAGCCATTACAAAAGATATTGTTGCTGCCCACTCCAGTGCGACATACAGCGCATGGGAACTGGCCTGTACTCTGCAGGAGGTCCAGACCTGAGCCACAGATCATGATCTTTGTCTTTCCTGCATTCACTCTCAGCCCTTTCGCCTCCATTGCATCTTTCCAAGTTAAGAGCCTCCTGACACATTCCTCAAGGGATTCAGCTATGATGACAAGGTCATCAGCATACAGGTCCTCCCAGGGGATTCCAGAGTGGAACTCGCATGACAAGGCTTCAAGCACAATGATGAAAAGAAGTGGGCTGAGAACAGAGCCCTGATGAACACCCACCTTCACTTTGAATTCTTCACTGTAACCATCATCAACACGGACACGACTCCGAGCATTAGCATACATCCCTTGGACCAGTCGCACAATCCACTTGTCCACTCCAAGTTTTCTTAGTGCCCACCAGATGACTTTCCGAGGCACTCGATCAAATCCAGGTCTACAAAAGCCATGTAGAGTCTCCTGTTGGCCGCCAGATACTTCTCTTGCAGCTGCTGTACAACAAAAATTGCATTTGTTGTGCCTCTTCCTGGGACAAAGCCAAACTGGGAATTGTCGATGGACACCAACAAAGAGATACATTTCTGTGAAATTATTTTGAAATTTGCTTAGTAGTTTAGGAGATGTCATTTGAAGAAATTCTTGATGACAGATGGATGGTCAGATACAGACAGACATACAGACAAACAGAGGACGATGGATACCTAGGGATCACAAACTGAGCTAAAAAGCATATAGGTACATGTATGTTAACTCTTAGTCTCTTATCCTGTTGTCCATGACAACCCCTATCTTTGGAAACAGTGTAGATCCAGATCTGATCAGGATCTACACTGTTTGACATTCAGTTTATGGATTTGTACGAATAAATTACATCAAGTAATCTGATTGGTTCAAAGTCAGAAATGGGTGTGGCTAAACTGAATACTCAGCAGGATAAGGGTTAACCAACTCATTAGTGGTCAAAATGTTAACTTCTAGCGAATACAGTATCCAACACTCCTGTACTTTTGCTGGAAAAAAATGACTACATTTTGCATTTACTCACATTTTTTTTCAGCAAAAAGATCAGAATTTTTTCAATATTAAATTATCAAAGTTTTGAGTCTTTTGACGAAACACTGTCAGTTTTAAACAACTGGACCCTGAACCCTTAAAAATGGCTTAGTGTATGGTGACTGCATCTTACATTAACCCATTGTATGCGGGAATCCCCTAAAGGAGTACCTGGGCAAACAGTGCAGGTCCAGATCAGATGCCGCAGAACGCTAACAGAATTTTCCGTCAAAAATAGAATAAAAACAAAAATATCTGCTTGACATCCCTATTATGACAAATGGACTTGTCCAGCATATAGCAATGGAAGAGTCCACTAGTATACAATGGGTTAACAGTGCACCCAAAGTACTGCGCAATTTATGTTAAATTTTTGCTACCTTGCACTTCATGAAGAATATTTTTTATCTAAGGTGCACTTTTGTCAGGAATTTATGCTTCATATATTGATCTATATTGCGTACCCTGCGAAAAAATGACATGTTCTATCTCGACTTTAACCCTTTTTGTACCAAATGGAATCATAGCAGGAGTTCATTTTGAAATTTAGGGGTGAAAGGTTGTGTTCTCGTCAAAATTTATTTGGAAAATGGCTGAACTTTAAGCAAACATTGGAGGCCCTGATCAGACGCCGCATTCTGCGGCGTCTGATCTGGGCCTGCATTGTTTGCCAAGTACCCGTTTAGGGGTTTCCGGAACTAAATGGGTTAATGCTCTGCATGCTGGGTATTTTTTCGCAGCAGACGATATTTTGAAACATTTTCCTAATTTTCCCAGAAAACAAGGATTTGACATCTCATGCAAATTGTCTCCTATGGAAACAGGATTTGACATCTCATGCAAATTGTCTCCTATGGAAACAGGATTTGACAACTCATGCAAATTGTCTCCTATGGAAACAGGATTTGACATCTCATGCAAATTGTCTCCTGGAGACAATTTGCATGAGATGTCAAGTCCTATTTTCTAGGAAATAGAAGAAAGATATCAACAATTTGTGGTCTGCTAAATTAGCCCAGAGAGTGGAAAAGGTTAATGTAGACTTGTGAACTTTAATGTAGATGTATGGGCAATCATAATTCTTTTTTCAATTTTAAGTGCAGTTATTTTCTACTTTTGATGGTTACAGTAACTGATCAGGACCTCTTATATATGAATCTTATGATACATTTTTGATAACAATTAACTTTGAAAATGGAACTTCACAGATATTACATAAGATGGTATTTCTCTTGGAGTCGGTCATTCCAGGGAAAGAGGTTAAACCTATTTAAATGGTACCGGAAGCCCAAAATCAGGATACTGGCAAACAGTGCATGCTGCACAGATCAGATGCCGCAGAACAGAGCATCTGATCAGGGCCAGCTGATCTGTTTGCAAAAAGTTCAGCCATTTTCTAAATAAACTTTGAAGATAATTACTGGTAACAACCTGTCATCCCTAAATTTTGAAATTTACTCCTGCTATATTATTATATGAGGAGTAAGAAAGTAAGTAAAGGCTTTATTTAACGAGGGTTACACATTTAGCATTACGGCTAATCTTCCTTGAGGCCCTCAAAAATATGCATATATATATACAAACAAAGAAAAGTAAGGAAGATTTGATTTGGTCCAAGATGTTGTTTTTAGTAACTCTCAGACTTGTTAGTCACAGGAATTATGAGTACGTGTTATATGTACCACTACCACATATAACACTATTGTTGGGGTCCAAAGCAGAACTTGTGTTAGCTATAAACAACTGTGTTATATCCAATTCTAACACAGCGCACCTATATAGGCAATGGGAAGGAACTGTGTTTTATCATATGAAGATTCTTTGACATTTATTAAGACGGTGTAACGTCATTTTCTTGCACCATGGCCTAGTGGATAAGAGGGCTGACTCTTAATCATTAGGTCTCTCACCGCTGTTGGTTCAAGCCTGTGAGAAGCCATAAGTAAAACTTGGAAAAGAAAATATAACTTGGTTGTTTGTTTGTTTGAATTGAGGTTTTACATCCCCATCAACACTATTTACATAATTTTGGAAACGTTGCTTCCAATTTTGTGGGGATTTTGCCGCCCAAACAAATCAAAAGGGTTTACATGTAGGGATAACTTGGTTGCAATATGAGCCCCTGTCTTCATGGTTTGGGAACATGTAGGACCCAAACCAGCCTGCTCAGCTACACAAACTGGCAACAGTCTTGAAATTTTAGATATAGAAACTGAAGGTACAGAGGACTCGCGTTATAACGGCATTATTTGTTCCCTGTTATTGTACCTTTACAATATATATGTCGTTTTAAAGAATCCCAGTTAGGAGTATGAGGAGGGTTATAAAAGATCTTTTCCACATCATCACTCCAAGGATATTTGTTAGAATCGCCTCACCGGATGTTAAAGACATTTGTTAGAATTGCCTCGGTGAGGCAATTCTAACAAATATCTATAACATTTGTTTCTTGGAGTATTAAATTACAAGAATCTTTCATGACTATGGATTCGATTTGGGCATTTCCAACCTGAGGGAAGCCAAGTCACTCAGAATCGGGGATAAACCTTGAGCTGAGACTTCAATCCATTGGAATTGTCATTACAAGGACTTTTGCCGTAATAACGAATGTCGGTATACAGAGGGTTGACTGTATTGTACTATCCAAGCAGCAAACAACAAGGTGCCAATCAGACTGCACAGATGTGCAGGCTAACCTGCAGCACTGCACAGGAGCACAGGCTGACCTACATCTTTGTTATTTGCAAGTGCAACAAAACAGGCTTTCTCACTAACTGACTAATGAATAGCAGTATATAATGATGATTCAGCCTCAGGATAATCCCATCTAACACTCCTGAACATCACGAAAGCATGTCTATATAATTTTTACTACCTTGAACCCCACTTTTATACAGTAATACTGTGGTTTACAGGGGTAAACCTTCTTTGCCTTATTTCTGCTCTAAAATATAGATGTGGGTACTCGTTAGAACCGCCTCGATGAGGGGGTTCTAACGAGTACCACAATCTATATTATGAGCAGAAATAAGAAAAATATCACAAGTTTTCATCTTAAAATTTTAGTGCTTTTTTTCGGCACTTAAGTTTACAATGTATTTGTATAGGCGTGTTTTCGAAATGAATTTCTCAAGTGGACTCTTCCATCTTTGAATCTGGAGATGCCCATTGTTCTCAACAGGGGTTTTAGACAAAATTACAAACAGACTGGCAAACAGTGTAGATCCTGATGAGATGGCTCATTATGAGCCATCTCATTGGGATATACACTGTTTTCACACCTTCAGAGAAAGAGTTACAGACACAGGAGCTTTCTCCCTCTAAAACTCTCGTCTTGACAAAATAGATGATGCTTCTACGCAGAGCTAAAATCCGACCACACACAAGTACTGGTTAACAGCTTAGAGGGCCTAGGCCTGCCCAGGTAAAGCGGTGCGAGTCGGACCGGCCATGCTTATAAACCCTGTTGGTTTCATTGGACGACAGGGCTTGAGATGTCATTTCATCTCAATGTCGGGTAAAAGTCCCACAAAATTGGAAGCAGCGTCTCCAAAATGACCTATACAGTGTTGACGGGGACGTTAAACCCCAAATCAAACAAACAAACCAACAAAATAACTACATGTAAATGTTTTCTCATAAAATGACCCAGGCTTATTCCAGAAATATCCCTGAACATGCTGAAGAGTTAATACAGAGATTAAATACGAGGACTGTTCAAATATGAATGCAACTAAGCAAAAAAAAAATGATTCTGTGATAGATTTCGATGAAAAATTTATTTTGTCCCCTCAAAGTATTCCTCTTTAACAGATATACAAACTTTCAGTCTTCTGATCCAATCATTGAATGCATTTTGGTAGTCTTTTCGAGGTATACTATGAAGGCACTGGAATATTGCAGATTTTGTTTGTTTGTTTGATTTGAGGTTTAACGTCCCCGTCAACACTGTAAAGGTCATTTTGGAGACGTTGCTTCCAATTTTGTGGGACTTTTACCCGACATTGAGATGAAATGACATCTCAAGCCCTGTCACCCAATGAAACCAATTAGGTTTATTAGCATGGACGGTCCACCTCGCACCGCGGTTCCTGGACAGGCTTAGATCCACTAAGCTGTTTACCAGTACAAGTGTGCCGGCCGGATTCAGCTCTGCGTGGAAGCATCATGCAGCCCATATATTTCTTCAAGCCCGTATGGGCGGGGGCTGCTGGAATATTGCAGAACCGAGGTGTTTGCGCTGTACAAATTTTTGACCAGAAAGGTATTTTTCCAGCCGCAGGAACAAAAAAAAAGTCACAGGGGGCAAGGTCAGGGGAATACGGGGGCTGAGGGAGTTAAACAACCTTTTCCTGCTTCAGATAGTCTTGCACAATGAACGCCTTGTGCGATGAAGCATTGTCATGTAGCAATCTGACATTGGCCAAACCAGTTGCGGGTCTTCGTTCTTTGAAATATTTCTTCAATTTTCGAAGAACTTTATTCTTGTAAAACTTCACATTTACAGATTTGCCTTTAGGCACAGCAACCTGAATAGCAGGGCCCTGATTTGAAAAGAATATGGCATACATTACCTTCTTGACGCTCATGGTCCGCTTTGCAATGCATGGTCTTTTGCAATACTTTGTTGCCCATATTTTGTTCTGAATCTTTCATTTTGGCTCAAAAAAGTGAACCCATGTCTGTGACGACATTAGCGAAAGACCGTGAATTGTAATTAGGAAACTTTTTAAGCAACTTCTTGACGCACTGAGCGCGTGTCTTTTTCTGCTCATCTGTCAACAGATGAGGAATCCATCTAGCACAGATCTTTCTCATTTTCAAATCCCGTTTCAGACTTGTATGAGCTGCTCCTAATGAGATGCCACCCATACTAGCTATTTGCCTAGTGGTGTATCGTGCATGGGTAGCAACTATTTCTTTCACTCTAGCAACCATCTTGGCAGATGTTACTTTTTCGGCCGACGATCATGTGGTGCATCTTCTGTTGAGCCTAGCCCACAGCTGAATTTCTTACACCAACGAAAAACTGTCGGAAAAGTCATTTCATCATGCCCATAAACCGAACATATTTCATCAAAAATGTCTTTGCACCGTAGACCAAGAATACAACGATTCTAAATATAGGACCGTATTTCAACGGCGTACTCTGACCTTCTTCCAACCATGTTTTGCCTTAGTATACAAAAGTAGACAGTGTTTATCGAACGATATACATGGCTAAAGTGCACAGATTTTTACAGGTTTGGTATCAATGTATAGGTAAAATGTTTTTCTACGCTGTGATATTAATTTCCAGGTGATTTTCGCATTAGTGCATGAGAAAACGTTCTACTTGCATTCATATTTGAACAGTCCTCGTAAAAACACAGGACTTTAAAAGAGCTTTCTCTCTCTAAACCCCTCTTGCTCCATCTGCAACAGGCATTGGTCTCATCACACAAACTGGTCATAATGTCAGTATACTGACAGGCAGGACAAAAGAATTCTATATGTGACTGCCAACTTGCTGCAGAATAGTATCTAATATAATCAGCATCTGCTAATCACTGTCTGCAGGTGATAAATGAAGCACATGTACAGCAGGGATATAATGTGTACCAGAAGAAAATAAATTGTATGCACACCTAAGATAATTTTGTAGAAAATACTCTGTACTGCTGTAGTCTCTTTAACCCATTGCATGCGGGAAACCCCTTAAGGGGTACCTTGGCAAACAGTGCAGGCCCAGATCAGACGCTGCAGAACTCGGCGTCTGATAAGGGCCTGCACTATTTGCTAACAGAATTTTCTGTCAAAAATAGAATAAAAACGAAAAAAATAGGCCTTCCACCCCTTATATGACAAATGGACTTGTCCAACATATAGCAATGGAAGATTATACAATGGGTTAAAGGAAAGAATCTTTTCTTTAACCCTTTTTGTACCAAATGGAATCTTCCTCCTTATATATAGATGAGTTTAGGCTGATTAACTTCCTTGGCTACGCTGCGCATGCGTAGTTTTGTGTGGCAAAAAGTAATCAATCGGGCCCGTTTGTGTACAGTAAACTAAGGAAAAATAAGATTTTTAAGCATAGTTTTTTTTTTTCATTTCATCCACAACATTCACAGACTTTTATACTGCAGTTCAGCGGCCCCGCCCATCGGGGCTTGAAGAAATAGATGGGTTGCATGATGCTTCCACGCAGAGCTGAAACCGACCCGCAAACGAGTACTGGTAAACCGCTTAGAGGATCTAAGCCTACCCAGCGATGCGGTGCGAGTCGGACGTACCATCCATGCTTATTAAACCCTATTGCTTTCATTGGGCGGCAGGGCTTGAGATGACATTTCACCTCAATGTCGGGTAAAAGTCCCACAAAATTGGAAACAACATCTCCAAAATGACCTTTATATTGTTGACGGGGACGTTAAACCTCAAATCAAAGAAACAAAAAATGCAGTTCACAATCTTTTGAATCACAACAGTACTTAGCAGATACCATGTCCGAATTCTCATCTTACTATTCCATTATACACATGTATTTGCTATTTGTTGTTTTCTGTATGTTTTAAATGAATGTGTGTTTAATTCTCATACCCTGAGTTAGGGGGCCCTGAATAAATCTTTGACCTGACTTGACTTTCAAGACAAAAAATGAGCAGTTAAGCAAAAACATTACTGGCAGAGTCTCAGAAGCGATACTTTGAAAAACCTGAACACGCAAGTACCATAGCCAGACTGGATAGCACTTAGACATTCGGGACGAATCTCATTAGGCAGGGGGGAAATGTAAAAGGTCGAAGGTGTGGCTCGGTATCTCAGTCGGTATAGTGTTTGTATTGTATACGAGGAGCCCTGGGTTTGCAGAGCTGAAACTGACCGCACATGAGTACATGTACTGTTAAACCATTATAAACCACATCTATTTTATCTGGCGGGAAGGCTTGAGATCTTATTTAATCTCAATGTGGCTACAGGAAGCAACGTCTTAAAAATGACCCAAATAGTGTTAACGGGGACAGTGTTTTTTTTAGATTTAACATCCCCGCTAACACTGTATAGGTCATTTTGGAGACGTTGCTTCAAATTCTGTGGGACTTTTACCCGATATTGAGATGAAATGACATCTCAAGCCCTGTCGCCCAATGAAACCAATAGGGTTTATAAGCATGGACGGTCCGATTCGCACCGTTTTGCCTGGGCTGGCTTAGATCCTCTAATTGGTTTATCAGAACTCGTGTGCGTTGGTTTCAGCTCTGCGTGGAAGCATCATGCAGCCCATCAATTTCTTCAAGCCTCAATGGGCGGGGATCGCCGGGACGGTGAATGTCAATGTTCAAACAACCCTGTTGCTAGTTGTAAACGATTGATCTTTATCACCCACATGTTGAATCCGTCAGGTTAGTAATCCTTCGATTCATCTTCACTGTCTCACCCCCCCCCCCCCCCCCGCCCCCGCCCATCGGGGCTTGGGGAAATAGATTGGGCTGCATGGTGGTTCCACGCAGAGCTGAAACTGACCACACATGAGTACTGGTAAACCGCTTAGATGGACTAAGATTGTCCAGGCAAAGTGATGTGAGTCAGACCGTCAAATGCATATTAGCCTTTTGGTTCCATTAGGTGGCAAGGCTTGAGATGTCATTTCATCTCAATGGCGGGTAAAAGTCCTACAAAAAGGGAAGCAGCGTCTCAAAAATGACCTAAATAGTGTTGACGGGGACATTCAACCATAACCAACCAACCAATCATCTTCATTGTCGCATCGTTTGTCTTGCGATTAGCGCAACATGGCGCGACGATTGTCAGTTTATTATTCGAGTATTAATTGTTTTTGGTTTAACGACATGTCAACCCATGAGAATAATTTTTGTCTCGTCTCCCAGAGAAAGGGAGAAAAAATATAGAAGAGATCGTAGGTCAAAGTAAAGGACACAGGAGAAAGAAGAAAATGAATGACAGTGTAGAAATAGAAGGAATAAGAGCACCCCCTCTACCCTAACCTGTTGCAAGGATAGCAGGTCTTACCCGATTGTCAGCCAATATCAGTTGGACGCCACAGTGACGCAAGACATACGTCACCTTTACCTTACCCTTTATTTAACATTGTCAAATTCAAAGAAATTAATAACTGCTATCGGCTCAGTCTGAACAACGGTTATTTTTTTGCCACACAAAACTGCGCATGCGCAAAAATACGGAATCGTGGGATAGCATTTCCTTAGCGACCGGTAGCGTCCTAAACTCATCTATAGCAGGGGTCCATTTCAACATTTAGGGGTGTCAGGTGGTTTTTATTCAAAATTTGTTTGGAAAATGGCTTAACTTTTTGCAAACAGTGTAGGCCCTGATCAGATGCCACATTCTGCGGGGTCTGATCTGGGCCTGAACTGTTTGCCAGGGTACCCGTTTAGGGGTTTCTGGTACCAAATGGGTTAAGAGTAGCCACTAAGATAAATGGGGAAAATACAATCATGTAGAATGTATCATTTAGAAACACACATGTACTGTAAAAATCCTAGAAAAATTCAGACACCTTGGACTTGATGGCATAGTGCATTCTTTCAAATCTCCAAAATGGTTATACTTTTCTGATGAAAACTTTTGTGTTGTTTTTTTTTTCTTATCTATACTCCTAACATAGGTTGTGAGAGCTTGTTAGAACTGCTACCCCTGTAAACCCCAGTTTTTCTCTATAGAAAGTGGGGTTTAGAGGGGTGAGCATTATACAGACTTGTTAACATGACTTAATGATGGTTCTACCAACAGTATGCATATATAGCATATAATAAAAATATCCTTAACCCGTAAGCCCAGAAAAACTGCATGTTGTCCGTTTATGTTGTCTGCTACATCTTCTTGTAAACATTTCAAACATTTTTTGCATAAAGGCAAATTCACCATATTTGCATTATTTGCTGGCTCCCAGCTTGCACATTGTCAATATTGAAAAAAAAAACAGGTAACCAGATCCCCCTGACCTTGAAAGGTCAGGGGGGTCTGGTTACCTGTTTTCCCAACACTGATAATCCTCAGACTAGGAACCAGCAAATAATGCACAGAGGTGTAAAATTTCCCTCAAACTTACTCGCCCTTATTGTCTAAACTTTTCATTTAGATGCTAAAAATGAAGTAAAAGTAAGGTCAGTTTTGAAAATCTTACTCGCCCTGCCTCAAAGCTTACTCGCAAATGCGAGCGGGCGAGTGGAATTTTACACCCCTGATGCAAATAAGGTCAATAGTGTGGACCCTGATCAGACTGTACAAGATCTTGGTCCACACTGTTTGCAACAATGACTTTTAAAGTATCAGCAGACAACAAAGCAGATGACAACTGTTGTGATCATGATCAGCATGTTAAGGGTTATTAACCCATTTCAGACTGGAAACCCCTAAACAGGTACCAGGGCAAAAAGTGCAGGCCCAGATCAGACACCGTAGAATGCGGCGTCTGATCAGGGCCTCCACTGTTTGCTAAAAGTTCAGTCACTTTCCAAATAAATTTTGTTGAAAACACAACCTGACACCCCTAAATTTTGAAATGGACTCCTGCTATATACAAGGAGGAAGATTCCATTTGGTACAAAAAGGGTTCAAATAGGGATAATTTATTGTTATAAAAAGTTCATGAAAAAAAGCAGAAAATAGTGGAATTTTCTGCTTTTTCACAGTTTAAAGGGGTACATGTTCCTGTGGATACATAAAGAACATGACTTAAAGATGGTTCTACCAACAGTATGGATTCGGTAGAGTGTCCGCTCCAGGGAACGGGAGGTCACGGGTTCGATCTCGGGCCGCGACATACCAAAGTCGTTAACAATGGTACTAGCTGCTCCTCGCTTGGCACTCAGATTTACGGGGTAGAGCTAGGACTGGTTGACCCAGTGTCAGGATAATGTGACTGGGTGTGGTATCATGTAATGTGTCTGGGAGATGATACTTCAGTGAGGCAGCACTATAAAAGTGAGCATTGAGCTCCCTGTCGCAACCAAACACCGTCATGATATGACTGAAAAATTGTTGAAAGCGACGTTAAACCTGAATTCACACACACATATACACACCAACAGTATGGAGATATAGCATGTAATAAAAATATTTTCAACCCTTAAGCTAAGAAAAACTGCATGTTGTCTATTTACCGGTATGTTGTCTGCTACATCTTCTTGTAAACATTTCAAACATTTTTTGCATAAAGGCAAATAGTGTGGATCCTGATCAGACTGTACAAGATCTTGGTCCACACTGTTTGCAACAATGACTTTTAAAGTATCAGCAGACAACAAAGCAGATGACAGCTGTTGTGATCATGATCAGCATGCTAAGGTTTATTAACCCATTTCAGACTGGAAACCCCTAAACAGGTACCAGGGCAAAAAGTGCAGGCCCAGATCAGGGCCTCCACTGTTTGCTAAAAGTTCAGTCATTTTCCAAATAAATTTTGTTGAAAACAAAACCTGGCAGCCCTAAATTTTGAA
Organism: Lucinisca nassula; assembly: GCA_963580285.1. Lineage (NCBI taxonomy): Eukaryota > Metazoa > Mollusca > Bivalvia > Lucinida > Lucinidae > Lucinisca > Lucinisca nassula. The sequence continues at coordinate 156,260,690 of OY757012.1, read as the reverse complement.
ATGGACTCTGCTATATATAAGGAGGAAGATTCCATTTGGTACAAAAAGGGTTCAAATAGGGATAATTTATGGTTATAAAAAGTTCATGAAAAAAAAAAAGCAGAAAATAGTGGAATTTTCTGCTTTTTCACAGTTTAAAGGGGTACATTTTCCTGTGGATACATAAAGAAGTTCAGATTCATCATCTCACAAAACCTAACTAACCACTGTCGAAAGTTTCCAGAAAAAGAAGTGATGATCATACTGAGCTACCATACAACAGTGATCAGACTTTTTGCTCAATTACAGCAGAAGACAAATCGCAATGTTGTCAGGATCAACACAACAAACACCAGCATGTACGCTGTCGACTATGACAGTTTAAATACCACTTCTATAACTTCATTTTGCAACCTTACCGTTCTGAGGAAAGATATATCATCTTGTTCCGACCCCCCTCCATCACCGGGGTCCGCCATTTCGGAGTTTGTCTTTTAGGCTACCAGAACCGGCGTGTTCTTCCAGAAAATGTGTGGTTTCTGTGAAATATCCACCAAAACCTTACTCTGTAGGCCGCAAATTCACACCTTTGCAAGCAGTCTTTAAAAGAAATAAGATTTTCTCACACGCGAAACATATTTTTTCAGGCCTTCAGGTGATGTTTTTTCAACAACACTATCAACTGTCAGAGGCAGCATCCAATAAGCTAAAAATAGTAACAATTAACTTCGCAACATGTATAGGCAGCCGTTTTGTCATACAACACAAGAATATTTTGCCTGCGGTCGAGCCTCGCCCGGACCATGTGCGAGTTTGTTTGAACCCCGTCAACACCATATAGGTCATTTTGGAGACGTTGTTTTCTATTTTGTGGAATTTTAACCGATATTCAGATGAAATGACATCTCCAGCCCTGCAGCCCAAACAAACCAAATAATGTGAGATGCCAATTTCTGCAACAGAAGGTCGGGTGTTTTTTTTCCGTTTACTCCGGTTTTCGTCCACCTCTGATTAACGATCGCCTCGAAATAAGTGAAAGGCTCGCAAAACAAAACAAAACAAAAAATCTTCCAAACACTTTACATTGCGTGCACGCGTAATGTGCGCTACGCCCATGCATGTCAAGTGAAAACCTGTCTTCCGACATACCCGCCTAGCGAAGACACAGGACAGATCGGCTGACGCAAGCAAAAAAGGCAATAATTTGATAATTTGACTGAGAAAGCAAGCAGTCTGATTTGAGTCATCGTTGAGCTTCAGGTTATCAAGTCAGTGTAATGAATACAGGCACGTACGCACGTTGCTTCCAATTATATGGGACTTATATGAATTATATGAATTATATGAAATGACTTCTCAAGCCCTGTCGCCCAATGAAACCAATAGGATTTATAAGCATGGACTGTCCGACTCGCACCGCTTTGCCTGGGCAGATCCTCTAAGCGGTTTTCCAGTACTCGTGTGCAGTCGGTGTCAGCTCTGCGTGGAAGCATCATGCAGCCCATCTATTTCTTCAAGCCTGCGTACGGGCCTGGAATACCCATTGTGAGTGTTTGAGTTTTACGTCCCACCAACAGCTAAGGTCATACGGAGACGGGACCTCGGTTTAAAGAGTCATCCGAAAGTCTAGAGAAGCCCGGGATCGATCCTGCGATCCCTGGTTTACAAGGCGAGTAACGTAACCACTACACCACGGAGGCTTCTAAATACCCATTGTAAGCCCCCCTCAGAATAGAAACTAGTGGAATTTGCATGGATTTACATTAGCTTCCTTATTCCTTATTTTTGCTCAAAGACATAGATTGTGGGTACTCGTTTAAACCGCCTCAGCTAAGTTATTCAGTAGAAAGTTTGTCATTCTCACGGTAACAGGTCCATATTATGAACAGCTTGTTAACCCATTGTATACTAGTGGACTCTTCCTTTGCTGTATGTTGGACAAATCCGTTTGTCATATAAGGTGTGTCAAGTCTATTTTTTTGTTTTTATTCTATTTTTGATGGAAAATTCTGTTAGCAAACAGTGCAGGCCCTGATCTGCACTGTTTACCAAGGTACCCTTTTAATGGGTTTCTGGTACTGAATGGGTTAAACTGAGTTGTATTTACTCAAAGACATGAGTTCTGCTGTCCTCGTTAGAACCGGTTCACCGGGGCGGTTCTAACAAGCACCCATACTCTTTGATGGAAGCAGAAATAAGAGAAATAAATTGGAAAGATCGTCCAGTCAGAACAAACAAAAAAAAAACATAACGGGTACGTTACCTATGCAATTTGGGTAACGAACATCCATATAAGGCAAAGCGAAGAATCTGAGCAGAGTGGGGATATGCAGAGTGATCGGAGTCATTGATGAGCACAGATGGTCAATGGAACATTTTTGCTTGTCGCTTATTTATTTATTTATTGTATTTATTTATATTTTAAAGAAAAAGGGTACACGCCAGTGCATTTTATGTAGGTTAACGTGCACTTTACGCAAGTACATATCTCATGGTAAAAACAAGTAGTAATTAGGTTATGCATACTCATTGTTATAAGTCGTATCAAAACCAGATGTAGCACATATGTCACAATTCGGTAATACATGTAATGCTGGGCAAATTCCAGGTTATTGGCACATTAAGTGGTAAATTAGAATCTATTGCTAATGATACATGTAATTGTATTCTCTACAAATATTCAGAAGGGCTCCCAAATCAAAACCATAATTTGCTGTCGCCGAGCTATCAGGACTACGTACTCATGTTTTTGTTTGTTTGTTTGATTTGAGGTTAAACGTCCCCGTCAACATTATATAGGTCATTTTGGAGACGTTGCGTCCAATTTTGTGAGACTTTTACCGACATCGAGATGAAATGACTCTCAGGCCCTGTCGCAAAATGAAACCAAAATGGACGATTTGACTCGCAACGCTTTGCCTTGACAGGCTTAGATCTTCTAAGTGGTTTACCAGTACTAGTGGGCGGTCGGTCTCAAGTCTGCGTGGAAGCATCATGCAGCCCGTCTTTTTCGTCAAGCCACGACGGGCGGGTGGGGGGACGTACTCATATGAGAAAATGGTATAGTTTTCATGTTTTGTTTTTGCTATAAAATAAAAACAAATGAAATTTTTGGTTATTTCTGCAACAGTTTTGTTTGTTTGATTTGAGGTTTAACGTCCCCGTCGACACTGTAAAGGTCATTTTGGAGATCATGGTTGCTTCCAATTTTGTGGGACTTTTACCCGACATTGAGACGAAATGACATCTCAAGCCCTGTCGCCCAATGAATCCTATAAGGTTTATAATCATGGACGGGCCGACTCGCACGCTTTGCCTGGGCAGGCTTAGATCCTCTAAGCGGTTTACCAGTACTCGAGTGCGGGTCGGTTTCAGTTCTGTGTGGAAGCATCATGCAGCCCATATATTTCTTCAAGCTCCGATGGGCGGGGGTCAATTCCTGCAACAAACACAGGTTGTAGATGCTATGTATCTGAACATAGATGAAAATAAAATGATTGTATACCCATGTAAGTAGGGCTGGCTAACCGGAGCAGAAAAGATAATCGATTATCAGTCCTGTCATTGCGATCGATAATCTATTGGTAATCTCAAAGGTTTTTGTCATAATTTTACCTGTCTGGCTTTCTGTCTGAGCATGACTCTTACCATATGTTGCACTTTACCATTGGTATATTTGAACAGACAGGCCTCAGCAAACAGTGTAGACCCAGAATGCGGCGTCTCATCAGGGTCTGCACTGTTTGCCACTCATCCAGCTATTTTAGGCATAATTTTGAGTAGTAAAGTGTACCTATCAAGTAATCGATTAAAAGCAAATCAGAAATGATAACATTTTTGTGGAATATATCGATCGATTAATCGATTATACGATTAATCGTGTCAGCCTTACATGTACGCCCCCTTTTGTATGCCCCCGCCATTCGAAGAATGGTGGAAGGGCATATAGCGTTGCCCCTGTCCGTCCGTCCGTCCGTCCGTTCGTCCGTCCGAAACTTAAACGCAGTCAATAACTCTTATTTCCGGGTGAATCATAGTAGTGATATCACTAAATCGTTCGTGTGATATCACTAAATATATAGGATTCGCAAACAATGCAATGTCTACTCCCTAATAAAGTTTTTCCCCTGAGTAATGGCTGACAGAAAATGTGCTTCAAACCAACGCAAAAGTGATATTTTAGCAACGGCACATGACGTAGACGACAGAGCGGTTTTTAATAGAACTCCGTTAGTGTCAGGAATCTGCAAGTTCTCCATAGTAACATAAGTAGCTTATTGTTATTATTATTATTATTATTATTATTAATATATGTCGACACGTCTAACAGCCCCCGGTCGGGGTCGGCAACATTCTTTCGTGGAGATTGATCATGAAATCTTTTATACGGTCATTCTCTCCCTTCCGCTGATTCAAGAAGGGCAGTTGTCAGTTACTGGCGAAAGAATGTGCACCGTACTGGTTAACCGCTTACGTATAAGCTTGTCCAGGAAAAGTGTGGATAGGTAAACAGACCGGCTCATAAATGACCTAAAATAGTGTCAAAAATGTGTTGACTGGGCCGTTAAACTCCAATAGAATCAATCAAGTCTAACGGCCCCCGCCCATCGGGGCTTGACGAAATAGATGGGCTGCATGATACTTCCACGCAGAGCTGAAACCGATCGCACACGACTACTGGTCAACCGCTAAGAGGATCTAAGCTTGCCCAGACAAAGCGGTGCAAGTCGGACCGTCCATGCTTGTAAACCCTATTGGGCGACAGGGCTTGAGGTGTCATTTAAACTCAGTGTTGGGTAAAAGTCCCACAAAATTGGAAGCAGCGTCTTTACCTATACAGTGTTGACGGGGACGTTAAACCTCAAATCAAACAAACAAACAAATGACGACACGCCCGAGAATGTAATAACGCCACGTAATAAATTCCGTAATCCACTAGTGGGTTAAATATGCAAATTAGTTAAGTTACATGTACGAGACGTTGCTTCCAACTTTGTGGGACTTTTACCCGACACTTATATGAAACTGCCGCCCAATGAAAGCAGTATGGTTTATATGCACTGGCCGGTCCAACTTGCACCACTTTGCCTGGACTGGCCTAGACCTTATCAGCGGTTTACCATGTGCGGTCGGTTTCAGCTCTACGTGGAAACACAATGCAGCCCAATCTACGTGTATTTCTGAAAGCCCCGATGGGCGGGGGGGGGGGGTGTTTACACTTCCTCATTGTACAGCTTTCATGTTGTCTCAAGAGCATGTGCTTACAGCTTTCATCTTTGTGTCACCATTTTCGATCCGTTCCTCTTTTCACGGTGCAAATGATATGTATATCTCTTCCGTGAGAAGGAGGGACCAAGGTAATGGCGAATCTGTATCTATCGATACATACTGTGTCATCCTCATTACTGAGTACATGTATTATGGGCAGGGATGCGTGCGTGGGAATAAAAAGTAAACACACAAAAAAAAAAACCTGTAAAATTCCTATATTAAGACCACCATTGTGACTGATCAAAAGTGGTCTTTAAGACCACTTTTTAACAGTCCCAAAGGTGGTCCCTGACCAGAGGACATTGTGTGCAGAAACCACGAAGAAAGAATAACTGCACCCTTCTTAATAACAATTTAGTCTTAAATGTAGGTGGTCTTAATAGCGGAATTTCACTTTATAGTGAGGGCTAAAAGAGTGATAGTGTAGAATGAAAAAAGATGATAGTATTTCAGTGTTAGAATGAATGAGATTTAAAAGCAGACTAAAAACAATATTACTTTCTATGGCCTTAAGTGATTGCTCTTGCTCACTTCTCTCTTGAAGGAGCCACAATCGCTTAAAAGTATTATATCTGCAGGGAGCCTATTCCATAGAACAACAGTCATGGGGAAGAACGAAAAACCTGTAGTAATCTGCAGCGGCATATTCCTGTCGGAAACTAAAGGGATTATTAAGGCTGTGGCTCGTGATCTTCTTGGGCCGCTCGAAATATGAAGGCATCGGCACTGCAACAAGACCATATTGTATTTTGTAAAACATCGCGAGGCGCGATTGATAGTGATGGTTTTCAAGGGAGCGCCCTCCGAGGTTGCCCGGCATCGCAGAACCACTATCATAGGATGAGTATCTATTTGTAACACACCGTGCTGCCCTCCTTTGCACCATTTCTATGTGGTCTATATTTTTCTTGGTATAAGGGCTCCACACGGTGGAGGTATACTCAACTTTGGGTCTAACAAATGATTTATTGGCTAATTCTTTGACTGACTGATTTTTTGGTTTTTACATTTCTTTAAACAAATCGTAAGTTTGATTGGCCTTGGTGACAATTTTATTAATATGTGTATTCCGGGTCAGGTCTTTGGAAATACTTACCCCAAGGTGGCGTGCACTATCGACAGACTCCAATATCTCACCTTAAAAGGTATACTGTGAGTGGATAAGCTGTCTAGCTCTGCCAATGTGCAGAGCTTACATTGACTTGGATTAAATTCCATGCCCCATTCTTGTATGGTGTCAAGATCATTGTGGAGAATGCTACAGTCATTTTGATTTAACTTCAGTATCATCCGTAAATAATCTGACCTGAGGCTGAATGTTTTCTGGGAGGTCATTAATGAAAAGCAAGAAAAGAAGTTGGCCCAGTACTGAGCCCTGTGGCACGCCTGAAGTGACGGGTACTTCTGATGAACATCCCACCTCAAGCATTACGGCATGGATTCGACCCCCTAAGAAGGAGCTAATCCATTTATCTATCTATACTGTGTCTGTCATATTTGGCCATTACCTCAGTTGAGAGTTTTTTCCCCCTTTAACCCATTTAGTACCAGAAACGCCAAAACGGGTACCATGGCAAACAGTGCAGGCCCAGATCAGACGCCGCAAAACGCGGCGTCTGATCAGGGCCTCCACTGTTTGCTAAAAGTTCAGACATTTTTCAAATAAATTTTGATGAAAACACAACCTGACACCCCTAAATTTTGAAATGAACTCCTGCTATATATAAGGAGGAAGGTTCCATTTTGTACAAAAAGGGTTAATGCCGTAAGAAGAAAGTTTAAAAAGCAATTTCAAGAATGACTGTCATTTGACGTGACACCAGTAACGGTTATGATTCAGAATAATATTAACTAGAGAAAGTGACCAGTGGGTCACGTATACCCCCGGCCAGCATCACCCTCTGATATATCTTTCGAGCTTGTATGTAATATGAATGAAGTCAAGAAGCTATAAGAATCTATAAATGTGCTTGTAAAAGCTAAACCAAACATAAAATTTCTAAATGGACCAAGGGAGTGAGGGCATCAAATAGAACACACAGGCATCTATAAATTTTGACATAAAACTTTAACCAAATGTAAAATTTCTAAGTCCGTGACCTTGAGGTCAAGGTCACCATGACCTTGAGGTCAAGGTCACCAAGGGTGGGGGAATGGACATGCATCATGAAATCATTTATCAAACATGAAGAGAATCTAAGATGTGGTTACAGAGATATCAGCCATGAAAAAGGTTTAACACAAAACTTTGACATAAAAGTAGATGAACAGACAGACAGACAGCCCACCCAGGGGCTTGACCCAGAGGCTTAGATATTCCATATGAAAGGTAATGCTATAGAGATATCCTTTACCAAACATGAAGAGAATCTAACATGTGGTTACAGAGATATCAGCAATGAAAAAGGTTTAACACAAAACTTTGACGTAAAATTAGATGAACAGACAGACAGACAGCCCACCCAGGGGCTTGACCCAGGGGCTTAGATATTCCATATGAAAGGTAATGCTATAGAGATATCCTATACCAAATATGAAGAGAATCTAACATGTGGTTACAGAGATATCAGCCATGAAAAAGGTTTAACACAAAACTTTGACGTAAAAGTAGATGAACAGACAGACAGACAGCCCACCCAGGGGCTTGACCCAGAGGCTTAGATATTCCATATGAAAGGTAATGCTATAGAGATATCCTTTACCAAACATGAAGAGAATCTAACATGTGGTTACAGAGATATCAGCAATGAAAAAGGTTTAACACAAAACTTTGACGTAAAATTAGATGAACAGACAGACAGACAGCCCACCCAGGGGCTTGACCCAGGGGCTTAGATATTCCATATGAAAGGTAATGCTATAGAGATATCCTATACCAAATATGAAGAGAATCTAACATGTGGTTACAGAGATATCAGCAATGAAAAAGGTTTAACACAAAACTTTGACGTAAAATTAGATGAAGACAGACAGACAGACAGCCGACCCAGGGGCTTGACCCAGGGGCTTAGATATTCCATATGAAAGGTAATGCTATAGAGATATCCTATACCAAATATGAAGAGAATCTAACATGTGGTTACAGAGATATCAGCAATGAAAAAGGTTTAACACAAAACTTTGACGTAAAAGTAGATGAACAGACAGACGGACAGACAGACAACCCACCCAGGGGCTTAGATATTCCATATGAAAGGTAATGCTATAGAGATATCCTGTACCAAATATGAAGAGAATCCAACCTGTGGTTACAGAGATATGAGCAATCAAAAAGGTTTAACGCAAAACTTTGACGTAAAGGTTGACGAACGAACGTACGAACGTACGAATGAACTAACGAACGAACCAACGAACAAACGAACGAACGAACGAACAAACGAACATACGAACGAACCAACGAACCAACGAACGGACGAACGGACGGAAAGACGAAAACTATATACCCCCTGACATACTTCGTATGCCGGGGGTATAAATAGTAAATACATAGTACTCTCTCTTTCTTTCTACTTATACTGCAATCGGTCACATCTGGCCATGACTCGCAGGTAAACATTACATACACACCAGGTTTGCAGGCTGAAAGCCTGTAATTATGGTAGGAGTCTTTAACCTGCACAAGGATTGACTCTTCCTGCACAGGGGGCCTCCAGTTAACGCCCCGCTCCGAAGGACGGTGTACTTTATGACATTCATCACTGCAAATGAAGCCAATGGAGCGTGTTCGGACACCGAAATTTTATCACCGCTGCCGGAGATCGAACCCGGGACCTCTAGCATCAGAGGCAAGTGCACTACCCACTGCGTTATCACGCTACTGACAGCAGGAAATGTCACAGTCAAAGCACACTAGGGGAGACCGGGGCTAGTACGGCCCCTTTTTAGAAAGCGTTCTTTTTTTCAGTGACTCTCACAGCTAGGTCTCAGAAAACTATATATGTAAGTAAGGTACAATGAAGCCGTACCAGCCCGGGTATATGCATTCTTATGTCTCTGTCTGATAGAGGGTATTTTTTTAGTCAAAGAGACCGGGTCATGATGGCCGAACTTGCCCCGCTAAGGGGCAAGTTCGGCCACCCAACGGGACAAGATTGTCTCAGAGTAACTCTCTTGAACTATTAATATATTTCGCATAACTAACTTATAGGGAGAAAAGCAATGTAAATATATAACGCAATTATCATGTAGTTTCAATTCTGTAATAAAACATAAACTTTTCTGAAAGTTTAAAATAGTTTAAATACCTGAAGTTGAGAAAAGTAGGGGAGGCCGGGGCTAGTTCGGTCCCATTTTAGAAAACGTTCGCTTTTGGAATGACTATATAGTACAGCTGGGTCTTCGAAAACTGTGTATGTAAGTAAGACCGGTATACGCCTTCTTATGCCTCTTTCAGATTAAGGCTATTTTTAGTCGTAGCGATCGGGTGATGGTGGCCGAACTTGCCCCAACTGAAAAGGCCGAACTTGCCCCTGACACGACTTTGCAGAAACAACACGTGAAATAACCCTTTTAGGGTGCAGGAAAAGATATTAATAATGTATTACATTAAAGCGCATTATCGTACCGTAATAAATGTATAGAAATTAAATCGAAATCATAACACGTCTTAAGAAAAATAAAAACTATAATTACTATGGAAATTTTTCTCAGCATGCACGAAAACGAGATTTCGGTTCCAAAATCTATGCTATATTCTTCAAGGCGGTCATTATGTACTGAAGTAGATAAAATCGTCATAAATGACTTCACTTTATGATTCCCAGCTCAATAACCTAATTGACATGCTAAATGTAGCCATATGCCGAACATGCCCCGGGGCCGGACTAGCCCCGGTCTCCCCTACATGTATGCATCAAGAGGAAAGGTAAATTAATGTCAAACGGCAACTTAAAACCACGAAACCAACACAAAAAGACAAATTCCCTCCTCCCTCAAAGATCTTGATGAGTCTTTGTGGAGCGTGATAGCTAAGTGGTTAGTGCACTTACCTCTGATGTTAGAGGTCCCGGGTTCGATCCCCGGCAGCGGCGATAAAATTTCGGTGTCCGAACGCGCTCCATTGCCATCATTTGTCGGGATGCATGTCATAAAGTGCACCGTCCTTCGAATAGTGCCGTTAACTGGAGACCCCTGTGCAGGGAGAACCATCCCATGTGCAGGTTAAAGAATCCTACCGGAATTACATGGTTACTGTGTAGATGCCACAAAAGGTAGAACACTCCGAGATCTCTGCGATGTATTTGACTTACGAAACCTGATAAAAAAACGCATGCTACGTTAAAGAGGCTAAACCCTCCTTAGTAGATGTTATCTTAACAAACAAACCAAGAAACTTTATAAATTCCAATCAATGTGACATTTGGCTTAGTGATTGGCACAATGTGGTTTTCACCATGCCGAGGGGTAATCACATGCCCGTTACCAAAAGTAAAATACATGTAAATTACAGTTGTACAAAGGACCTTGATGTGGAGATGTTCTTGCAGGATCTTCAAAGGGTACCATTTTATGCGCCACATGTCTTTGAAGACATAAACGATACTTACTGGGTGCATGGAATGTTGATCAGAGAGGTCTTGGGTGAGCATATCCCTATCAAGCAGAAATCAAAACGCAAAAACAGTGCACCTTTTATGAACAGGAACCTCAGAAAACAAATAAATCATAAAAAATCCCGTTGGAGAAAATATTTGAAAGTAAAAAATGATAAAATTGGAATAAATATACACAACAAAGAAACCTGGTGACCAAATTCAAAAGAGAATCAATTCAACTTTATTTTGCAGAAAGGTGTGGCGGGGGACCAAAGTCCAGGGATTTCTGGCCCACCATCCGCCCCTCCCTGACAAATAAAGAATACATTAGTGATGAAAAAATAACCATTGCTGAAAACGATATTCTAATCACAGATACGTCAGAAATATGCAACAAATTTAATACATATTTTATAAACGTTGCAAAAGAGATAGGCCACAGTACTGAGGAAGGTGAGGACCTTCCACAGGACGATTACCCTAGTATTGGGGCAATCAAAGTAAATATCCCTACCCAAGAGCAGGACTTTGAATTCAAACCTGTCAGTGAGGCCAAGGTCTCTAAATACTTGGGAAGGATCGGACTGAGAAAGGCGACAGGACTCTCTTCGAAAATACTTCATCAAACTAGGTCAGCAGTTGTGCAACCCATCACTGACCTTGTAAGCCGTATGATCAAGGAAAGTATTTTTTCCAGACCGACTGAAACAGGCCAGGGTCTCCCATATTTATAAAAAGAAAGACCCACTGGATATACAAAATTATAGGCCTATTAGACTGGAGGAACAGCTCAGTAATTACTTTGAATTCTTATTTAATCCGTACCTGTCACCTTTCCGTAAAGGTTTCAGTTGCCAGTCAGTGGTGCTAGCAATTCCTGAAGAATGGCGGATTTCATTGGACAGGGGTACCCATGTAGCTGCTATTCTCATGGACCTGTCCAAGGCATTTGACTGCTTACCCTCATCCTTGATAACGGTTAAGCTGGCTGCGTACGGATTGTCTAGGAATGCTGTAAATTTAATAAGGAGCTACCTGTCTGATCGTAGACAGTGCCAGTGCGTTCAAATGGGAAACTGCCGTAGCACCTTTCAGTATATGATCAAAGGTGTCCTACAGGGATTCATTTTAGGGCCCCTTCTTATTAACATTTTCTTAAACGACATATATTATTTTATAACAGAAGGTAAACTCTTTAACTATGCAGACGACAACACTCTGTCCTTCTCGCACCCGGTTTTCGCATCCCTGGTTGAAACCCTGGAAAGGGAGAGTGGGAATCTTGTCGAGTGGTTTTCCCAAAACCAAATGAATGCAAATCCAGACACATTTCAGGCCCTAACACTTGGGGAAAGGACGCACGACAGGAGGCTTATCTTCAATATCGGAGTGGCGGTGATCGGGTGTGAGAGGACTGTCTTTGGTGTTGAATTTGACTATCTTTTAAAAATGATAATCAAATATCTAATATTTGTAGGAAAGCTTCACAGCAAATGCATGTTTTAAAGCGTATTGGAAAATTGTTAAACTTTGAGTCAAGGAAAACAATTTATCAGGCTTTTATTATGTCAAATTTTAATTTTTGTCCACTTATTTTGCGTTTCTGTTCTAAAAGAAACTGGCACTGTCTACGATCAGACAGGTAGCTCCTTATTAAATTTACAGCATTCCTAGACAATCCGTACGCAGCCAGCTTAACCGTTATCAAGGATGAGGGTAAGCAGTCAAATGCCTTGGACAGGCTAAACGAATCAGACAAGTCCCGCGTAAAGTTTTTCTCTACAAACGAGCGGATATGGATGGTCTGCGAGACCATATGGTGCGATTTAAGGATTCGTTCCTTTCCTCTGACCTCTCACACATGTCAGTTAATGACCTGTGGGTCAGTTTTAAGTCCGAATTAACCACGGCAATGGAAAGGTTTATACCAACTAAAATGACCAAAACAAAATATAGGGCACCATGGATCGATAACACGATCAAGCATCTCATCAGAAGACGGAATAGAATGTATTTTCGTGCTCGCAAGTCTAGCAGCCCTGACGTTAAGAACCATTACAAACGGTTCAGAGCACATGTGCAAAAGGTTATAAGAGATGCATATTGGAAGCATGTTTCCAGCATCTTTACCTTTGAAGATGACAATATAGATCCCGATAGTCCCCAAAAGAATGGTAAAGTTAAAAAGTTTTGGTCATTCGTAAAGTCCCTGAAAAAGGATGCGTTTGGGATCACTTCGCTAAGGGAAAATGGAATTCTAAAAACAGATGCGCGCGATAAGGCTAATATTTGCAATAAACAGTTTCAATCAGCATTTACGCGTGAAACTGATGGTGAGCTACCATCTAAAGGTGCAAGTCAGTTCCCCTCTATGGGGGACATAACAGTTGACCCCAATGGGGTCGCTAAACTGTTAGGTAAGCTCAAGATACATAAGGCATCTGGGCCCGATGACCTGAATGCCAGGGTACTTAAGGAATGTAGTGCTGAAATATCTCCTGTGTTGGCCTTTATCTTCAATCAATCACTTGCCCAGGGCACTGTACCAGATGACTGGCGACAAGCAAATGTAACCCCGGTCTATAAAAAAGGGGAAAAATATGATGCAGCAAATTATAGACCAGTGTCGCTAACATGCATCTGTTGCAAAACCCTGGAGCATATATTAGTAAGCAACATCAACAAGCACTTAGCCTTTGAGAGCATTCTTGCTGACTGTCAACATGGTTTCCGGAGTCAAAGGTCTTAGGAAACGCAGCTTGTTCAATTTTACCATGACATTGTGAGCAATCTGGATGGGGCCATAAACCGTGCCCACAAACAGACTGACTTGATCATCGTGGACTTTGCTAAGGCCTTTGACAAGGTACCTCACAGAAGGCTATTACATAAACTGGAGTACTATGGGATAAGAGGATCCACGCATAGGTGGATTAGCTCATGGCTCTCTGGGCGCTCACAACAAGTTGTACTTGATGGCCAAGCGTCTGATCCAGTCCCTGTTTTATCTGGAGTCCCACAAGGTTCGGTCCTTGGACCGGTCCTTTTCTTGGTTTTCATTAATGATCTCCCCGGTAATATCAGGTCATCGGTCCGTTTGTTTGCTGACGATTGTGTCCTGTATAGGAGCATATATTCTCCTTCTGACTGTCTTATTTTACAAGATGACCTGGATCAACTTGCACAGTGGGAGGCTGATTGGCAAATGAAGTTCAATGTGGCCAAATGTCACTCAATGAGAGTGTCACGACACCCTCCGGACAAGCAAATTAAGTTTGACTATACTCTTCACCAGCAAATTTTGGAGCATGTTCAACCCGCCAAATATCTTGGTATCACCATCACTGACGATCTTGATTGGGGTCAACATATCTCAGAGATTACATCTAAAGCAACTAGGACTTTGGGATTCCTTAGACGGAACTTGGCTTTTGCACCTAGGCAGACAAAGGATGTTGCATATAAAACATTGGTTCGCCCTCAACTCGAATATGCATCACCCATTTGGCATCCCTATGTTAAAACTCAGACTCAGCAGGTGGAGAAGGTGCAGAGGACAGCTGCTCGATGGACCTGTAGGCGATGGCGAAATAGAAGTAGCGTCGGTGACATGCTTAATGAGCTAGAGTGGCCGTCCCTGGAGGCCCGTCGTGAGCAGTCCTCTTTAACCTTCTTCTACAAGATACACTCTGATTCAGTGTCTATTGATAAAGATAGGTACTTGACCCCTGTAACACTGTCGACCCAAACAAGGGCATCAAAAGTAAACGACTCACAATATCGTAGATACCAGTCCTATAGTGATGCCCTGAAGAACTCGTTTTTTCCTAGAACTATTCCCCAATGGAATAGTCTTCCCTCCTCTGCGGTGAATGCCAAGTCCGCAGAAGAGTTCAAAGCCCGCACAGTGTAAGATTGGGTCTCAGAGGTATGCGTTTTAGGATACCTCTGTTATGCAGATTGTAAATAGTTTTAAGGACGCATCCAGTGCCTCTCTTTTTTTTCAGCTAAATTCTAAATTTAGCCACCCAATCAACTGAGGTAATGGCCAGATATGACCGACTCAGTATAAGAAGATAGATAGATAGATAAAACCAATACCGAAAAACTCGAAAAGGTTCATTTCAGAGCTTTGAATTTTATCTTCCAGGATTTCAGCTCACCTTACGAAACTCTTCTTGAAATAGCAGGCCCTACTACGCTTCATCTGTCTAGGCGAAGACGTCTAGCTATAGAAATTTTCAAAATTGTATCTGGTATGTCTCCATGTTACCTAAGTGATTTTGTATCCCTAAAAAGTACTTCAAATAATTTCAGGTATACCAATTTATTAGAAGTCCCAAGGTCAAACGCAGTCAGGTTTGGGCAAAACAGTTTACTCTTTCAGGCAGCGAGCCTCTGGAATTCACTCCAAGAAGAAGCCAGAAGGATAGCAGATTTCAATACCTTTTTGTCATACATTAAAGGATGGAGTGGTGCACAGTGTATGTGTTCCCTTTGTCGGTAAGGTTTTGACCCGCTGTCTGCACCCTCTGGTTTATTTCAGTGTTCCCAGTTCCTGCTTGCCTATATTTATTTACTTTGGCTTTGTTAATCAGTTGCTCAGTTACTATAGTTTGTTTTTACCTTCCTTTGATCCTGTTTTTACCTTCCCTTGATCCCTTACGTTCTTAGGTACTTATTACTTTTAATACCACTATATTATTATAATCATCTATGTATATCCTAATCTACGTTTTACATGTTCGCTTGCATGCTCTTAATTTAAAATCATTGTATGCATGTGCTTTGTATTAGCATTCCTGTTTTTAGCTGTTGTAAATTATTTCCATACTGTGATATTTCTAATATGTTATATAGTCGGTAGATAAAGCTTCTAGCTTGTGTTAACATGTTGTAAAACCAAACCGACTTTAAATAAACTTGACTTGACTTGATCCTGCATAACCTGGAGTGTATGTCATGTACACCTGCGAGAAATGGTCAAATGTGACAGATCGCAGTATCAGCAGAAAGAAAGAAAGCTAGTCTGAATCTGAATCGTTGCTGTTGAATTAACCGAACATGAGCACTATGAAAAAAAAAACTCAGTCAACGAGAAAAAAAAAAAAAAAAAACATGCAAAACACAAAACTTGAAGGGTGCCACAAAGAGATTCACAGAACTCACTAAAAGACACGAATGTCGTTCAATGTCATCTTTATTAAAATATAATGTTTCAGTTATTAAGTTAAGGTAAGGTGTTTTCAGCCATAAGGCGTAATTTCGGTTATTCGGAGTACCAGCTGGCGTACGCCGCATTGAATGTGGCGTATAAAGTTAATTCGAATAAAACTTATCGAAAATTAACTTCCGGTCAAGGGTTCCAGCATGAGTTTTGACAAATTTAAAGGAACCGTCGAGAATGGGGACTTAGTCATTCTATTTCTCGGGTTTGATAAAATGCACACAATAGTGGCCAAGGCCGGTGATGTGTTTCAGACGAAATACGGTGCGTTAAAGCATTCCGACGTAATAGGCTCCCCCTATGGCAGCAGAGTTCCATGCGCTAAAGGCTATGTTTATGTCTTACATCCAACGCCGGAACTGTGGACTGTAAATCTACGACACAGAACACAAATACTTTACTCGACTGATATCAGTATGGTTACCATGCAGCTAGATTTGAAGCCTGGGTCAGTGGTGGTTGAATCTGGTAAGTCTTCTCAACCATTGACCCCCCCCCCCCCCAAAAAAAAAAAAAAAAAAACCTGTAGTTTCCAGTTGTCAGACTGACCTCAATAATTTACCACAAACCCAATATATTTTTTTGTTTTTGTTTCTGGGCCACAAAAATCATTTTCGTAGCTTTGTGTTTATTCATTTCATTTCATTTCAAAGCCTTCTACTGGCCGAGATAACTCACAAGTATAATCTTTCACAAGTAGTGTCTGCGTAATAACTCATAGTATAGAGGATTATTTATTTTTTTTTGTTTTTTTTTTTCCCTCCCTCTTTCACCCAACATGATGAAAATCAGACATAAACAGCAATCAACAGGGTTAAGATATAGATGAGACCATTAATCATGCACTCTAAATACATATTTATTGTTGCACTCCATCCTACAAAGAGACAATTATTATTATTATCATTATTATTATTTTCAAATGTTCAGGGGATACTCATGTAATCATATCACATTTCCAGCTTCATTTGACTCTGCTGCATCTGCACCTCTCCTGGGCTTCATCAGTAACGGTAACAAGACGTTTCGCCCCCAAGACGTTTCCCCCCTGGTCGTTTCCCCCCTAGTCGTTTCGCCTCCCCTTTTGGCCCCTAGTCGTTTCGCCCCCCAACCCTAGTCGTTTCGCCCCCCAAAATATTTTCTTAATTTTTTTTATATATATATTAAATTTATTATCTCCATGTGTGACAGAGACAAAGGGAGAGAAAGAGTGAGAGAAGAACATGTAATTTAAATGAAATTATGATAAGTATTACCTGTATTTGATCAATACCGTCAATCACATTGTTTATTTGATTTGACACATTAATCCCGCAACTGATGCGACTAATGACGAGGTGTGAAAACACGTGCTCTTTTCAAAGTTAAATGTCTTAAATTATCGCTTAATCACCTTGACAGGTTTTTGTTTTAAATTGGTTCGTCAACAGACTCGGTCAGCAAAGATTAATCGTTAGGTGCGAAAGCACGTGCTCTATGAAACAATAATTGTTTTTAAATTGGTCGGTTGGTTCTTTAACAGTGTCGGCAAGCAACGGTTGAAAAAGGGTTGGTAAAATTGTCACAATTGGTTTATCTTTAAATTCTAGATAATCTTTCAAACGCCGACGATAGGAATATATAAGCTTCGCCCAAAGATCCCAGCATCATACATCTTTGAATTCGTCAAATACGTTTATCAAAGTCTTCTGAAGTAGAATAATGTCTGTTTTGTGTATCGCTTGTCAGAAGGAAGTAGATGGCCGCCGCCATTCTATTTCTTGTGATGTGTGTGTCTGTGTGAGCGATGGGAGCATCGCCTATGTGGGACAGATAAGACTGATTTATTGATTTATTTATCACTCAAGTTACACGTTCATGTGTTTGATTTAATGTTGGTGTTTACTTTTTTTTTTTTCTTATTATTTTTGTTAATTGTACTCTGTTTTGGTTATAACATTTTTTTTCAGACCAGACAAAGTACTCGTAAAGCTATATATTGCAAACATGGTTTGTGGGTTCTTGTTAATGCCGCTATATTGGGAGGATTCTAACGAGTACCCACCGCCCATGACTTTGAACGGAAATAAGTAAAATAATGAAAACCCCCGTAAACCTCAGTTTTCTCTATATCAGGGGATGTTAAGGTGGCTGTTTTTGAAGAAAACAGCCTCAATGATTTTAGTGTAACAAGTCCTAGTCACATCTCTCCGAGTGGCCACTTTTAAGGCCCGGTTACGGCCGGTAACTATGGACAAGTTATCCTTAGGCGACGTGACAGGGCGATGATGCTTCTTAAATAGTTGCCTATTCTCACCTCTTATAAAAGTGAAAATTAGGTTTTCAGGAAAAAGTAGGCGAAACGACTAGGGGGACGAAACGACCAGGGGGGCGAAACGACTAGGGAGGAAACGACCAGGGAGGAAACGTCTTGGGGGCGAAACGACTAGGGGAGGAAATGGTTTGGGGGCGAAACGTCCCGGAATCATCAGTAACCATCCCGGCACCACTGCAAACTGAGAAGAAAAATTGTAAAGAAAAACACCAAGTGCCCCGACCGGGGACAGAGCCCACGACCCTGGGGCAAAAAGCAAGCGAGTCAAACACCAGGCCAAAAGGTTCGGGCCAGCCAGACCGGTCAGTTATGCACTCCAAATAAGGCGATTTATTATGGCATGCTACTTCATTCCTCTAGCCTACAAAGAAACCAATATGTTAATGTTTAAGAGAGACTCATTTAAACATGTCATATTATTTGATCCTCTTGACTCCGCTTAATCTGGTCCATCCATGGGCTGCAGCAATAATCACCCCGGCACCAGGCACCACTGTAGTATGAAAAAAAAAAAAAAAAAAATCCAGTCTAGTGCCCCGACCGATGATTAAAGGAGCGTGATAACTCAGTGGTTAATCCACCTGCCCCGGACACCATAGGTCCTGGGCTTGATATCGGCAGCGGCCACAAAAGGCCGACGCCCAAACACACTCCAACCGCATCACCTGCAGAATGAATCACATTTCAAGATTTCTTTGACTCCGCTGCATCCGCACCCACCCCAGGACCCACGGGCAACCACCCCACCAGATACCACTGCATCTGAGGAGAACAATCTGTAAAGAAAAACCAACCGAGTGCCCCAAAAATAATGATTGATATATATATCAAAGAATATGTAGTAATTAAAGGTCAACCACACTCAGTACCATAATGTATGATAAATTTATGTATATCCTCAGACCAGGTACAGCCGTGTCGGCCACTTCCCGCCGTTCAGATATAACCATGAATATAGATAATGATTACTATACATCAAAGAATATGTAGTACTTAATTAAATGTGAACCACACTCATTCCCATAATGTTTAATGAATTTTGAAGGCCAGGTACAGCCGTGTCGGTCACTTCCTGTCCTCCAGCTATAACCATGAAAACATGAACCACACTCATTCCCATAATGTTTAATGAATTTTGAGGGCCAGGTACAGCCGTGTCGGCCACTTCCTGTCCTCCAGATATAACCATGAAAACATGGACCACACTCATTCCCATAATGTTTGATGAATTTTGAAGGCCAGGTACAGCCGTGTCGGCCACTTCCTGTCCTCCAGATATAACCATGAAAACATGAACCACAATCATTCCCATAATGTTTGATGAATTTTGAAGGCCAGGTACAGCCGTGTCGGCCACTTCCTGTCCTCCAGATATAACAATGAAAACATGAACCACACTCATTCCCATAATGTTTGATGATTTTTTTTTTTTTTTTTTTTTTTTTTTGGAAGGCCAGGTACAGCCGTGTCGGCCACTTCCTGTCCTCCCGCTATAACCATGAAAACAAATGTTGATTTCAATATATCAAGATAGATGAAGTAACTGAATGTGAACCACACCCATTCCCATAATGTATGATGAATGTATCATGTATATCGTCAGGCCAGGTACAGCCGTATCGGCCACTTCCTGTCCTTCAGAAGAAATAATGATTGCATCATTCTTACACCAAACAACCCCATTACCTTGAAATATCCTAGCATCCCCCCCCCCCCCAGTTTAATTTAAAATCTGTTTGTTGATGATATGAAAACATCTAATTGTTGGTAGATGTCTTCACGGTGAATTTTTGGTTCTTCATCATCTTTGTTTTGGTTTTCGTCAAAGAAAGTATTCAAGTCAAGGGCACTTGTACCCAAGTTTAATAAGAGCTCTTGCCTCATAATTTCTCTCTGAGCATCATAGAGTTCACAATCAAGGAGAAAATGGTCTACTGTTTCTCTCTCACCGCAAGCACAAGAGGGATCATCAACCACACCAACAGAGTGGAGGTAGTCTTTGAGTCTGCAGTAACCACTCTGCAATTGCAATATCACCCTCTGATTTCTTGTGCCCTTGAAACTGATTTTCTTCAGTTTGACTACTTGATGGTATTGATGCAAATTTCTGCCTTTTTCCGATATTTCCCATCTTCGTTGCCATTTCCCCATGACTGCTTCTCTTACTGCATGTTGTATTTGTGCCTGTGTTGCATCTTCTATATCTTCTGGCATTTCCTCTGCTTCTTTTGCAGCCTCCTTGGCAAGCCTATCCGCTATCTCATTCCCTCTTATATCTGCATGCCCTGGACTCCACTGAATCTTTACTTCTGTCCCATTCCTTTGTAAATCTGACATAACTTGGATGATGTCAGAGCTTGTTTTCTTGTACTTTTTGTCATCCCAGCCTAACTGTAGAATACCAACTGCACACTGACTGTCACTGAAAATCAAAACTGTATCAATCTTTCTTTTCATCTTTTCTTGTAGGATAAAATCTAGTGTCATCTTGATAGCGGCTAGTTCACCAAGGAGAATGGAAGCCAGCTTAGACACAGGTTGTTTGAGCTCTATCGTGTCATCATTTGGTAGAAACATGCAAGAGCCAGCACCACAGGGACCAGGATTTCCTCTGCAAGAGCCATCAGTGAAAGCCACTACTGTATCTACTCCTATGCCCTCCAGTAGCCTCTCAATGACCACTCTTGACTCTATCCCCTGTGCGGCAGTTCTTGACTTTGAGGATCCAAGATTACTCCAGTATTCTGGCTTTCTTTTTGATGGTGCCATGTACTCCAAATATGTTGCTTCTGGCTCAATAGCATTGAGACTAAGGTCAGTTAACGATTTCATATCATCAACCTGTCGTATCATCAATCCAAATGGAGTTGTTACTTTCTCCCTTGGATTAGACTCCAGTGTTGACTGACATTTAGCGAGAGTTTGCCTTATCTTCTCATCAGCTGACTTAGCCATGATTTTTGTACATGTTCTAACTGAAAGTTCTTCTCTGCGAAGGTCAAGAGGTAAAACACCTGCTTGTACCTCCAATGCTTCCAAACTCGCTGTGCTAGGACATCCCAAACACAGTGCTAGACCTTTGCGTTGGATTTTTTCGAGCTGACTGCAATTTGCAAGCTGCCAGACTGGAGCTGCATACTCCATTTGTGGGACAACAATGCTGTTGTATAACTTAACCATATTAGGAGTACTTATTTTTTCAGTTTTACCAACAATCATCAGAGAACCCAGCGCTTTTGCTGCTCTTTTTTCAACCATATCCAAATGATCATGAAATGTTAACTTCTTATCCAGTATGACACCAAGGACCTTAACCTTATCTGTGTGTTTAAGCAGTTTTCCCTTCATTTTAACTTCTGGGACAGAATGACTGGCATCCCTAGTGAAAAGACAATATTCTGTTTTTGCAGCACTAAGTTTCATTCTCCACTTATAGGTCCAGTCCGAGATATTGCTGAGATCCTGATTCATTGCTGTTGCTAATTCATTTGGGTCATTTCCTGAATTCCAAATGGTGCCATCATCAGCAAATTTAATCTTTTCACTAGTTACACAGCCATAAATGTCACACAGAAAGAGACTGAATAAAAGTGGAGATAGTACACTTCCTTGCGGAAGTCCTACATCTGTTATAAACTGGCTTCCCAGTTGATTCTTTACCAAGCAAGCAGCTGTCCTATCTGACAGAAAGTTTGCAATCCACCTCCAAAATGCTCCATTCACTCCTTTATCATACAGTTTAACAAGAAGTCCATCACGCCAAACTGAATCAAATGCCTTCTCCAAATCAATGAATGTTGCTAATGTGCAATTTCCTTCACCAAAGCCAGATAATATCTCTTGACTCAACCTGAGAAGCGACTGCGTAGTGCTTCTGTTGATGCGAAAGCCATCTTGCTCTTTATCAAGAAGCTGATTGTGTTCGACATAAGCATATAGCCTAGAATAGATGATTCTTTCCATGCATTTGCCCAGTACGCTTGTCAGACTGATAGGTCTATATGAACCAGCTTGGTAGTATGTGTCTTTTCCAGGTTTTTTGAGAAACTTCACATTAGCACTTTTCCAAAGTTTTGGTAGGCATTGGCAATTCCAAGATGCTGTAAACAACATCATTATTGCTTCTTGGAGCACTTCATTTGATTTTATAATCATATTTGTGAAAATTTCGTCTGGTCCGGGAGCTTTGTCTGCCTTTAATCTCTGTATACTGGCTTCAACCTCATCATACGAGATGGGCCTATTTAGGAATGCATCACCATTTTCATTGTGCAACTGTTCCCTGATCATGCTGAGTCTTGTTTCAATTTGCTGCCGGAAGGCTTCATCAAAATTTTCCCCAGAAATATGTGTGCCCCCAAAGAAAGCTTCCTGTAGAATGCTGCATTTCCCATCATGATCAAAAACGGTCTCACCACAGCATTATTTGTGCTATTCCGGCAATTATTTCGGATAACTTTGCAGCATCGCTGGCTGTAAGGAATGTCTGGTTACATGTCAGCCTACAGTTGTCAGCAACAGAATGTAACTGACAGGGCACAAGAAACTGAAAAATCCAAACCTGTTCAGCAAGATTCACCAAAAAATTACGGAAATTGCCGAAGCGGTTTCGGTAATTTCTGTAAACGTCCTTGATTTCTTTCTACTGATTGTGTGTCGGTCACCATTACAGTATTTGTACATTACATACACTCGAGGGTTGCAGGATGAAAGCCAACACATTAATCATGTAATTACAGTAGGGATCTTTAACCTGCTCAGGATAAAATTCTCCCTGCACAGGGGGCCTCCAGTTAACGTCCTGATGCGAAGGATGGTGCACTCCATGACATTCATCCCTGCAAATGATGCTGATGGCGCGTGTTCAGACACAGAAATTTTATCGCCGCTGCCGGGGATCGAACCCTGGACCTCTAGTATCAGGCAAGTGCACTAACCACTGAACTATCACATTCAACTGAGCTTTCTGTTGTGTAGTGATTTGCAGTTCCAAAATACAGAGTGCCGCTGTGTTATCAGCGTAACAAATGGCATACCAATATTGCTCTCACACTTGTTCACCGAATCAACGAATATGAACATCAGTATCTAGATTATAAACAGCAATATTTGCTCACATTGTTCGGATATGCTAGATTTCATCTACTTCCATTTTCCCAACATCCGAGTCACCCAGTAACTGAAGAGCGCTAAAGGTAAACAACCAGCGTGGTGCGGTCAAAGACCAGTTGGCGATGTGCTGCTGTTTTTGTGTACTAGCCTGGATTAGCAGTGGAAAAGGGTCGGTTTGTTTCTACAATATAACGGCTTTGCGAAAATTTTCAAACTGATTTCGAAAATGTTATTGAATTATGGACTGATTTTTTAATCTTCTTTTAAGGTTAAAATCGGTTCAAGGAACCCAATATCAGTCCAGAGCCAACAAAACTGGCATTTTCTCTAGTCCTGTTGCCTAGTGTTTCCCCCAGCTCCTAAAAAGGGCATGACACTGGTCAGGAAAAAGGGCACAATGATTCATTGATGCTGTTCACTCATTCACACACAACCTCTTGTCACACCCCCCCCCCCCCACACACACACACACACACAACTCCTTGTCTCCATGAGTTATTGAAAGTTAAACTGAGCCTGTTCATCTTCTGATGTGCTAGGTCAGAGCTCTCACTAGGATTTTGAAAACAGGATTCCAAGAATCCTTCCATGTAAAAAGTTGGATTCACAGATAAAAAGTTGGATTCCCACATAAAAAAGTTGAAGTTCTGATCCTGATTGCGCATAGAACATAGACAAAAACTTCTTATTATCAGGCTACACGTAAATATGAAAAACTGTATACTTTCATGGCTCCCAAACTCTTTAAGATTCTGGGGGGCATATAGTTTTTGGTCTGTCCGTCTGTTTGTCCGTTTGTCCGTCTGCAAAAACTTTAACATTGGGCATAACTTTTGAATGGTAAGTGGTACAGCTTTCATACTTCACATGTGCATTCCTTGTCACAAGACCTTTCAAGAGGTACGATAAATTTTGACCTCGTGACCTTCACCTTTCGCTGTCCGGGGGCATTTGTGTTTCACAAACACATCTTGTTTTCTGATAAATGCATTTAATAACTTCGTTCCAAACATGTAGATTGTGGGTACTAGCTAGAAATATTTCACTGATGTGTCTATCCCCCACCCCCCATGCAGTTGGTCAGATTTATTAGCTATATTTGTGCTTTCAAATTCGGACGTATATGTACGTGACAGTAGCTCAATTATTTTAATTGGTGAAAACAAATACGCAGGGGAAGGATCCTAACCACGTCTGACTTCCTGTAATTGTTAAAAATGATTGTATTTTGAAGAATTACATACATTTTTGTCATCAGTAAACGTCGAAACACACTTTGAGCGAGCGATAAAAAGTACGATCGTGTAGTCGCGAAAATACGTGACATTGGTAATTCGTCAATTATTTCGTCTTCGCCGCAACCCTGGTTTAACTAAACGTGATATTTTACCGACTCATGCTAATCCGTTGATGATATGAGCTTACATCAATTAGTAAACTAATTAATTGTAATCCGTAATAACACGGGGATTAGCGCGGCGAGATTAAACAGGTACAATCATTTTTAACATGTGCCGCAAACCGACCACTTTCCAATATCGTCTCTCCCACTGACAGGTGCAAAAATACCTGTCAATATAGGTCACGCCTACTGGTTTGTGGCACGTGCGCTTTCAACATAAAAAGCGGCGCCGCATTTGATCTTTTATTGGTATTGCATAAGCGGCCTAAATTAGCTTCTGAATTTACCGCTTCTGTAATTTTGGACGCGTGTCGCAATAAAAACATGTGTACACAAGAATCGCCGGTTGTGAATTTTACGCGTACAACGGCAAAAGTTGGCGTAAAATACGCAGAATCCTGCGTTTCCGAGAGCTCTGCTAGGTCAAAGGGCGAAGCTGTTGACAGTTTGACAGTGGCAAGGAAGTTCGTGTCGTCTTCTGTGATATAAGCAAGTCTTTCGATAGGGTTTGGCACAAGGGTCTTATTCACAAACTAGGAGGTATCCACTGATCCAATGAACTCCTCAACTGGTTTTCTAATTTTCTAGTAGACGGCAAATAGTTGCTTTTAATGGTCAGACGTCCGAGTGGTCATTTGTCAAAGCTGGTGTGCCCCAGGGATCTATATAAATGACAGTGTTAAAGAACTCATTAGTTAGACTCTTTGCAGACGATACAAGCCTATACATTAAAGTTGAAAACACGAACATAGCCATCATTTTAAATCACAACTTGGACCTTATAGATACATGGGCTGTGCAGTGGCTTGTTGATTTCAACGCCGCTAAAACTATTTCCCAGATCTTCTCATTGAAACGCAATTAGGGGTGTAACGATGCATCGATAGTCCGATGCATCGCGATAGGTACTGCCTCGATAGCAATGCATCGATAGTACTTTGGACTATCGATAGCTATCGCCGATAGTTCACTCAACTATCGATAGTTTCGATTGTATTTGTTTTTTTTTTTTTCTTAAATATACTTTGAAAATATACCTGTACTGTTGTGTAATTACGCAAGTATTTTTGCTTAGGATATCCATTCAGCTGTAATCAGGACAGACTGATAAGCCTTCACATATGTGCATGATGATCTGAGTCTTCGCTGGTCGCACATGTGTATCATAGTTTTTTGCCGTGTGGTGAATTTCTCGCGGCGATGAATTTCCCGCCGTCATTTTTGCACGTGCAGTTGAGGCAGTCAGAAATTTTCCCGCGTTTTTCAATAACAAAACGTCAATGATAGTTTGATCACGCGTTTGTTGCATGCAACTTTTTGAAAACATGACAGTGAAACCTGTGCGACATGTGAAGGCTCAGATCAGCCTGCGCAGTCATATATAAATGTTTGCTGTTTGTACTATCCTTGCGTAGTATAACTTCTGGGACAAACGCCATTTCCCTGTTCAGTTTCAAGGACATTTGCAAGATGCACAAGCTGATCTTTTGTATGAAGAAATGTTTGTTTTTGCTGTGTGCTGACTTATTCATATAGGTAAATAAATGCGTAATAAATGACGGTATAATGCAATTTAACTTGTTGTATATGTGACTCTTTTTGCGCATAAGGACCAGACTATTAAACCGCCTTTTTGTGGTCTCAATAGAAATGCATTTCTCGAAAAATGCACAGAATGTGCATGCGAGTACATGATAGACTCAGATAAGTCGGCAAGTATGCACAAATGCATCAATGATGATGTCATCAGTCGGCTGGCCGGACCGATTGGGACTGAATTCTTGGGGGAATATTTAAGCAGACAAAGTTTTATTTTCCTGTCGTCATCCTGTAGGGGGGAAAAAACGTGCAGCGCAAGGCCTTAGGTCTCCGTCTATCAAGTACTTTCTTAAGGTGATTCTGGACGTTTTGATGGTGGACACTGGACAACCTGGGACGAATTGGCGTTTTTATTTTTCGTGGGTCTTTCTGATTTTATTTTTGGTTGTCTTTGTATTATAAAAGAGGGATATTCCAGAAAAAAATAACATGTCAAAACGGCCAAATTTCCTTACATGAAACCTTTGTTTTATTATTGCTGCTTCTCTTAGCTGTCTTGTGTGCAAGGACTAAATGTCCACAGAGTCAGAGAGCCTAGGTCGAGCCCTGTACATATTGCTAAATGAAAAAACCGACTTGATAATTGCTTTACTTCTATTTTGATAGTCTAGCTTTTGATGCTAACTTCAAATAAAAAATATGTAAGTTCAAGTTTTAATGCAGTTTGTTAGATTCATGTCGCCCTTAAAGAGGTGCTAAAATAGCGTGCTGTGATTACGTAATACTATGTAATAATCGGGTTACCTAATTAACTGAATCCACAGATTAATTTAACACAGGCGGCAAACATCAAACAATCGAAGAACGATCAGCATGTGTCAGTTTCCACAAGCAGAAAATCTCAAACACTGCAAAGGTATTAAAGCCATGATGACCATCACTTACAGGCATATATACTGGAAGCAGCAAACTATTTTTAGGCGGTGGTGGGGATATATATAAAGAGCCGTCTCCCCATGATGTTGTTTTCTGGAATAGCCCCGAGGGAATGAATGCTGATATTGAAACACACAATAAACATATATTTTTAGGCCATTGGAATTTTCCTAACTCGTTCTGTCACTCTTAGCCATTTTATGTGAGTGATATAACATCTATGAAACATGTATAAGTGTACCCGATAGTATCACGATAGTATCGTGATAGTATGCCACGATAGTGATAGTATCGTGATAGTAGTTTCCACGATAGCAATACTATCACGATAGTCAAAATTGGCATCGATAGTCAGCCCTAAACGCAATCCACCCCTGTATATGAACGGAACTCCCATCACCGATGCTTCTTTGAACACACAAGCACCTAGGTTTGACTTTAACAAATATTACTGCAACTGGACTGAACACATCAACAACATCACAAAAGTAGCATGGACTAGGTTAAATTTGTTGCACGCTCTGAAATTCAAAATTAACAGACAAGCCCTCGAAAAGATGTATATTTCATTTATTAGACCCATGTTGGAATACAGTGAGGCAGAAAGCAAAAAACAGCTAGAAGCCGTTCACATTGAAGCTGCAATAATCATAACAGGTGAAACAACTTTGCAGCATAAAAAATCTTCTTGACAATCTCGCTTGGGAATCTCTGCATAACAGACGGGTGAAACATAAACTAATCGTATTTTACAAAATGGTTAATGGCCTGACTCCTAAATATCTTCAATCTCTCATCCCACGAATCGTTCAAAACACCAACACATATAACTTGAGAAATTCCAGCAATCTTCGAAACATCCATGCCCGAACAAACTTATTCTACAATTCATTCATTTCATCAACAGTCCGTGCATGGAACAATCTGCCAGACAATATTACATGTAAGTCCGCACCATCAGTTGCCTCTTTTAAATATAGGTTAAGTAACAATATTAAGAAACCCCCGAAATATTACAATACTGGTTCCCGAATTGGCCAGATCTTACATACTAGACTCAGAATGGAATGCAGCTCCTTAAATGCACATCTTCACAGGAAAAACTTCGTTCCTAGCCCATCTTGTTCATGTGGGGGATTCGAAAGTGCACATCACTTCTTTTTTCAATGTCCCAAATATGAAGCAATTGGAAGAACGTATCTATCGAAGTATCTCCACACCATCAACACCACCCAAATTCTTTACGGCATAGCAGATGCATCTACATATATTGCAGTAAATGAAGATCTGTTTCCCAATGTCAAAGAGTTTATATTACACTCTAAATGTTCACTTAATGGGCTAGAATACATATCTGGTGGCATCAACTGTAAATTCTATCACTTTCAATCATTATGCAAGGTAAACATTTGTGCAGGGTGGATCAGCCATGCTGAATGTTACATTTCATGTGTTAAGCAATGGACAATGAGCTGCAAATTTATACCCAAATAACCAACATCGACTCTGTAACTGGGGACACTGTTTCATAGGTATGCTACATATAACTTGTGTAGTGTAAACATGTCTAGAAGCAGAACATATGTGACAACAACTTTGACTGCCCTTGCTTATCAGTCATCATCATAATCATCATCACCACTACCATCATCATAATCATACCTATACAATCTACTTTGGGCAATTGTTATTATTATTAAAACCTCAGAAACATATCTCATCATATATCTAGCACACACGTACATAAATTTTGTCATTTTTTCCATTTCAGGAGATGATTTATATAAGCTTCTAGCTTTTTATCAAAGACTGTTCCATATACTATTATGCGATGTATACATGTGTATTTATTCTAATATATATTGTTTAAACCAAATGGATCAACCCTTCCTACCACTTCAGTTGTGCAATAAGGATCAGGTGAGCGATCCAGGTCATCATGACCTTCTTGTTAATTCAAGTGAGGAGTGTAGACTCCAACATTACCATAGAAACACCTCTGTGCAAATTTATTCCCCTGCTAACAAGCCAAGGAATGACAAAATCTACAATAAAACTTGTTATACTTGTGAAGATCAAGATTAGCCAGAAATTCCATGCATTCTGTTCACTGTTCAGAGTCTTGACTGTCCAAGTGTACCCACTACAGCCCGTGGACTACAGTAAAAATCCTAAAAATTCTGACACCTTGAAGACTGGCTATAATTCTCTGAAATTTGAACAAATTTGTTTCACATTCCAGTAAGGAGTCCAGTGTAGACCCTGATCAGAGCAGTCTGAACTTGGTCTGCACTGTTTGCTTAGGCCTATCTGTCCCAATACTTAGGATCATAACGGTATTCAGAAATAAACAATAACTGTTATACTCTGGCTCAGATTTGCTGTAGTCCCTATTCTCTTTGTAGGTACCGGCAGCGGATCTCTTTCTCATGCTTTCATCCGTACCATTGCCCCAACAGGACATCTACACACATTTGAATTCCATGAACAGAGGGCTAAACTGGCAGAAGAAGAATTTAAAGACCATGGAATCTCAAAGTATGTCACAGTGACACAGAAGGATGTTTGTGCTGAGGGATTTGGTTTAGATCATGTTGCCGATGCAGTCTTCCTAGACCTGCCCACACCTTGGGAGACTATTGTGTCAGCTAAACAGGCATTGAAAAAAGAAGGTAATAAACATTACGATACACACCCGTGAGACAGTGCATTCTTTCACATATTCAAAATGGCTTCTTTTCCAATGAAAATCAGTGACATTTTTCTTGTTTATACCAGTACTCAAAACATAGGTTGTTGGTGCTCGTTAGAACCGCCTCAATGAGGCAGTCCTAACGAGTACCCACAACCTATTTCGTGTAACAGAAATAAGAAAAATAATGTTTTACCCTCGTAAACCCCAGTTTTTATGCCCCCGTCATTAGAAGAATGGTGGAAAGGGCATATAGCATTGCCCCTGTCCGTCCGTGCATCCGAAATTTAAACGCACTCAATAACTTCCTTATTTATTGATGGATTTTAAAATCACTTGGTAGAAATGTTAACCATCGTGAGACAACTTGCACATGCAAAACCCAGGTCTGTACCTCCAAGGTCAAGGTCATACTTAGAGGTCAAAGGTCAAAAAAAGGGTCCGAAACTTAAACGCTGTCAATAACTTTCTTATTTCTGGATGGATTTTGTAAATTACTTAATAGAAATGTTAACCATCATGAGACGATGTGTCACATGCAAAACCCGGGTCCGTACTTCCAAGGTCAAGGTCATACTTAGAGGTCAAAGGTAAAAAAGGTCCTAAACTTAAACGCAGTCAATAACTTACTTATTTCTGTATGTATTTAGAAATTACTTTGAAGAAATGTTAACCATCATGAGACGATGTGTCATGTGCAAACCCAGATCCGTACCTCCAAGGTCAAGGTCATACTTAGAGGTCAAAGGTAAAAAAAATGGTCCGAAACTTAAACACAGTCAATAACTTTCTTATCTCTGGATGGATTTTGAAATTACTTGGCAGAAATGTTGGCCATCAATAGACAATCTGCCTCACACAAAACCAAGGTCCTTACCTCCAAGGTCAAGGTCATACTTAGAGGTAAAATGTGATAAAAGGGTCCAAAACTTAAACACGGCCAATAACTTTCTATGAATAAATACGAACATAGACATATTTTCAGGCGGGGGCATCCGTATCCTATGGACGCATTTCTAGTCTATATATAAAATGGGGTTTAATGGGGTCTTCATTTCATGGACTTGTTCATGTGATGTATTAGCATGTCTTTGTGGAAGATTTACAAAAGCTGAAATGATAATACACTAAGTGTACATCTGTAAGTGTACATTGGTTTACTTTCTTTCTTCCTGCATGTACTTTGAAATGTTTTGAATATCATACACTATTCGGGGTTAAACAATGCTTTATTTGATATGTAAATTACAAAGCATTTTCGTACAACATTTGACTGTTCAGTATTTGACAGTAAGCATATCGCTTATGCAGAAGTCATATCCAGGAGTCATTTATTCTTAATGCTCTGCATGCATACATGTGATATCTCCCTCATTGGGAGGGAGACTCACTGATATTGAGGCTAATTTTTTGCCCAAATTATGCTGAAATTTTGGAGCCTCCCTCACCTGAACGGAGAATTTCCCTATATATTCTTTACATTTGTTAACCCTTATCTTGCTGTTCACGACAACCCCTATCTTTGCAAACAGTGTAGATCCAGATCAGATGGCTTCTGAAGAAGCCATCTGATCAGGATCTACACTGGTTGACATTCAGTTTATGAATTTGTAGCAATAAATTACATCAAGTAATTTGATTGGCTGATAGACAGAAATGGGTGTGGCTTAAATGAATATTCAGCAAGATAAGGGTTAAGAATCTCCCCCATCAAAAAGCAAGAAGTTAGAAGCAGTCTGATCAGAGTTTACACTGTTTCCCTGTATGCATAAATATTTAAAAAAAATGCAAGAAGAGTCAATACACGACATAAGTAGACAGCATTTTCAGATGCAGGTTTTCTCAGCATGTTAAAGTAAAAAAATGCCTCTAAGGCCCTTTTTAGATGGGGTTCCTTTTTCCACAATGCAAACAGGTAGTCACAGAAATTGTATCCTTTGCAAAAATGACAGAAAGTATGGCATGTCTATCATTTCACTCAAGTTCCTGCTGTCTTTTACTTCCAGACAGCCACTGACAGTAAAATCCTAAAAAATTCATACACCTTGAGAACTTGCTGTAATTATGTATCCCCCCAATTTTTTTTTTTTCGGGGAGACATATTATTTTCCCCGGGGCATCTGAATGTTAACCATCATGAGACGATGTGTTGTGCGCATGACCCAGTTTGGTACCTCAAAGGTCAAGGTCATACATAGAGGTCAAAGGTTAAAAAAGGGGCCTTTTTTGTGTTCGGTCAATAACTTTCTTATTTTTAGATGGATTTTGAAATTACTTTGTAGAAATTTTAACCACCATGAGACAATGTGTTATGTGCATGACTTAGGTTGGTACCTCAAAGGTCAAGGTCATACTTAGAGGTCAAAGGTAAAAAAAGGGCCTTTTTTCGTGTTCTTATTTGTAGATGGATTTTGAAATTACTTGGCAGAAATGTTAACCACAATGAGACAATGTGTCTCTTGCATGACCCATGTTGGTACCTCAAAGGTCAAGGTCATACAAGGTTGGCAAAAAGCCGGGTTTTATGAGTATTGCCCAGCCCGGCGGGTAATACTGGGAAAACCCGGGTACTACTGGGCAATACTGGGTAATACCGGGCAATACTGGGCAATACTGGTGTCACATTTGTCAGGGTGATAAAAAATGTATTAATTTGACCTGAAAATAATATGGTCAGGACTAAATAAATTCAAAAGTCCCAAATTATTCTATCCAGTGCAAAACTAAAAGTGAAACTTCTGAAAAAGAGTATATTCAAGTATAAAAGTATAATACTAACATTTGCAAAGGCTGTGATCATGCACCTACAGCCAGGGATTACCTGTAATTATACCTATTGTTAAAGACAAATGCTACGAATTCGCCATCTTTGTATGACCATCAAAAATGAAAGTTATGCCAGAGCCATCATTTTACCGTTGTTGGGTAAGGAAATGGTTGAAATTTGTGGAACAGGTACCGGGTATTGTTTTGGGTTCATTTCATTATTAAACATGTTCAGCTTGGCTATAAACTTCAGGAAAACAGTAACATTGCGACTTTTGAAAATTTTAATTTTTCGGCATTTACTAACGATCAGATAAAGCTAAATGGTTACAGATTTACTTAAAATATTTGCTTTAATGCATATTATGGCCAGCTACTATTTACAAGTAAAATCCAAGTTATCTGTCAGTGATTCAACATCTTTTCATAGAATTTATATGTATTTTTCCCATGTATTTCATCTGGGGGTAGGGGAACGGTTTGTTAAATAGAAATCAGCATGGTGACCCCTAGTTTTCT
The DNA here is from genome assembly GCA_963580285.1 of Lucinisca nassula. Classification (NCBI taxonomy): domain Eukaryota; kingdom Metazoa; phylum Mollusca; class Bivalvia; order Lucinida; family Lucinidae; genus Lucinisca; species Lucinisca nassula. Next base: position 156,227,399 of record OY757012.1, on the reverse strand, counting down.
TTTAATTTTCTATTCTCTGAAAACATCCCTTAGAGAAATAACCTTGTTTTATGAAAATTTCAATGTAGCATTTTTCTGTATGGTCCAAAGTATTGCAGACAATCATGAATGAATTATTTTGAAAGCTATTTTGGTTGTTGACAAAATTGGTTTTGGGAAAAAAAAATTGAGCGTGAAAAATAGGCTAAAGATAGGCAGCAGCATCTTTTACTATATCATTCTGTCTAAAATAAATGTTTAAAAGCTAGGCAAAAGCCATTTTTGACATGCTATTTTCTACATGGTTGTTTTCTGATATTTCTGGGAAAACAGTTTGGGGGTGATTTCCTTCTTGTTCAGATTACTTAAGATTCAGCACTGTGACATATGGTTTTTATTTTATATGTGATGAGTCAGTATATGATGCTGAACATATACAGACTCTGAAACAGTTTTCAATGTAGGAAGTATTTCATAGCATATGCCCTTAAACCAACAATATAAACCTAATATACCTGTTGGTGAGCAGTTTTTACAAAAATCTAATCTTCAGGGAAAACAGTAATTTTTGTCACTCTCTCTGTCAAACATGAAACCTAAGGATTCTATTTGGAATTTTTTTGACATTACTGAAGATGGCTCGAAAAAAACTGCCAAATGCAAAGGGTGCAAAATGGTTGTTAGTGCAAAAAGTGAAAGACTCAAAGCACACAGACTAAAATGTTGTGGTAGCTCAGAGGATACACAGACAAATAACATATTTGTTATGTTCAGCTGTAAATAAAAGTCAAATTTGCATTTATATTTTACCAATGTATCGGAGTCTGATATAATGCCCTCTTCAATATCTGACTGATATATGGCGCCAAAATGCATTTAAGAATTTAGAAAACTTAAATTAGCAATAAAACACACAGGTTCTTTCCAGTAAACCCATCCCAAAACCATATTACCCAGTATTGCCCAGTTGAGGGAGTATTGCCCAGCCCAGGAAAACCCGGGTTTTCCCAGGCGGGTTTTCCCGGGTGGTCAATACTTTGCCAACCTTGAGGTCATACTAAGAGGTCAAAGGTAAAAAAGGGTGCCTGGTTTAGTGTTCAGTCAATAACTTATTCCTGGATGGATTGTGAAATTACTTGGCAGAAATGTTAACCATCATGAGATGATGTGTTGCATGCTAGACCCAGGTCGGTACCTCCAAGGTCAAGGTCATACTAAGAGGTCAAAGGTCAAAAAAAGTTTTTTTTTTGTGTTCAGTCAATAACTTTTTATGTTCCCGGTAGCGATAGCGGGTACATATTGTTTTTGCCCTGTCTGTTTGTTTGTTTCTTTGTACATGGACAACTTTAATGTTTGCCATAACTTTTGAACCAATTGAGATAGAGTATCCATATTTGGCATGTAGGTTCCTTGTGATAAGAGCTTCACATGCAAAAAAAATGACCTGTGACCTTGACCTTTGACCTGCTTAAAAGAAAAAACAACAACAACATTGGTCATAACTTTTGAACTGCTTGAGATACAGCCTCCATTTTTGGCATGTATTTTCCTTGTGACAAAAGCTTTACATTCTTGCAAAAATGTTTGACCTTTGACCTACTTAAAATAAAAAAGTGACATTTTGGTCATACTAAGAGGTCAAAAAGTGTGTGTGTGTGGGGGGGGGGGGGCATCTGTGTTTTTGTAGAAAAACAAATTCTAGTTCTAAGAATTAAACAAATTTGTTTCACTATCCAGCAAGGAGTCCAGAAGTTGCAGAGGGAATGGCAAACTGTGCAGACCCTGATCAGAACCCTTCTTAGGAGCAGTATGATCGTTGTCTGCTCTGTTTGATTAGGTCTGTCTGTCCAATACATTACAGCAATACTAAATATAAATGATGATCACATGGTCCAAGAAGCCTTTTATTACCACTGTTATTTGCTCAGCGATTAATTTAATATGGGAACTGAATACTCATGGCTATCAGTATGATGCTCAATATTTGAAAGGCACTGATCCTACAGGCTCATTTTACTTAAATTTTGTTGTCGTAACAAAATGTTGCTCTGTAACTATGTGTCACATGTACTTTTCAGGGGAATGCATACAGCTCTGACTTGGCTTATTTTCTGTCATTTTCTACAAGCAACAATATTATCGCTTGAGAAATTTGCTTTTGTGTACATTTTTCTCCTCCAAAAAGGGGTCTACTCGTAAAGGAAAGAATTTGTTCCTGAGGAGCAAATTCTTTCCTTTACGAGTAGACCCCTATTGACAAGGTGGATTGAGCCAAAATAAATTTGTATGATTTGCCTCCCCTGAATGTGTATTCATTCCTCTTGAGACCTGCCAACAAATGAGCCCGGTCCAGTAGCTCACATAGCCCCAGATAAGAGGGGTTATCCACATATTTTTTCTTATTTCTGCACAAAAACATGTTTTAGGTAATATTTAGAAGCAGCTCACCTATGCGCTTCTAACAACTTCCAACAACATGTCATGTTTTCGTGCAGAAAAGTAGCTGTACTTTTCAGATGTATTTAAGACCGGGGCTCCATTGTTCAAAGCATCGTAACATAGCAACAGATAAGGTAAGTATTTTGTGACAATTGAAGGATTGTTTTCTAATCCTATATTGTGGGTATTCATTAGAACTGCCTCTCCAATGTGGTTCTTATGAATACCCACAACATATGTTTTTATGGAGAAGTGACAAAAACTATCCTTCAATTATCTCAAAATACATGTACTTACCTTATTTGTTGCTATGTCATAAGCATATCAATGTCACTGGTGGTCAAAAAGGTTAAATGTTCTATCAAGTACAGTATCTAATGCTCTGGTATTTTTGCTTAAAAATGGGCAAAGGCAAAAGCTGCCCACATTCTTTCAGCAAAAATATTTGCATATTTATCAAATCAGATGATCAAAGTTTAAACAATATGTTAACTAATTAACTAATACTCTGGTATGTTTGCTTAAAAATGTCAGAAGCAAAAGCTACCCACATTCTTTCAGCAAAAGTATTTGCATATTTATCAAATTAGATGATCAAAGTTTTAACAATATGTTAGCTAATGACATCACATTTGTTTTCTGCTAGACCCAGAAAGATATTTTTAAGTCATCTCATTACTTCTTATCTAGACCTCTTAAGGGGAATGAGAACACCTGGCAGATTTTCCTCTATTTTTCAAAGGGAGACAACTTTCGGAACTTCCTGTTCGCTTTTAAATAAAACCTGTCCCACTGAAAAAGGGGTCTACTCTTAAAGGAAAGAATTTGCTCCTCATCAGAATGCGGCATCTGATCAGGGCCTCCACTGTTTGCAAAAAGTCCAGCCATTTTCCAAATAGATTTTGAAGAAAACACAACCTGACACCCCTAAATCTCGAAATGGACTCCTGCTATATATAAGGAGGAAGATTCCATTTAGTACAAAAAGGGTTAATTATCATTGTAGGTGGGAGATTGTGTTCCTTTTCACCCTGTATCGAGCAAGTTCAGAGAACGTGTGAAGAACTGACTAAGCATGATTTTGTAGAAGTGACAACCATGGAATGTCTTCTTCGAAGGTCTGACGTACGCACCATAAATCTACCTTTTGCTAATCTTGGTGAGTCAGAGGATAACCCAAATGAATCTTCGGAAAAACAAGCAAAACTAGAGAATGAGAGTGATCAGAATGTAGCAGACTCAGAAGGGAGTAATAAGAAAAGAAAAAAGAAGCATACAGACAATAAACAAGGTGGTACAGAAAATTCTGATGAAGATGAAGACATGGGAGTGTCAGTTTCCAATGGTGCAGAAGTACAATTAGATGTTTCCAAAATGAATACTAGACTTGGTTTTGATTTAGTCGGCAGGAAAGATGGAAAGAACTTCTTTTTCAAGACTGCCGCACCAGCTAGGCGTATACCTGGCCACACAGGTTTTCTCACATTTGCTACTCTGTACCCAGTGTAATGAATGTCTGTTGTTAGACAGAGGTTGTAGGTTTGGGGATGGGTTTGTCAGTCTTTTGGATGAGACTAATGCTTACCTCCCTGAGTTTCTTAAGTGGACTCTGCTTGTATGTGTACATAGGGTATTGAGTTACCACGTTAACAAGTTGGTGAGAGGCCCCTGCCCATCAGGGCTTGAAGAAATAGATGGGCTGCATGATGCTTCAATGCAGAGATGAAACTGACCGCACATGAGTACTGGTAAACTTCTTAGAGGATCTAAGCCTGCCCAGGCAAAGCGGTGCGAGTTGGGCTGTCCATGCTTTTAACCACTATTGGTTTCATTGGGTGACAGGGCTTGAGTTGCCATTTCATCTCAGTGTCGGGTAAAAGTCCCACGAAATTGGTAGCAAGGTCTCCAAAATGACCTATATAGTGTTGAAAGGGAAGTTAAACCTCAAATCCAACAAAACAAAGCAAGTCCGTTGAAATGAACACCGCAGTATGTTACTCTTTTAACAGAGAAAGCTGGGGTTTATGCGTGTATACAGTTTTTGTCTTATTTCTACTCCAAGACATAGGTTGTGGGTACTTGTTAGAACCACCTCAATGAGACAGTTCTAACAAGCACCTACAACCTATGCTCTAGGTATAAATAAGAATAATATCACAGATTTTGTCAGAAAATTTACCATTTTGGGGGACATGAAAGAATGAGCTATGTCACACGGGTGTGTTTTCGTATTGCAATATCATCAACAGAAAGGCAGTGTTGACCCTGGCGAGACAGCTTGTTATGAGCTGCCTAGTCTGTTTCTACACTGATTGTGGTGTCTGATCGTCTATACCATTGAAAGGGTTAAAGAGTGGACTCTTTCCATCTTTGAATTTGGACATGTCTATTCTTGTACATAGGGGGTTTAGTCACATGGCATTGATGACCCTTGTGAGACATGTTATGTGCTGTTTCATCTGGATGGGTACCTTTAACCGATAAGCTGCCAATCACAGCAGTTGTCGTCTGCCTTGTCGGCTGATGGTAATTTTGAAAGTCATTTTTTGTAAACAGTGTGGACCCTTTAGGAGCAGTCTGATCAGGGTCCACACTGTTTACCTGTATCCAAAAATATGATTCAAAATTTGTAAGAAGATGCAGCAGACAGCATAAACAGACAACATTTTCAGATGCAGTTTCTTATGGTATTTTAAGGGTTAACAACAGTCTAAGGCATTGAAAAGGTTAAACAAAGATCAAGTATATTACCACAAAATATTGTTGAAGGGATAAAAAGAAAAACATCAAAGCCAGAGTAGCAGAAAAATACATCGTGATACATGTAATTCTATAAACTAATACAGTCGAACTTCAAAGGCTCGAACACGTTTGGGACCTTGAAAATCTGTTCGAGATAGGGGTAGTTCGAGCCACTGAGGTTACTGTCAGGAGGCATGACGAGATACTTTTAGACATCTTTCCGGTGTTCTATAATGAAAATGTATGCTGTGTGTACTCATTAGAATCGCCTCATCGAGGCGATTCTAATGAGCACACACAGCATACATTTGCAAGATAAAAGACTAAAATCCCTTAATTATCCCCCACTATTTCGTATGTAGAGGATTTCGCTAGGGACTCAAGAACGTGTTCGACTCAACGATGGTAAACGTGCCATCAGTGTTCGAGCCACTGGTGTTCGAGCCATCGAAGTTCTACTGTAGTAAGAACTTTGAAAATGTATAAAATTGGACAAAACATTTCATGTGTTGGAATTTTTAGTTTTTTTTTAGTGTGGCAGAAATTTTGGACAAAAATTGTTAGCTGACTAAAATCAGACCGCTCTTGATAGGCTGTTTCTGTTAGTCAGCCACCAGTCAGAATGTTAGTCAGCTATTGAGAAGTTACATATGGACTCCAACTTCTTTACAACACAGCCTTCTGTGGCCTAGTGGATAAGAGCGCTGTCTCTTCATCATCAGGTCTCTCACCGCTGTGGTTTGAGCCTGGCTTGGGTCATGTGAGACACAATGTTCTGTAATGGAAGGTCAGATGGTTTTTCTCTGGGTACTTGAGTTTTCCCCCACCTCTGATTAATGATCAGCTCAATATAAGTGAAATAATCTTCAATTGAAAGGGCTTTAAAACCAAACATAAAAAAAACACACACACAAAAAAAACTTATTAATAACACTGATGTAGGGTTTCATAGCAAGACATTGTTAGTCAAACAACCATGTTTTATTCAATCAAAACTGTATAAATTATGGTAATTTTTCTGTAAAGTCTAGACATTTTGGGGTTCATCTTTAAACAATGTCATGTTATATCTGAAACAGTGGTTTAACCCATAAAATGCCAATCGTCTGCTTTGCCGTCTGCCTGTTACCTGAAAAGTATTTTTTGCAAACAGTGTGGATACAGATCAGACTGCTCCTCTAGGAGCAATATGATCAGGGTCCACACTGTTTGCCTGTATGCAAAAATATTTTTAAGAAGTTTGCAAAAAGATTCAGTAGACGACATAAGCAGACGACATAACCCATAAAATGCCAATCGTCTGCTTTGCCGTCTGCCTGTTACCTGAAAAGTTTTTTTTTTTTGGCAAACAGTGTGGACCCAGATCAGACTGCTCCTCTTGGAGCAGTCTGATCAGGGTTCACACTGTTTGCTTGTATGCAAAAATATTTTTAAGAAGTTCGCAAAAAGATTCAGCAGACGATGTCGGACGACATTTTCCAATGAAGTTTTTCTTGGTGTTATATAGAGAAGTTGTGGTCTATATTGCTGTTGTTGGATTATCTTTATCAAGCACGGCAATATGAAATGCTGATAGAGTTTGGAAGCACTAGTTTCACCTGTGTATTTTTATATGAATACGTGTAATGCTTTGTTGTACACAGTACTGATACATGTAGTTGTTCAGAAATGTTTCTTGCCCGCCATTCTGTTCATGATTTACAGGAGGCCTGAAGGCAGGCTGCAAAATATGGGAAAATCAGAATGAAAAGAAGATACATGTTTTGAAGTTTTAAATGTTTGTTGTGTTGAAAGGCAATGTTAATGACTGACACAAAGTGAAGTCTGTTGGTAGTGAAGAGGCTCACAGCATTATTAAACGTAAAATTGGCTGGTTGGTTGTTATTATTGCCCACTTTTAAAGAGCAGTAATTCACTTAAAAAGCGTGAAACATCCCACACCTTTTGTTTCATTTAAAGGTGCATTATTGAGCTACCGGGTCTCAAATTTTTTTTTCTGGTTTTTATCTTCAATGCATACTCCTTTGTCATGTATACACTTTTGGAGCCAAATACAGCTTCAGAACTTTGTGAAAATGGTGGTTTTTATTCGTGTTTACCCTTCGCTCTGAACATGTGTTCGGAATTTCTGTTCTAAAAATAAATCTGTCACTTTACACATACATGGCGACAGTATCATCTCTGAGTGAAGATACTTATGGCATGGTATTCAGCGTCATATTTTTTCCGATTCAGGCATGGCCTAAGCAAACAAGGCCAAAAATGAATGTCACATAACGTCATATAAGGGGATTCTATTTTTGTCACGAACTAAAAATAGATCTAACTAGTGTTCGAAACCTAGTTAGGGAATCCCTCTCAAACTCGTTTACCTGTCATCATAATTGTTCGCATTTTTGCATAAAATGCATTCATTTGTATTGTTTTAAAGAAAAATACCGGCTATATGTATTTTTTTTTTTGAAGCATTTTTTCCGGATAGCTCAATAATGCACCTTTAAAGACAGAACATATTGGCCTCCATCAGCGCTGATTCTTCATCACTAAAACATGCCTATGCAATTCTCACCCCTTGACATGATTTTAAAAAGAAATGAACACCCCTCTAAACCCAACTTTACATAGAGAAAACTGGGGTTTATGGGGGTATACATAATTTTCTTTCTTTCTGGTCCAAGACATAGAATATGTGTACTCATTAGAACCGCCTAATCAAGGTGGTTCTTACGAACACCCACAACCTGTGCTTTGCGTATTAATAAAAATATGACCATTTTTATCACAAATTTACCGTTTTGGATGTATGAAAGAGTGTACTCTGTCACACTGATTTGTTATCATATTGAACCCCACTTTTATATTGTAAAACTGGGGTTTACAGGGGTAAAGTTATTATCCCCTCGTACAACATAGTTGTGAGGGGGGATATAGCATTTGTCCCGTACGTAGGTACTTTTGTCAGCGCTCTAGCGCCTACATTTCTTGACCTATTTGAATATATAAATGTTCCTTATGACAATATCTCGAGCGAGTTTGACTTTCAAGGTCATGACCTCAAGGTCAAGGTCACTGTGGCTATTTTTAGAAAAAACTTTGTCATCGCTCTAGCGCCTACATTTCTTCACCAATTTCAATATAACTGCACACAAATGTTCCTTATAAAAACATCTCAAGCAAGTTCGACTTTCAAGGTCATGGCCTCAAGGTCAAGGTCACTGTGGCTATTTTTAGAAAAACTTTGTCATCGCTCTAGCGCCAATATTTCTTCACTGATTTCAATATAACTTCACACAAATGTTCCTCATGACAATATGTCAAGTGAGTTTGACTTTCAAGGTCATGACCCCAAGGTCAAGGTCACTGTGGCTATTTTTAGAAAATCTTTGTCATCGCCCTAGCGCCTAAATTTCTTTACCAATTTCAATATTACTTCACACAAATGTTCCTTATAAAAATATCTTGAGCGAGTTCGACTTTCAAGGTCATGGCCTCAAGGTCAAGGTCACTGTGGTTATTTTTAGAAAAACTTTGTCATCGCTCTAGTGCCTATATTTCTTCACTGATTTCAATATAACTTCACACAAATGTTCCTTATGACAATATCTCGAGCGAGTTCGACTTTCAAGGTCATGAACCCAAGGTCAAGGTCACTGTGGATATTTTTAGAAAAACTTTGTCATCACTCTAGCGCCTACATTTCTTCACTGATTTCAATATAACTTCACACAAATATTCCTTATAAAAATATCTTGAGTGAGTTTGCCTTTCAAGGTCATGGCCTCAAGGTCAAGGTCACTGTGGCTATTCTTAGAAAAAAATTGTCATAGCTCTAGCGCCTGCGTTTCTTCACTGATTTCAATATAACTTCACACAAATGTTCCTTTTGACAATATCTCGAGCGAGTTCGAATTTCAAGGTCATGACCTCAAGGTCAAGGTCACTGTGGTTATTTTTAGAAAAACTTTGTCATCGCTCTAGCACCTACATTTCTTCACTGATTTCAATATAACTTCACACAAATGTTCCTTATGACAATTTCTAGAGCGAGTTTGACTTTCAAGGTCATGGCCTCAAGGTCAAGGTCACTGTGGCTATTTTTAGAAAAACTTTGTCATCGCTCTAGCGCTTACTTTTCTTCACCGATGTCAATATAACTTCACACAAATGTTCCTTATGACAATATCTCTAGCGAGTTCCACTATCAAGGTCAAGGTCACTGTGGCTATTTTTAGAAAAACTTTGTCATCGCTCTAGCACTTACATTTCTTCACCAATTTCAATATAACTTCACACAAATGTTCCTTATGACAATATCTCGAGCGATTTCGACTTTCAAGTTCAAGGTCACTATGGCTAATTTTAGAAAAACTTTGTCATCGCTCTAGCGCCTACATTCCTTCACTGATTTCAATACAACTTCACACAATTGTTCCTTATGACTACCTCGAACGAGTTCGACTTTCAAGGTCAAGGTCAAGGTCACTGGCTATTTTTAGAAAAACTTTGTCATGGCTCTAGTGCTTACATTTCTTCACCGATTTCAATATAACTTCACACAAATGTTCCTTATGACAATACCTCCAGCTATTTCGACTTTCAAGGTCAAGGTCACTGTGGCTATTTTTAGAAAAACTGTCATCGCTCTAGCGCCTACATTTATTGATGGATTTTAATAGAACTTCACACAAATGTTTCTTATGATAATATCTCGAGTTGCTTTGACTTTCAAGGTCATGACCTCAAGGTCAAGGTCACTGTGGCTATTTTTAGAAAAACTTTGTCATCGCTCTACCGCCTACATTTATTAACAGATTTTAATATAACATCACACTAAAGATGCTTATGATAATATCTTGAGCAAGATCTACCTTCGCGGTCATGACCTTAAGTCAAGGTCACTATGGCTATTTTTAGAGAAACATTGTCATCTTTCTAGAACCTACATTTATTGATGACTTTTTAAACAAACTTTACACAAATGTTGCATATGATTATATCTCAAGCAAGTTGGACTTTTGCCATTTCAATGTCTTTCACACCCAAAGTTGTCTTGTGCAAGGGGATTAGTATCGCATGCGATGCCTTGTTTTTCTTATTTCTGCTATAAAATATTGATTGTGGGTACTCATTAGAACTGCCTCAATGCGGTGGTTCTAACATGCACCCACTTGCAGTTCTAACATGTACCCAGAATCTATATTTTGAGCAGAAATAAGAAAAATACAGGTATGGCAATTTTTCATCTTAAAATTTTACGTTTTGTCGGGGATAAAATTTACAATGTATTTTTTGCCCCAAAATGGCATTTTCTGTGGTAAAAGAGCTAGACAGACTGCAGCAATTAAAAGAGAATCAGAAAGTATCGCTTAGAACCACTGAACTTATGCCCCGGAATCAAGGATTACGGGGGGCATATAGTTTTTGGTCTGTCTGTTTGTCTGTCCACAAAAACCTTAACATTGGGCATAACTTTTGAATGGTAACTGATAGGGCTTTCATATTTCATATGTGCATTCCTTGTCACAAGACCTTTCCAGTGGTACCATAATTTTTGACCTCGTGACCTTGACGTTTGACCTACTTTTTAAAAATTTTAACATTGGCCATAACATTCGACTGGTAACTGATAGGGCTTCCATATTTCACATGTGCATTCTATGTCACAAGGCCTTTCCAATGGTACCATATTTTGTGACCTTGACCTTTGACCTACTTTTCAAAAAATTTATCATTGGCCATAACTTTGGATTGGCTTTCATATTTCATATGTGCATTCTATGTCACAAGACCTTTCTGACGATCCCATAATCTTTGACCTTGTGACCTTGACGTTTGACCTACTTTTTAAAAACCTTATCACTAACCAATCAAAAATTATGGCCAATGTTCATATTTCACTTATGCATTCCATGTCACAAGACCTTTCCAATGGTACCATAATTTTTGACCTTGTGACCTTGACCTTGTCATTTGACCTACTTTTTAAAAACTAACGTTGGCCATAATTTTCGATTTCTAAGTGATTGGGCTTTCATATTTCACACGAGCATTCCTTGTCACAGACCTTTTCAGTGGTACCATAATTTGTGACCTTGACCTACTTTTTTAAGACTTTAACATTTGCCATACCTTTTGATTGGTTTGTGATAGGGCTTTCATATTTCACATGCACTGTCGGGGGGCATCAGTGTTTCACAAACACATCTTGTTTTGTATGTATTCATGTATATAGACAACATTAAATGTGGACAAAACAAAGATAAAAATAAAAGGCATTCAGTATGACAGTTTTCTTTAACCTTGTCCAGGTGCAGCCAACAAGCCATGTAAACCCAGTAACTCCACAAACTGTGACATTCATAATCAAAGTATTTTAACTAAGTTATGGTATTTTACTATACAAGGTGCTGGAGTTTTAAGGTTTGCCATCCTTGCAGGAGTACCCATATTTTTGCAAATTTTAATTAGCTATGATATGGTAGATAATGGGACCATTATAGAACTATCCGAAACTACAAAGAAAGTCAGGCAATATATTTGATACACAACAAATTTTAAAACGAGACATTTATGCTTCTTTTTAGACCCAATCAAAGTTTACCGCCAATCAAATTATGACAATTTGTATTGGCTATAGCAGAATAATGGGTGAGGCAGCACTTCTTTTGGTCAGTTTATATTCTGGTTAAGAGTACCCCACTGCCTGGTAAAAACAGAAAGATGTTTGTGTATTTTATATTCTCCAGGATGCAAATAATTGGGTCGTCTTTGGCTGGCGATAATGACTTTTCCAGAACTTTTGAGACAGTGGACTTACGCAATGCTTTCTGTGAAAAGCATTGAAGAAAACCAAAGCTTAAAGCGTAAGCAAGCAACAATGAAGGATCCTTTTCATCAAAGTATTGTAACCAATTCAAAGCTTCTGCAAGTAAGCATCTGAAAACAAAATGCATGATAGCAGTCCACTAATGCCTTACAAGTGACTTCAAAAAGTCATCAAAGGGCAGCTGAGGAGACAAGGGCCACCAAACCCTTCAGTTTTTTTTTTTATGTCAGAAGCAATATCAAAATAATTCAGTATTTATCCAAAAAGCAAAGAACACTGCCCTTGCCATTTTCTGTTATTCTTTATCCATCATGACTGGAATTGTTAAAATTCCCTGACATTTCAGCAAAATTTCATTTTTCCCTGACACAACACAAAATTCCCTAACAATTTCCTGACCTTGAAAAAATTTATATTTCCCTGACACGTATGAACTGTGTTGAAAAGATGGTTAAATGGGCCAGAAATCACTCACCTGGATGAGGCTGATCATGATAATTACATTGTGCCTTGGTGGCCATTTTGTCTATCAGATCACATTGCCATTAGCCATTCTGAATCTTCGTGTTGCCTTGATGCTTCTGATTAACCCTTCTCTTGCTGAATATTCAGATTAGCCACACCCATTTCTGCATATCAACCAATCAAATTACTTGATGTAATTTATTGCTACAAATTCATACACTGAATGCCAAACAGTGTAGATCCTGATCAGATGGCTTCTTCAGAAGCCATCTGATCTGGATCTACACTGTTTCCAAAGATAGGGGTTGTCATGAACAGCAAGATAAGGGTTAAGTTTCTGATAAGCTCAGTCTGATTTATGATTCAGGAAGAGATGATATTGATGCAGAGTCAAGCACTGCCCTGCCAAACAATACACCTGTCACTCAGAGTGGTGGGTGTATAGTTTGGCAGGGCTTAGCTATCATTTGCACCTGCTTTTGGTATACTCTCTTAACAAAAAGGTAAACAAAGTCACCCAATCATGTGAATTCAACTGCAACACATAGCTATGGTGTATATGGCTGCTTGCAAAAAGCATGCAAAAGCTACACTACCGAATCTTCTTGCAAACTCAGCAAATGTCAACAACTGAGCTGCCCGCATAGCCAATCTTATCTGGGATTACTATACAGGTGCTTTGAAGAATTTCAAGATGGCTGCAACAAGTTTAGCAATTCTGAATCTCAGAATGCAACAATTTTAGCAATTCTAAATCTCAGAATGCAACAATTTTAGCAATTCTAAATCTCAGAATGCAACAATTTTAGCAATTCTGAATCTCCATTTCAGCCAAATGCCTTCCACCAAAGTTCAATGTGACAGACCCATTTTGTGGCAGATGTGGTTTGAAGATTATTTCAGCAATTCTGAATCTCCAGGGGCGAGTTGTTCAAAGCATCGTTAGCTTAACGAGCTCGTTAGTGGTCAAATTGTTAACTGTCCTAGCAAGTACAATATCCAAAATTTTGTTATTTTTGCCGAAAAAATGTGAGCAGCTTTTGCGGATGCAAAAGCTGCTCACATTTTTTCAGCAAAAATATTAGCATATTTGCCATATTTAATGATCAAAGTTTTAACGATACGTTAACTAACGACGTCGTTAGTTTTGAACAACTGGCCCCAGGTCACCAAAATGCTTCCAATCAAGTTTCAGCTCAATCAGGTCGGTTCAGGAGGAGATATTGTTTGAAGAATTTCAAGATGGCAGCCACCTTGGATATCGGAATGGAATGATGCTAGCAAATCTGAATCTCAATGTTACCCCATCAAGTTTCAGCTCAATCTTTCATTTCAGGAGCAGATGTCTTTTAAAGAATTTCAAGACGGCTGCCATGGTGGCAATTTTGGATATCAGAACAGAAGGATTTCAGCATACCTGAATGAAGCTCAATCCCTCCTTTGGTGGCCATATTGGAAATCCGAGCCAATCTGTATTTCCATGTCACCCTGGTGCCTCCCATTAAATTTCAGCTCAACTGGATCTTTGGTTCGTGAGGAGATGTTTCAAGAAAGCCGCCATGGCAATTCAAGTAAATCTGAATCTCCCATCAGGTTTCAGCTCGATCTGACCATTGGTTTGGGAGATGTTGTTTGAAGAACTTAAAGATGGTCGCCATGCTGGCCATCTTGGATATCGAAATGGAATGATTTAAGTTTCATATCAATCTAACTTCAGTTCAGGAGAAGGTGTCCTTTAAAGAATTTCCAGATGGCCACCATGGCAACCATCTTGGATATTGGAACTGAATGTTTATGCAATGTCGCCTCGATGCCTCCTATCAAGATAGATGTTTGAAGAATTTCAAGATGGCCCCAATGGCAGCCAACTTGGAGACTAGAACAGTATGATTTTAGCAAATCTGAACTGCCATGTCACCCTGATGCCTCCTATCAAGTTTCAGCTCAATACAACCTTTCAGGTCAAGGCATTCTTTGAAGGATTCCAAGATGGCAGCCATGGTGGCCACCTTGAATATTCGAATGGAACAATTTTAGCATATCTGAATCTCCATGTCGCCCCAAAGTTTCAGCTCAATCTGATCTTTGGTTCTGAAAATGTCGAAGAATTTTAAGATGGCTGCCATGGCAGCCATCTTGGACATCAGAACGGAACAATTTTAGCAAATCTGAAACTCTATTTTGCTCTGGCTCCCATATAGTTTCAGCTCAATTCATCCTTTGGTTTGGTAGTAGATGTCTTTTGAAGAATTTCAAGATGGCTGCCATGGCGGCCATCTTGGAAATCAGAATGGAACGATTTTTGCAAATTTGAATCTCCGTGTCACCCTGATGCATCCCATCAAGTTTCAGCTTAATCCAACCTTTGGTTTGGGAGCAGTTGTTTGAAGAATTTCAAGCTGGCCACCATCGGACATTGGAATAGAACCACTTTAGCAAATCTCCATGATACCTCAATGCCTCCAACCAAGTACCAGTTTAATCCGACTTCCGGTTCTTGAGCAGATGTCAAAAATATGAAAATTTAATGACGGACGGAGAACAGGCCACGGCATAATCTGACCTCCATGCTGAAAAATTGCTATAGCCTTCACTCCTTTTTCAGTCATCTGTGTTGCATAACCTCAATTTATACCATGGATTCAGAAGCAAAATGGAAACAGTGTAGATCCTGATCACCTGAATCTGGAATTTTACGTTTTAACAAGAGCTCCGTAAGCAGGGTGGAGCATAAAGCAGGGTGGAGCATATATATATACTGACTGTTGTACAAGTTTGGTTTTGTGGAACATAACCAAGGAACAATATGTGCTCCATATATTCTTACCTTGCACTATTAATAACCCTCATTGGCTCAAACTACCGGTCTCCGACAAATTTTCGTGGTCGGTAATATTTGGTGGACAATAACCTCAAAATAATATAGGCATAACTTTGGCAATAAGTGGTGGACTTACCTTGAAATAATATGCGCTGCTCCAAATCATAGTCTAACTATGCGTAAAGTTTCAGCTTCACCAGATTTAAAATGTGGGAACAAAATATGTGAAATGGAAATAACTATCTGGCGGACTGTAACCAAAAAATAATATGCACTGTTCCATATCATTGTCTTACTATATGTAAAGTTTCAGCTTCATCAGATGTAAAATGTAAGCGGAGTTATCTGGAAATGGAATGTTTAGAAAAATCTGTTAAAGGGGTATAACTCTGGTAATATTTGGCAGGCCGTAACCTCAAAATAATATGCACTGTTCTATATCATGGTCTTACTGAATGTAGTTTCAACATCATCGGATCTAAAATGTAGGAGTTATCCGGAAACAAAATGTTTGCAGAATTATTCAAAAGGCATAACTCTTATTATTTGGTGGACCATAACCTCGAAACAATATGCGATGCCCAACAGCATGGTCTAAATATATATGAAGTTTCAGCTAAATCCGGTGTAAAATGTAGAAGTCATCCGGAAACGAAAAGTTTACAAAAAAATTTCAAAGGGGCAAAACTCTATTATTAATTGGTGGACTGTAACCTCGAAACAATATGCACTGTCCCACATCATGGTCTATGTATGAAGTTTCAACTTGATTGGATGTAAACTGTAGGAGGAGTTATCTGGAAACGAAAAGTTTACAAAAAATTTCAAAGGGGCATAACTATTATTATTTGATGTACCATAACCTCGAAACAATATGCGCTGCCCCACATCATGGTCTAACTATGTAAGAATTATCAGCTTGATCAGATGTAAACTGTAGGAGTTATCCGGATACGAAGGTTACAAAAGATTTCCAAGGGGCCTAACTCTATTATTATATGGTGGACCATAACCTTGAAACAATATGCGCTGCCCCACATCATGGTCTAACTATGCATGAAGTTTTAGCTTGATCGGATGTAAACTAAAGGAGGAGTTATCCGGAAACGAAAAGTTTCCAAAAAATTTCAAAGGGGCATAACTCTATTAATATTTGGTGGACCGTAACCTCGAAACAATTATGCACTGCCCCACATCATGGTTTAACTATGTATGAAGTTTCAGCTTGAAAGGAGGTAAACTGTAGGAGGAGTTATCCGGAAACGAAAAGTTTACAGATGGATGGAAGGACGCCAGTGGGCATAACATAGTACAACTGTTTTTCAAACAGGTGTATAAAAAAGGATATATCTGGGTTCAGCATGGTTTTCCTGAGAGGAATTTTAACCCTTGTCCTGCTGAGCCCGGATACGTCTTATCCGTCAAACAATGAAGATCCAGATCAGATGGCTTCTGATCAGGATCTTCATTGTTTGTCATTCCGCTCATGAATTTGTTGCAATAATTTGCATCAAGTAATCTATGTGGGTGTGGCATATATAAATATTCAGCAGGTCAAGGGTTAAGAGCTGGTGGTGATGCAAATGAGAAGCAAACACGTTTATATCAAATGTTATTTTATTTTCTTTTATCATCAACATGACACCAGCACATTTAAAGCATATTTACATGTATAAAGTAGTGACAAATTTGTAAAACAACAATAAAAATGATGTCCTGATAGCAACACTTAATCCACAAAATAACAAGTACGTCTTAAAACCAAGACCTTCAATAAATTAAACCAATCAAATGTTTTTGAATATAAAACCTTGCACTTAGCTTTTAACGAGAATGGATACATATTAGGGCAGATATGTGTCCAAAGTAATTTAGCCTCCCTTTATTTAAAACAAGTATATTCTTTAACCCTTATCCCGCTGTTTACGACAACCCCTACTTTGGCAAACAGTGTAAGTGTAGCTCCTGATCAGATGGCTTCTGAATCTGATCAGGATCTACACTGTTTAAATGGCTTCTTAAGAAGCCATCTGATCAGGATCTACACTGTTTGACAGTCAGTTTGTGAATTTGTAGGAATAAATTACATCAAATAATCTGATAGGTTCCAAGTTAAAAATGGGTGTGGCTGAATTAATTATTCAGCGGGATAAGGGTTAATAGCTCCTTAAGGACATAATTTGGAGCAGAATCCTTTTACAAGCTTCAAGCAGTTATATAACCCTTACCTTGCTGTTCACGACAACCCCTATCTTTGGAAACAGTGTAGATCCAGATCAGATGGCTTCTGATCAGGATCTACACTATTTGGCATTCAGTTTATGAATTTGTAGCAATAAATTGCATCAAGTAATTTGATTGGTTGATAGACAGAAATGGGTGTGGCTTAAATGAATATTCAGCAAGAGAAGGGTTAATCTTAATTAGGCACTAAGGATAAAGCATCAAAAATAAAACAATTATCCACCTGCAAGAAACAGCTTACAAGAAAGCAAACAGGGAGTCATTGTAAATGACTCCTTTGAATATAAGATTCTTGCACACCAGACAAGGAAATCCGTGATTTTACCCTGGGATAGAAATTTATGTTCTGACCCTGGTGTTCCGACCCCAAATCGAATATAATCGCGTGTTTGATAAATGCACTGGTTGATTACAACCTCATGCGCGCCGTCGTCATGCGTGATGTCACAAAACATTCCTGTTGTGTCATCACAAAATGGCGGACGTCGGTAACCAAAGTGACAGCAGCATTAAAAGTTCGCAATAAAAATGGAAGGTATGCAAGAAAAAGAATCCAATATGGGTGTGAGGGGTGGATAGAAAAATCCGTCCCTCGGAATCACTGTCCGGCATCACTCGGCAAGCCTCGTGATGCCGGACAGTGTCCCTCGGGACGGATTTTTCAATCCACCCCTCACACCCATATAAGATTCTTAATCTTAGGCCGGGGCCATGCCCCGCCCCCTCCACTTCATAAAATGCCTCATATCTCAGAAATCTTACAGATCCCCACCCCTAAACCATATATATTCTTGTTCCTTATGATAAGATGCATTAAGGGACACCAGTCTGGGGATTCCCCGGGATGTGCCGGGGACATGCCCCACCCTCTCCACTTCATTAAATGCCATTTATCTCAGAAACCATTCAGATCCCCACCCCTAAACCATACATATACTTGTTTCTTATGATAAGACGCACTCAGTGACAGCAACCTGGGGGTCCCTCAGGATGTGCCTGGGCCATGCCCCACCCTCTCTACTTTATAAAACACCTAATATTTCAGATACAGTCCACATGAGTGCTCATTTGGGTATGGGGTTTGTTTTGGAGACTTTATAATTGGTAGATTAAAATCATATCATGTTAAAAGACATGGACAGTGCCCAACTGAGCTCTGGTTTATGAAATTTGGCTCTGTGGTTTGTTTGCTATGGCAAGTTAAGAGTTTTCATTGACTTATAATGGGGAAAATTGAAAAATTACATTTATGCCTTTCAAGATATTCTGTCAAACTTACATAGATATGTTCCGTTAATAATGTTCTTTTAGGCCTATAACTTGCCACATATGGGAAATTGTCAATTGTCATCTGTTGTTCTGCAACAACACATTCAAGCGACATCAGACCTCTGAAGCCACTAGGCTGATTGTGTCCAAATTCTATCTGAAGTATCCTTTGGCGCAGGGCTTCCATGGTTAATTAAAATACATTGCTACCAGTGGGCAGTGCCCTCTGAGCTCTGGTGAGCATAGTGGCCCATGGGCCTCTTGTTTTATTTTGGTTTCCATGGCAACCAATAGAAATGAGCAGTAGGCCTAAAATCATACGGCAGATAGTAGATTGCCTAAGGAACATTTCTATGTAAGTTTTGTCAAAATATCTGCAGAGACTTGGCAGTAAATGCCATTTTTCAATTTTCCCCATTAAATGGAAGTACAAGTTGCCATAGCAACCAAACTAATAAGCTGATATTAAAAAAAAAACACAAACTTTAA